>WOXC01008762.1:0-415746 GCA_011680675.1 Gymnobelideus leadbeateri | reverse complement strand
TTCAAGGAGGGGAAGGGAGAAGGAAGAAACAAAAACATAAACAGGGGAGAGAGTAGGATGGAGGGGAAAAGACAGATGGTCATCATTACTGTGAATGTGAATGGGATGAACTCTCCATAAAACAGAGGTGGATAGCAGAATGGATTAAAAACCATAATCCTACAATATGCTGTCTACAAGAAACACATTTGAAACAAAGGGATACCCACAGGGTAAGGGTAAAAGGTTGGAGTAAAATTTATTATGCCTCAGCTAAAGTAAAAAAGCAGGGTAGCAATACTTATCTCAGATAAAGCAAAAGCAAAAATAGATCTAATTAAAAGAGATAAGGAAGGAAACTATATCCTACTAAAAGGCACCATCGAGAATGAAGCATATCACTACTTAATATATATGCACCAAGTGGTATAGCATCTAAATTCCTAGAGGAGAAGTTAAAGGAATTAGAGGAAGAAATAGATAGCAAAACTATACTAGTGGGGGACCTTAATCTTCCCCTCTCTGAACTCGATAAATCTGGCCTCAAAATAAACAAGAAAGAAGTTAAGGAGGTGAATAGAATCTTAGAGAGGCTAGATATGATGGATCTCTGGAGAAAACTGAATGGGGATAAAAAGGAATTTACTTTCTTCTCAGCGGTGCATGGTACATACTCAAAAATAGACCATGTACTAGGGCATAAAAACCTCACAATCCAGTGCAGAAAGGCAGAAATAGTAAGGCATCATTCTCAGGTATGATGCAATAAAATTATATGCAATAAAGGGCCATGGAAAGATAGACTAAAAACTAATTGGAAATTAAACAATTTAATCCTAAAAAATTGGTGGGTCAAACAAGAAATTATAGAAACAATCAATAATTTCATTCAAGAGAATGATAATGAAACAACATACCAAAATTTGTGGGATGCACTAAAGGCAGTTCTCAGGGGAAGTTTTATATCCCTGAGTGCATACTTAATTAAAGCAGAGAGAAGGGAGGTCAGTGAATTGGACATGCAATTGAAAAAGCTAGAAAAAGAGCAAATTGAAAATCCCCAATTTAGTACTAAATTAGAAATACTGAAAACCAAAGGTGAGATTAATAAAATTGAAATTAAGAAAACCATTGAATTAATAAATAAAACCAAGAGCTGGTTTTATGAAAAAATCAACAAAATTGATAGACCCTTAGTCAATATGATAAAAAAGAAGAAAGAAGAAAAACAAATTATGAGTATCAAAAATAAAAAGGGTGAATCTACCTCCAATGAAGAGGAAATCAAAAAAATAATGAGGAATTATTTTTCCCAATTGTATGCACATAAATATGACAATCTTAGTGAAATGGATGAATATTTACAAAATCACAAATTGCCCAGATTAACTGAAGAGGAAGTGAATTACCTAAATAACCCCATCTCAGAAAAAGAAATCAAACAAGCCATCAATGAACTCCCTAGGAAAAAATCTCCAGGGCCAGATGGGTTTACTAGTGAATTCTATCAAACATTTAAAGAACAATTGATTCCAATACTCTACAAACTATTTGGGAAAATTAGTGAAGAAGGAGTCCTACCAAACTCTTTCTATGACACAAATATGGTACTGATTCCTAAATCAGGAAGAGATAAAACAGAGAAAGAAAATTATAGACCAATTTCCCTCATGAATTTAGATGCAAAAATTCTAAATAAAATATTAGCCAAAAGACTCCAACAACTTATCACAAAAATAATACACTCTGATCAGGTAGGATTCATTCCAGGAATGCAAGGATGGTTTAATATTAGGAAAACCATCAGTATAATTGAGCATATCAACAACAAAACTAGCAAAAACCACATGATCATCTCAATAGATGCAGAAAAGGCTTTTGACAAAGTACAACATCCATTCCTATTAAAAACACTAGAAAGTATAGGAATAAATGGAGCCTTCCTTAAAATAGTTGCTAGCATCTATCTAAAACCATCAGCAAGTATTATATGCAATGGGGATAAACTAGAAGCCTTTCCAATAAGATCAGGAGTGAAACAAGGGTGTCCACTATCACCCCTCTTATTCAATCTGGTACTTGAAACGTTAGCAGTAGCAATTAGAGAAGAAAAAGAAATCAAAGGAATCAAATTAGGCAAAGAAGTGACCAAGCTGTCACTCTTTGCAGATGATATGATGATATACTTAGAGAATCCTAGAGAATCAAGTAAAAATTACTTGAGACAATAAATAAATTTGGCAAAGTTGCAGGATATAAAATAAACCCACATAAATCCTCAGCATTCCTGTACATCTCTAATAAAACTCAACAGCAAGAGATAGAAAGAGAAATCCCATTTAAAGTCACTGTAGACATTATAAAATATTTGGGAATCTACTTGCCAAAACAAACCCAGAATCTATATGATCACAACTACAAAACACTTCTCACACAAATAAAATCAGATCTAAATAGTTGGAAAAATATCAATTGCTCGTGGCTGGGTCGAGCTAATATAATAAAAATGACAATTTTACCCAAACTAAATTATATATTTAGTGCCATTCCAATCAATTTACCAAAAAACTACTTTGTAGAGTTAGACAAAATAATAACAAAATTTATTTGGAAAAACAAAAGGTCTAGAATATCAAGGGAATTAATGAAAAGAAATGCTAGGGAAGGTGGACTAGCTATGCCAGATCTTAATCTGTATTATACAGCAGCAGTCATCAAAACTGCTTGGTACTGGCAGAGGTGTAGAGTAGTGGATCAATGGAATAGATTAGGTGCAGGAGACCCAGCAGTTAATGAATATAGCAATCTATTGTTCGATAAACCCAAAGACCCCAGTTTTTGGGATAAGAATGCACTATTTGACAAAAACTGCTGGGAAAACTGGAATACAGTATGGCAGAAACTGGGGATAGATCACTATCTAACACCATATACCAAAATCAAGTCTAAATGGGTGCATGATCTAGGTGTAAAGGATGATACTGTAAGCAATTTGGGAAAGCAAGGAATAGTTTACCTGACAGATCTGTGGAGAGGGGAAGATTTTAGGACCAAACAAGAATTAGAGAGCATTATAAAATGCAAAATGGATAATTTTGATTACATTAAATTGAAAAGCTTCTGCACAAACAAAGCCAATGTAACCAAGATCAAGAGGGAGGTGGGAAATTGGGAAAGAATTTTTACAACCTGTGTCTCTGATAAAGGACTCATTTCTAAAATTTATAGAGAATTGAGCCAAATCTATATGAATACAAGTCATTCCCCAATTGACAAATGGTCAAAGGATATGAACAGGAAGTTTTCAGAGAAAGAAATTAAAGATATCTATAAGCATATGAAGAAATGCTCTAAATCACTATTAATTAGAGAAATGCAAATCAAAACAACTCTGAGATACCACATCTCTCCAGTCAGATTGGCTAAGATGAGAAAACAAGAAAGTGACAAATGCTGGAGAGGATGTGGGCAAATTGGAACGCTAATACATTGCTGGTGGAGTTGTGAACTTATCCAACCATTCTGGAGAGCAATCTGGAATTATGCCCAAAGGATTATAAATAATTTCATACCCTTTGACCCAGCCATACCACTCCTAGGGTTATATCCCAAAGAGATCATAGTAGTGGGAGGAAGAACCATATGTACAAAAATATTTTTAGCAGCCCTTTTTGCGGTTGCAAAGAATTGGAAACTAAAGGGGTGCCCATCAATTGGGGAATGGCTAAACAAGTTGTGGTATATGAATGTAATGGAATTTTATTGTGCTATAAGAAACGAGGAGGTGATGGATTTCATAATTACCTGGAGAGACTTATACAAACTGATGCTGAGCGAGAAGAGTAGAATCAGAAGAAATTTGTATACAATCACAGACATACCATATCTGTGACGACCAACTATGACAGACTGGACTCTTTTCAGCAATGCAGTGATATAAGTTAATCCCGAATGACTCAAGAAAGTGAGAAATGCGCCATCCAGAGATATAACTAGAAAGAACTGAGCCTGAATCCTGATGGAAGCAAACTAAATGATCTTGTTCTTCTCATTGCTTGGTTTTACTTCTTCCTTACCATCTTTCATCCCACCTAGTACAATATGCCTTTGTAATTGGAATAATGTTTAATATGAATGCATTTGCAGACCCTATACTGTACTATATGCTGTCATGAGGGGAGGGGGGAGGGAAGTAAAGGAAATTTGAAAATCAAGGAACTATGGAATTGAATCTTGTTAACTGAAACTAAACTAATAAATTAATTAAAAAAAAAACCTATTGTATACAAATCCCTATGCTAGGTACTGTGAATCCAAAACCAAAAAAAAAAAATTTAATCTCTATGCTCAATGAGTTTATATATCACTAGAAGGATACAAGGTAAATATGGATAAATCATTACATGATGAATGATAATTTGAGGAGGGATAGAATAATGAAAACTGGGGGGTGGGGCGGATATAGAGAGGCTTCCCTCTAGAGGTTGTGCCTGAGCTAAACCTTGAAGGAATGCAAGGATTCTAAAGATGCAGGGGTGAGGAAGGAGGGTGTTTCAGGCAGCTAGATAGCAAAGTGGAAAGAGTTCTGGATGTAGTCAGGAAGACCTGAATTCACATGTGGCCTCACACACTTGGTGTGACCCTAGGCAAGTGATTTAATATCTGCCTACCTCTGTTTTCTCATCTCTAAAATGGGAATATTGACAGCAGCTACTTCCCAGTGTTGGTGTGAGAATCAGATTAATATTTGTGATGAGCTTTGTAAATCCTTAGGTACTACGTAAATGCTTCTTCTTCTTCTTCTTCTTCTTCTTCTTCTTCTTCTTCTTCTTCTTCTTCTTCTTCTTCTTCTTCTTCTTCTTCTTCTTCTTCTTCTTCTTCTTCTTCTTCTTCTGCCTGTTTAAAGACTCAGGCAAGAGAGGTGGAATATATGAGTTTGGGAAACTGAAAGTGAAAAGGAATACCATAAATAAAGTCTGGAAAGTAGTCTGGGCCCACACTGTGGAAGGCTTTAGAATCTCATATTTTAGAGGTTTAAAAAGGCAATGAAGAAAAGAATGCATTAAAAAGCCAAATTTGCCAGATGGAAAAAAAGAATTTCAAAAGCTCACTGAAGAGAATCGTTCCTTCAGAATTAGACTGTGGCAAATGGAAGCTAGTGACTTTATGAGAAATCAAGATGCTGTTAAGCAGATCCAAACAAATGAAAAAATAGAAGACAATGTGAAATATATCATGGGAAAAACCATTGACCTGGAAAATAGATCCAGGAGAGACAATTTAAAAATTATCAGACTACCTAAAAGCCATGATAAAAAAAAAAGAACCTAGAAATCATCCTTCAAGAAATTCTCAAGGAAAATTGCCCTGATATTTTAGAACCAGAGGGCAAAATAGAGGTTGAAAGAATCCACAGATCACCTTTTGAGAAAGATCTCAAAAAGAAAATTCCTAGGAATGTTATGGCCAGATTCCAGAGTTCCCAGATCAAGGAGAAAATATTACACGCAGCCAGGAAGAAACAATTTGAATATTATGGAAACACAATCAGGATAGCACAGGATCTGGCAGCTTCTACACTGAGGGACTGAAGGGCTTGGAATATGATATTCTGGAGGGCAAAGGAGCTGGGATTAAAACCAAGAATCACCTACCCAGCAAAACTGAGTATCATGTTTTAGGGGAAAATATAATCATTTAATGGAATAAAGGATTTTCAAGCATTCTTGATGAAAAAACCAGAGCTGAATAGAAAATTTGACATTCAAATACAAGAAGCAAGAGAAGCATGAGAAGGTAAACAGGGTAAAGAAATCATAAGGAACTTATCAAAATTGAACTATTTATATTCCTACATGGAAAAACAATAATTATAACTTACAAAACTTTTCTCAGTATGAGAATTACTTGAAGGGAATATATATAGGAAGGCATATGGGCATATGAATACATATGTGAGTCTGTGTATATATATGTATACAGGTATATGCAGGCAGAGGGCACAGAACCAATTGAATAGGAAGGGATGATAATTAAAAGATCTAATTGAGGGGCAGCTAGGTGGCAAAGTGAGTGGAGCACCGGACCTGGAGTCAGGAGGACCTGGGTTCGGATCCCGCCTCAGACACTTGACACAAAAATTAACTAGCCATGTGACCTTGGGCAAGTCACTTAACCCCAATTGCCCTATCCTCCCCCCTCCAAAAAGCAAAAAAAAAAATTTAAAAGGTGTAATTGAGAGGTGAGAGAGGAATATAATGCGAAGAGATGGGGTGAGACAGAATGGGGTAAATTATCTCATATAGAAGAGGAAAGGAACAACTGTTACAATGGAGGGGAAGAACAGGAAGACAAAAGGGAATGAGTCAACCTTACTCTCATTGAATTTGGCTTAGGGATGGAATTACATATACACTAAATAGGGTATCTCACCCTACAGGAGAGTAGGGCGGAAGGGGATGAGATGGGGGATGATGGAGGGGAGGGTAGGTTGGGGGGGAAGGAAGTTGCAAGCACACACTTTTGAAAAGGGACAGGATCAAAGTAGAGAACAGAACAAGTGGGGGGGGGCAGGATAGGATGGAGGGACATATAGTCAGTCTTTTACAAATATATCCACTATGGAAATGTTTTGCCTAGCTACACGTGTAGAAACTATATTGAATTGCTTATCTTCCCAATAAGGGTGGGTGGTGATGGAGGAAGGGAAAGAATCTGGAATTCAAAGTTTTAAAATCAAATGTTTTTTTAAAATTTATTATTATTATTATTATTGTTATTATTATTTACATGCAACTGGTAAATAAGATATACAGGCAATGGGGCACAGAGATCCATCTTGCCCTACTAGAAAGTCAGAGGGTAATGGGGGATAATATAGGAGAGAGAAGATTGGGGAGGGGGGTATACATTGTGATCAATGTTTTGGGGAGATGGTTGGGGGAGAAATGGAGAGAGAATTTGTAACTCAAAATCTTGTAGAAATGAATGATGTAAACTAAAAATAAACATAAAATTTAATTCAAAAAATGTACACTAGGGAGATTATTTCTGCAGGTACTTGAAAGATGGATTAAACAGAGGAGAAACTAGAAAAATGGAGACTAGTAGGATACTATTACAGAAAACAGGAGAAAGTTAATGAAGGCTTGAAGTGGAAAGAGGGGACAGGAGTGAAAGATGTTGTAGAAATAGTGTCAACAAGAGTTAGTGTACTGATTGGATATCAATGGTGACTGAGAGGTAAAATTCAAGGATGATTCTAAGATTTTGAACCTGGGTGCTCAGAAGCATGGTGTTAACCCTCAGCAGAACTCAGAAAATTGAAAGTGGATGGATACAAAGAAAAGGATAGTTAGATGCAAAGAGTTTGAGATGCTGATAGTACATCCAATGAGAGACATATCATGGTCAATTGAAATTGTGGGATTGGAGTTCAGGAGAAGTATTAGACTTGGGTATATAGATCCACAAGTTATCTATATAGAAAAACATAATCACACCTATAGGAGGATATAAGATAACCAAAAAGAAGAGCATAGAAAGAGAATAGACTTAAGACAGAACCTTGAAGAACAGGTGTGTTAGGAGATGGGAAATGGATAATGCAAAAGGGACTGAGAAGTAGTTGGACATGGAGGAGGAGAATCAGGAAAGCAGGCTCACAGAGAGAAGAAAAATTACAGCAGGGCTCTGTCTTGTTTCTCCTCCTCCTCCTTCTCTCTCTCCCTCCCTCTCTCCTCTGTCCTTCTGTCTCTGTATCTGTATGTCCTTCTGCATGTCCCCCTCCCTCTCCCTTTCTCTCTTACCACTTTTCATGAGATCAGTTATCACTTCTATGAATACTACTAAATCTATATATCCTACCATAGTCTCTGTCCTCACCTTCCATTATGCTTCAATTGCCTATTGACCATCTCCACTTGGAAGTCCCATAGGTATCTCAAACTTATCATGCCCAGAACAGGACTTGATTTCTTTCTCCTCAAACCCTCCCCACTTCCTATTAAGGATACCACATTCTTCCAGCTCCCTAAATCCACAGCCTCAGAGTAAATCTTGGCTTTGCCCTTTCCCTTGCCTCACATATTCAATCAGTTGCCAACAATTGCCAACACTACTTCCATAATATAATCTCACATCCATCCTATTATATCTACTCATATGACCACCACCCTGGCTCAAGACATCATCATTGCTCATCCAGATTACAATAGCTTCCTAACTGGTCTTCTTGCATCCAGTTTCTTCCCTTCTTCAATCCATTTTCCATACAGCTACCAAATTGATATTACTAAAGCACAGGTTGGACCATTCACTCCCTTCGTCAAATAATGCCTCACTCTTGCCTGTAAAAGACAAATTCTTCTCTTTGGCTTTTAATGCCCCCTCTTAATCTGGCTCTATTCTAGATTTCCATGATTACTACACATTGTTCTCCTCCATGCACTTTCTATTCTAGCTAAACTGTGCTACTCAATGTTCCTGGCCCAGAACATTCCATCTCCCATGTCCATAACTTTGTACAGCCCCTCCCCTGTGCCCAGAATGCACTTCCTCCTCATCTCCACCTCAGGGATCCCTAGACTCCTTTAGCATAGATGCCATGTCCTACAGAAAGTCTGTCCTGATGACTTCCAAGAAGCTAGCACTCTCCCTCCCACAATCATTTTCTATTCCACAAGATATTTTGTATTGACACATTACTGGCTCTTCTTGAGCTCACTGTCCACTAACCCCTATACTTGTTTTCGTACAAATGACCAACCCTCCTTTCCTACTGTATCACTAATTCTAAGATGGAATGGCCCCCCTTCACATTCCCATCATTTCTACTCCAGCAACAAGTTTTTCCTAGTTGGCCGCAACTGGGTACAGAATGGTAGTGTCCCTTGTCATTCCCTCCATTTTTGAAAAATGAAATTAAAACTAAAGCAAACCAATAATTTATTAGCAATATACTTTTGTCATAAAGAAAACTACAGTATGTCCAGACTTCATAATATCTAGCAGTACTTTCTAGGTTCTTTCTTGCAGTATTATTTGTCCATAAGAATTAAGTAATGATCAAGAAGTCTGATGTCTTGGGAAATTTCTTGTGTCACCATGGATATTTGTTCCAAGAAGATATTAGCTTTTGTGTTGTAAATGTAAAATTGTCAAAGCAGCTGTCTCAACAGACTTCAGTAGAGAATCAACAGCTCCACCACTACTCGTCTTTTAAACCTTTCTCATAATCCTCCCAAGTCCAGCTACCTCTTTACAAGCTGAGATGCTCTGCTGCTCTGTGCTCTTTGCCGCCGTGATCATAGCTGGGTGCTTCTGTGGAGTGGCATCTCTTCTGCTTTCTACCACTTCTCAGCATCGCTGTTACTCATTTTGAGGCATCTCCAATGGGACTACTGTTGCTCTCTGCTACCATCTCCTGGCATTAAGCTCCTAAGCAGCAGCATTCCCCTTAAGAAGAAGCAGCTAATAGTTCTTTAGTTGGGTAGCCCCAGGGACCATCTTCTGTGCATCAAGATGCAACCAAAAAATTGGTGAATCCCCTTGGCATTCTCAAATCTTTCATTTTAAAATCTAAATGTTCTTTGGACTTTCTAAGTCTAATACTCACATGAGTAAGGGTCAGAAAATCCCTTTTGGTTGCCTTCATAAAGGAAAATAATTCAACAGGAGTTCCATTTAGCAAAATTCCAAAAGAGCTGAATGAAGTTATTTCTCAATGTTGTTCCCTCTGCCTTCCTCCCATTATGCCATTCATGTTCCATGTGAATCACTGGAACTGAGGAGGGTGGAAAAGACCAAAAAAGGCAGGTGACCTCTGCAAGATTTCTGTTTGATATTCCCTGTCCTCAGGGAAGGATTCTTTTCAGATAATATGTGTGTGTGTGTGTATATACACACATACATATATGTTTATGTATATATGTATGAACATATATGTGTGTATATACATATAAATGTACATATACATTTATACTGTTTTGTTTTTCTTGATCCCATGTAAAAACAATTTTGAATATTAACTTTTTTATAATTTTGAGTTCCAAATTCTTCCCCTCCTTTTTTCTCCCTCATTCCATGATATGGTAAACAAATTGATATAGATTAATATATATATATATATGCAATCATGCAAAGCATATTTCCACATTAGTCATGTTGTAAAGGGAGACACAGACCAAAAAAATAAAAAATAAAGAAAATGAAAAATAGATTGCTTTGATATGCATTGAATCATGAATTAAAAGGAACTTTTGAGCAAAGAATGTTAGAAAAAGAATGTCAGGAAATAGAATGTTGGAGTTATTATGGAACTTAGAAGTCATGTCTATTCCCCTCCCCCTACCTAATTTTAAAGAACATGAAATTTGGGGAGCATTTTAAAGAAAAGGAAACTCAAGACTAGAAAAACTGGAATTGATTTGCCCAAGGGCATACCAGAAGTCAGTGATTTGAACTAGACTAGATTCTTTTTTATTACTACATTTTATTACTGTTGCATAAATGAAAGAATGAATAAATGGTAAACACCCACTCGGCTTTTAGGTCTCCTCTGTTTTAAATTCCTACAGGAAATCAAATTAGTAGCAAACTTGGGACCAAACATTAGAACTCCAAATCCCCCCCAGCATGTACTTGGAGAAAGATAAGATCAAGGTCAACCGGACCATAAACCTGTCCCTAGGAGAACTAGACCACTCTACCCCTGCCTTAGTTGGATGGGTGAATAAACCTCCTCTCCCCTTTAAGCCCCATATCCCTGGAATGGTGGGTAGGGATGTGATAGAAAAAGCACTAGGTTTGGAGTAATAGGATCTTGAGTTTGAGTACTAACTCTGTGACTCAGGACTTCTAACTAACCTACTTCCCCTCTGTGGGCCCTGATTAGCTTAGTCCAGAGGTGGAGAACCTGCAGCCTCAAGGCCACATGTGGCCCTGCAGGTCCTCAAGTACAATCCTTTGACTGAATAAAAACTTCACAGAACAAATCCCCTTAATAACAGAACTTGTTCTATAAAACTTGGACTCAGTCAAAAGGCTGCACCCAAGGACCTAGAAGGTGGCTTCAAGGCTGCAGGTTCCCTACCCTTGTTAGTCCTCTACAGAGAGGGAGATTTGGAATCTGTTATCTCTAAGCTCCCTTCAAGGTCTAAGTCCCATGATCACATGGCCAGGCAAGAGCATGAGCAGCCTGATTCCTGGAAGCACCTTTCCAGAGGCACAGACTGAAAACCTCACCTCAGATATTCACAAGTCCTCACTGAGCTCCTACAATCTCCTTAAAGTTGTACTAGGCCACAGGGTAGGTATGAAGTCGAAAGACAAAGAAGAATGCACAGCACATTTCCTGCCATTAAGGACCTCCCCATATAGTTAGGGGGAAACAATAGAGGAAAGTGACAGACTAATCAGTGTGACTTGCTGTGAGACAGCCTGAATGCAGAGCTGGCTAATGACCACATCTATTGCATCTATGGAGATTTAAAAATAACTGTCCTTCCAACAGCCCCGTGAAGATGGAGACTCCAAATGTTGACCTCTCCCCATGTTGTGGATGAAGAAATGAAAACCCAGAAAATAGAGCTGGGACGTGAACCCAGATCTCCTGACTCCAAGTCCGAGAAAGCCCTTCATTCTGTCTGCAGCATTGCTGTCTGGAGGAAGGCTGGGCTTTATTAAGTGCAGATTGGTGATCCTTCTTCAATACTATGATATATCCTTCATTTCATCAAAGTAGGTGCTTCCTCCTGCCAGTTCCAAGGATCAGAAGTGTTTTGTAAATGAATCTTACAGTTGGCTATGTTTTCAGTAGTACCTTTGCTTAGTTAAGGAAGCTTCACAGATTATTTACTGCCTCCTGGGTCAGCACATATTATTGTTGAATAGCTTTCTAATTCAAGACATTCTTATACTGAGCCAACATCTGCCTCTTGGTAACTTTGCCCTGTTATATCCCAATGGCCTTCTCTCCCTCCATATACAGTGTTTACTACTCACACTGAAGAGAGGACTCTGGTAGCATGGTCAGAGATAAATACAGTTGTAATAATAATCACTAATCTTATTAATAACAACTCTAATTATTAAAGTAATTTAAGGTTTATAAAGTTCTTTCTCCATAATTACTCTATGGGGTAGTATAATGCCATGCACAAGCAGCTTTCCAGAAGAATACTACTGTGAACAGCTTTTAATCAGTTCTGATTATACAGTCTAGGGAACACTCTATTTATTCCATAACAAATCAGAGCAAAACATTCACAGAAATAAAGACACAGCATTCACAATGTTACAGCTTATCACAGAAAATCAAAACACAGAATTCACAATGACTTATCACTAAAATGGCCATATAGTTTTCACCAAAGTGGTCACATAGTTTTAATTATGGAACTGAATGTTGTAAACTAAAAGTAAATAAATAAATTTAAATAAAAAAAAAGAATTATAGAGAGTTTGATGCTTCCCTTGAGCTCCCTCAAGTGTTCTATAAAATAAATAACAGCTAGAATAAACATGGGACTGCAAGTTCCTGACCTTTGTCAAAGAACAGATCTAATAGACAAATTTCCATAATGAATATTAATGCAAAAACTTGAAAATAATATATTAGCAAAGAGAGTACAGCAATATATCACCAAGTTCATACACTGTGACCATGTGGGATTTATATCAAGAATGCAAGGCTTGTTCAATATTATGAAACATATAAGCATAGCTAACCATATCAATAAAATATTTTTAAATCATGTGATTATATCAATAGATGCAAAAAAAAAAAAACTTTGACAAAATAGAAGATCCATTCCTATTTTTTAAAAAACAATAGAAAATTTAGGAATCAATGGAAGTTTTCATAAAATAATAAGTAATATCCACCTAAAACCAAGAACAAGGATTATTTGTAATGGAGATAAACTATTTCCCAATAAAACCAGGGGTGAAGCAAGGATGTCCATTATCATCTCTATTATTCAATAGTGATTTAAAATGCAAAAAGACAAGAGAAGGAAATAGATGGAATAAAAATAATGCGAAAACAAAACTATTACTCTTTACAAACAATATGATACCCTCAGGGGACCCTAGAGGATCAACTGAAACACTAGTTGAAACAATTAACAACATTAGCAAAGTTGTAGGATATAAAATAACACAAATCATCACAATTTTTATATATTACCAACAAAGTCCAGCAGGAACAGATAGTGACTCCTTATGGAGGTAAAGAAAAGGTAAGTGTTTTATCTGGGGTCCAGGGTCCAGATCTCTATGAAAACTCCTATGGAGACGACAGAAAGAAATAGGGTGAAGATGGACTTCTTTCTTGTGAGGACTCCATTATTTTATGAGGAAATCCTACACAGAGAATTATATAAAGACGATTCTATGAAGAACTTAAAAGAAGGTACGTGACTGTTTTCTAAGGAAGAAAAGGTAAGATGAAGGACTAATCCTGAAAAGAAATATTAAAAAGATGCCTAAGAGGTTTTAGCTGTGAAATTGACCTTTCTGAAACATAGATCTGACCATGTGACTTTCGACTTAAATTCAGGGGCTTCCTATCAACCTCCAGGATCAAATATAAAAACCTCTGTTTGCAGTCTTTTATAACCTGGTCAGCTCCTACATTTCCAATGTTATTAGACTTTACTGATACACCCAAATACTCTGGAATCCAGTGACATTGGCCTCCTTGCTATACTTTTTACATGATATCCTGTCTTCCAATTCCACACATTTCCACTGACTGACTTCCATGCCTAGAACTCTCTCTCCTACCACCTCCTGGCTTTCCTGGCTTCCTTTCCTATCACAGCTAAAATGGCACATTCTACAAGAAGCTTTTTCCTTAATCCCCATATGCTAGTGCCTTCCCTTTATTGGTAATATCCAATTTATCCTGTGTAGAGCACATCCCAAAAGTCTATTATTGTCCCTATAGTCCCAGGGGTAGGGAACCTGTAGCCTTGAGGCCACATGTGGATTCAGTCAAAGGGCTGCACTTGAGGAAGTAGAGGGTCACATGTGGCCTTGAGGCTTCAGGTTCCCCACCTCTGCTAAGTTATTAAAGCTAAAAACCACTCTAAGACTTTGACCCTGTATATCTTGTTTGTACATAATTGTTTGCATGTTGTTTCTCCTATTAGATTGTAAGCTCCTTGAAAGTAGGAACTGGTTTTTGCCTTTCTTTGTATCCCTAGCATTTAGCATAGTACCTGGCACATAGTGAGTGCTAAATAAATTTTTATTGATTGAGTCAGCACTGAGGGCTTAGATAAATCAGTCTGTGACATTAGTCATAGTCAAAATATTATAATCACCATAATTTATACGTATATATCTTTGTGTTTATTATTGGTTCCATTTGTTAATAAATTACATTTATTAAACATTCTTAATATTTACTTAATTTTTGTTTTTGTTCAGTCAGGTCAGACCCTTCATGACCTCATTTGGATTTTCTTGGGAATGATGCTGGAGAGGTTTGCTATTTCCTTCTCCAGTTCTTTTTAAAGATGAGGAACTGAGGCAAATAGGGGTGACTTGCCTAGGGTCACACAGCTAGTAAGTGTCTGAGTTCAGATTGGTAAATGAGTCTATCTGACTCCAGGTCTGACACTGTATTCACTGCACCTTCTAACTGACCACTCATTTATTCAATTACAGTCAGTTAACAAGCATTTACTATGTGACAGATGCTATGCTAATCCCTCAGGATGCAAAACAAAGTCCCTGCCCTCAGGGAGTTTACATTTTAACATGTAAATAATTAGGTCTATACAAGATATATATATATATATATATATATAGTATATTTTTTTTTTTATAATATACATATATATATATAGTATAAATAGAAAATAATTTTGAAAGGGAAAGCATTAACAGCTAGTGAGGGAAGGGGGAGGGGGAGAGAACCAGGAAAAACTACCTGCAGACTGTGAAGTTTTTTTTTGCTTTTTTTGGAGGGGGCAGGGCAAGTGGGGTTAAGTGACTTGCCCAAGGTCACAGGGCCAGTAAGTGTTAAGTGTCTGAGGCCTGATTTGAACTCATGTCCTCCTGACTCCAGGGCCAGTGTTCTATTCACTATGCCACCTAGCCACCCACAGACTGTAGAGTTTGAACTGTTATCTTGAAGGAATCCAGGAAAACCTGGAGGTGGAAATGAAGGGGCAGAACATTCCAAATGTGGGGTACAGCTAATGCAAAGGCACAGAGATAGGAGAGGGAATGTAATATTTGAGGAACTGCAAGTTGACTGATGTAGTCAAATCATAAAGAGGAAGAGAGTGAAGCATAGTAAAGTGCATATACATACAGTGTATATAAAGTGTATATACAAAAAGCATAATAAAGTAAAAAAATTAATTAGGTTAGTACTTTAAATGCCAAATAGAGGGGTATATATTTGGTCCTGGATATAATAGGGAGCCGCTGCAGTTCATTAAATAAAGTACTTGTTATTGGGAAGGGAAATGTCTCTAGTTTATTAGATAATATTTAATGAACTGGAAAGTGGGTTTAAGCTAACAATGAAAATGCAGATAAAGCTTGTAATTGTATTGATAAGAAATAAATCATCACAGAATACCTCCTAGATCACTATAGAATTAAGACTATAAATACATGTTTATGTCACCGCTTTGATAAAAGAATATTCAGTAGCTCCCCAGTACCTCCAGGATGAAATGTCCATTTTTTAGCCTGGCATCTAGGTTCCTCCATAATATTATTCCTTCTTACATTTCCACTATTTTATACTACTGAAGCCCACCATTGAAGGTCACCCTCTTCACCCCCACTCTCACAGGGAGGTTGGATCCCCAGAGAGCAATTGACTACTTATATCGTTATATCCTAGCCTGAAGGGTTGGGATATTCTAAACCATTGCTCCTAATCCTCCATCTAGGACACTCTAATCTACAGCATTATTGTATTGGGGAAAATCAATTAGCTTTTTGTTAAAATACATTCTTAGTGATATCTTTGTTTTTATATTTTTAAAATTCCTCCCAAAGTTCCTCTCCCAGAGAGTCACTTTATATAACAAAAAAAAAAATGTTATTCAGTTGCCTTAATCATGTCTAACTCTTAGAGACCCCATTTGGGTTTTCTTGGCAAAAATTCTGGAGCAGTTTTCCATTTCCTTCTCCAGCTCATTTTACAGGTGAAGAAACTGAGGCAAAAAGGATTACATCATATAGTTGGTAAATGTCTGAGGCCAGATTTGAACTCATGAAGATGAGTCTTCCTGACTCCAAGCTCAGACTCTATCCACCTAGCCACCTAGCTGTCCACATAACAAAGAAAATTTTTAAAGAAAAAAAAGAAAAGGAAAGTCAATTACTACCTCAAAAAAGTCTGAAAATATATGTAATGTTACATACATCAATTAGTTTCTACAAAGGACTATTTACTGAAAAGGTAAAGACGGAAGTTGCAAAATTTTCCCAAAAATCACATGTAAAGTAATTACATTAACCTACAAATACACATTAAGTCTCTGGGGAGAGTGAGCTAAAACTTTAAGCACAAAATAGTGAGGTACACATGTCAGGAATGCATGGAGTTGAGGGTACCTAGAGTTCTGGCCCTGGGAGTCCTTTTATGCCTTTGTAGCATCTCCACTAAGTTTACAGCAGGAAGCAGAGCCACAATAGATGATTTGCTCCCTTGCTCAACTGAGGTGGCTTCTTCTAGGACATGGAGTCTTATTTGATAAGTCAAACTATCTATACCTATACCTATACCTATACCTATACCTATACCTATACCTATACCTATACCTATACCTGTATTTATATATCTGTATATCTCTATACCTCTGTCCCTATATCTATATACCTATATCTTTATATATCTACATCTATATAAGTCACTCGTCAGAGCTAGACTCTCACTGCTACTAACTCTACATCAATAGCTCAACAGTTGATGGTCTCAGCTATGGGATCCAATTACTTAGGGGAGTCCTGAAGTTTCTTCCGACTTTTTGAAGTTCACAAGGTCAAAACTAGGTCCATTCCTTCTCCAAATACACATTCACCTAAAATTAAGGGGGGGAAATAAACACAAAAGAAATAAATACTGTGTGCTCAGGAACACATGGGATCTTATTGGGAAAGAGGAAATGTGATTTTTCCCTGCTCAGCAACTAGCAGCAGTTCTCATTCCAAAGCTGCCAGGGAAGAGAGTGAGAAATCACAAGATCATTCTTAGGAACCTTTTGTGTGCACCAGCTCAGTTTCCTCAGCATCTTCAACCCTTCCAGGTTGTCTACCAACCAGAAGATTCTTCCACTTTACAATACCAGCCCTTCAGTCCCTCAAGGGATGGGGAGAAGGTTTGTCAAGCCTCCATCCATTGACTATCGGCAGGCAGAGAATATTGTTCATATTCCATACAACCACCAGAAAGGGCAAACCCACAAATGCTCTAAGGCCCAGGATGTCATGTCTAGTCTTCCCATTTTACTACTCTCCTTCATAAGCTATGCTTTTTCAGCCAAACTGGCCTATCAGTGCTTCCCTGAGCCCTGGACCTCCTGCCTCTGTATCAGCCCCAGGCCTGAAACACCCTCCTTCTTCATCTCCACCTCTAAGAATAGTTCTATTCCTCAGCTTAGTTCAGAGTCCATGTTCTCCATGAAGCCTTCCCTCATGTGAACAGCTAATAATGCTGTATGTCCCCTCAATTGTCCTTCTCTGGGTACATGTATCCCTCAAGTGATACAAGTTCCTCAAGGGCAGGGTCTGTTTTGTTTGTGTATTTATATCCCTAGCACCAGGCTCAGAACCCCTAACCTGGAAGGTATCTAATAAATAGTGATTGAATTAGAGTCCCTGTTTGTCTCCTGTCCTAGTTCACAGGCCACCTCTTCCATGATCCTTTGCCTGAGCCTCCCATTGACTCCCAGGTGAAGATTATCATGCTATTTCTGCAAACACTGCCTGGTCCTCCCTTTAGCACTTATTTCACTCTCTTTTTTATCATTAATTTTCTCATGCTTTTCCATCACCCTATTTCTTCTTAAAGTAGTTTCTGTGTCATATAGATCTTTGCAACTATTACATTGAGTTGAATATAGGCACCTGTGCACAGCAGGGGCTTAATAAATACGAAATACATTGAATTGAGCAAGCAGAATTTAAATCAAAGACCTCTAGTCCCAGTCTGGTGACTAGAGAGGCTTAGGCTCATCCTCAGGAAATATCTGTACAGCTATACTCCTACCTCCCACACCTTTGCTCTCTCCCTCTCAGGTTCTTAGCCCATTGGGAATGATTTGCTTTCTCCTCTTCCTTCCAAACCTTGAACATTTAGAAAGTGTTGGACTTAGAATCATTCAGTCGGGTTTGAATCTTGCCCCACATGGTTATGATTGTGGGTCACTTAACTTCTCTGCACCTCACTTCCTTTAACTGTAAAATGAAGGGGGTAGCACTCAAGGATGTCTAAGATCTCTTCCAGCTCTAAATCAATGTTTGCACCTTCAAAGAATAGCTCAGTGCTTATTTCCTTCACAACTCTTTCCCTGACTACCACAGTCCACACGAATGTCTTTCTAGTCTTGTGTGAAAATAAAAGAAAAAAGAGGCAGAGAGGGACAAAGAGAGAGAGGGAGATAGACAGAGGAATCAGGAGGAAGGAGAGAAGGAGGGAGGAGGGCATAAGAGGGGAGAGAGAGACAGAGAGCACCTTTGTGAGGGTAACTCCCAGTGCACTAATTTGTTTTGATGGAGCAATACTTTATTCCTGTTTTGCCTAATCTCTGCATATCCAAACTTCTGCCCATCATTTATGACTTGGCTCAGATCCTACCTACTTACATAGAATCACAGAATTTCAAGGTGGAATGGACCCTGGAGATTACCTAGTCCAAACTTCTGATTTTATAGATAAGCAAATAGTCCCAAGACATGAAGTGCCTTGTTCAAAGTCACCCAGAGCTCCATCTCAAATCCTGTGACTCCAAATCTATCATTCTTTCCCCTATCCCATCCTGCTTCCTCTTTCCCTGACTACCCCAGGCAAAGAAATCTCTCTCTTCTCAGTCCTGTGTATAAACATATTGTACCCACCAAATACACACACAAATACTCCCACACACATGTAAACATGCACATACACACACACAGTCATACCTACACAAGTGAGTCATTCAAAAAAGACTTCCTAAGGTAACTCTTAGTACACTAATTTTTCAGTAGGATAATATTTTTTAGTCCATTAGCCAGTGTTATAGTGAGATGGACCAGCTGCCATTGTCTGAAAGCCTACTTTCTTAAAAGACTGAAAATCTGGAATCTTCTCTTTTAAAGCAGTTCCTTTCTTCTAGATACTCCCTCTCCAGACACAGTGTGTACTATAGACCAGTTTTGAAAAACAGAGAAATGCACCTATTTCAAAAGATGCATCATTTTGCCCGGGTGGGTCTTTCTTCCACTGAAATACCCCCCAAGCTCTGCAGACCTTAGCAAATGGTCTTGTGAGTTCAGAGATCATTTGGATCAGAGTGAGAATTGGGAGATACCCCCTCAGTCAACAAATGTTTATTAAGCACCTACTTTTTGCCAGACATTATGCTAAGCTCTAGGGAGATAAATAAAGGCAAAAGACAGCCCCTGCCCTCAAGAGGCTCATAGTCTAAGGGGAGAAAACATGCAAACATCCATGTACAATTTTTAAATCATTTGTTTATACATAAATTACACAAAAATTTGGGATAAATTGGAGATAATCAACAGAGGGAAAGTACTAGAATGAAGAGGAGGAAGGATATTCTGTAGAACAGTGGTATCAAACTCAAATAGAAATAAGGGCCACTAAAGAATTCCTATAGGCCTCACATTGACTTAGAAAAGCACATATTATCATTATCTATGTTTTATTACATTTTTGTTTGTTAAATATTTCCCAATTACATTTCAATGTCTTTTTGCTGCACTAAGGAGTATTGTGGGCAGAAAATAAGCCTTCAGGTCTCATGTTTAACACCCCTGCTGTTAAACACATCATTTGATTTGGACTTGAAGGAAGTTAGGGAAACCAGGTGGTAGAGCTGGTGATGGAGAGTATTCCAGGCATGGGGAGAGCTGGTGAAAATGCAGAGTTGGGAGATGGAGCATCTTGATGGAACAGCAAGGAGGCCTGTGTCACTGGATCCCAGGGTACAGGTGAGAAAATCAAGGCATAGAAAGATAGAGCATCCCATCGAAGATCATACAGATCCTCAGTGGTAGAACTAGATTCTGAATTTGTACACTCCGATTCTTGATCCAGAAATCTTTTCTTAAAGAGTTGAAGCCAAAACCTTAACCCCCTGGAGGAGCTTCTGTTGATATAAGGAGGCTGCTCCTCAGATGACTAATACACAGCCTATCACTGGGTCTATACTCAAAGCCTATCTGGACCTGGAGGGATCATTAAAAGCTTTTGATCTCCTGAAGCAGTCTTTAGGAATTCAGGATCGCCCCCACACCAAGAAGAAAAGGACATTAGTAGAAGAATTTGTTAATGGAGGGAATATTTTCAGTTGACAAAGTCTCATCCAGCTGCTGGCACAGTTATAAGAAAGGGGTATGGTAGGGTTTCTGCTATAGGAGAGACAAGCCAAATCTACCTGGGGACCTTTTCCTAGGTCCTTGGGCAGGACAGGGTGTTTGGAGCTGAGGTGAAATGTGGCAAGTTGTTGTTTAAATGTCTTTTAGTTATCTTGTGATTAAATCAGCTTATTAAAAACACATTGTTAATTTACTTGTTGGATGACCCTCTTGTATATAACAGGATGCAGGCTAGAGCAGGGTAAAAGAGCCTGACTTGGGAATCCAAAGATTCCAGCTCACAACTGTTATCAACCTATTTTTTTTGGTGACCAGGTGCAAGCCCTTACCTCTCGCTGAGCTTCATTCTTAGCCTCTGCAAAATAACAGGGCTGAAAAAGGATAGTCTCTAAACTCCACTCCAGTTGTGACATTTTTAATATTCTCCTCTGAATTCCATGGCCATTCTTTCTCAGGCTCCTTGGATGGATCTTCATCCAAGGCATGTCCTTTAACCATGGTTCCTCTTTACTTTCCCCTCTAAGGGTAATGTCTCACTTGGTAATTTCATTAACTCCCATTGGTTTAATTATCATCTCTATGGGGATGATTGTCAGTTTCTATCTATCTATCTATCTATCTATCTATCTATCTATCTATCTATCTATCTATATCTATCTATCTGTGTCTGTCTGTCTGTCAATATGTCTATCTACATTGTCAGCCACTTTTTGGGCATCTAGAGCTAGATATCTTATAGGCATCTCAAACTCAGCCTATCCAAAAGAGTACTCATTATCTTCCCCCATCAGGTCCTCCCCTCTTCTCATTTCTCTATTACTGTCAATAGCACTAGCAATCCCCAAGGCTTACAACCATAGTGTCGTCCTCACTTACACTCATCACATGTATCCATCTCTTATTAAATGTTATCATTTCTGCCTTCACACCATCTCTTACAAGATAACCCCTCCACCCATCCTCCCCATCTCTTGACTCAACACTGCCAGCAATGGTGTAGACCCTAATTGCCTCATCCCTCCAGTCTCAAGTGTCTCCTTAGTTCCATTCATCTTCCATGCAGCTGCCAATGTGATTTTGCTGAAGTGCCAGTATCACCCCCACCCCTAACTCAGTAAAGTCCCAGGGGCTCCCTGGGACCTCCATGATCCAATGGCATTTGAAGCCTTTTACAACCTAGTCCCTTCCTAACTTTCAGGTCTTCTTCTGCTTTGCTCCCCTCCTCATACTCTGCTGCCTGGCCTCCTTGGAGTTCCTCTAATACAACACTCCATCTTGACACTCTGTGCTTTTGCATTGGTTGTCCCTCATGCCTGGGATGCTCTCCCTCTATGACTCAGCTTTCCTGGCCTCCTTCAAGAATCAACTCACATCCTGCTGTGTGCAAGAGGCTTGTCCTGCCCCACGCCCCCACTCACTGAAGTCTCCTACCTCTTCTATGCCTTCCATTTAGAGTGCATGCGTCTTGTAGGCACATAGTTGCTTTCATGTTGTCTCCTCCTTTAGAATGTGAGCTCCTTGAGTGCAGACACCTTGCTTTTCTTTGACTCTCCCACACTTAGCATAGTGTTTGGTACATGGTAAGTGTTTTATAAATGATTGTTGACTGACTATCTAACAAGGTCTTAAGAACTGATCTAACAATCCCTCTCTCAGGGGTCTCTGTCAGGATCAGTGAGCTCATGAATGTGAAAGTACTTTGATGACTGAAGCATTTAGATTGTCCTAAATACATGGGTTTGTTTCACCCTATTATCAACTCTGGTGGAGGTTGAGGTTGAGTGGAATTTGTTCTGAGTAAGTCTACCATCAAAAGCTTAAGCTCATCCCTGCCCTCACTGTGCGGTCAGGCAAATCAGCCATGACCTTGAGGGCTGGCATTCATGGAGTTGACAATAATTTCCTAAAAAAGGACTCAAAGCCATGAGCCCAAAAGGTCAAGTCACTTGGCACTCAGGAGCAAGCAGCAACTTGTGTTTGAGGCCCCATACTTAACTTTTCATAATTTTAGGTGATGTGCACCAGATGACCTTTAGCTCAATGAATTCCTGTTTCCCTCCTACTGCTTAATGGTGACAAAGAACAGAAGGGCAGAAGGATTAGCTTCAGTGATGAAGGCATCCCATTTCTTCTTTGGAAGCTGGGTTCAGCCCCTTCCATGTCCTGTGACCAACCTACAGCCCTTTAATCAGTCAATGTGCCAGTTGGCAGGAAGAAACTAAACTTTGACTTGTCACAGATTTCTAAGGCTCAAGCATTAGGTATCTCTCCAATTTCCAAGAAAAAGTAGGCCCCAAACTATCAGGGCTTGTCTTTTGCCTTTTACCATATATAATGTCCTAAGCCCTGTCTCCTACAGAAAGGTCACACATTCCTTCTTCTATATCATTGAAATTGCAGTAATGCCACCATGTGGTGGCAAAATGCCAGTGAAGACTTTCTATGTTGTCTTGAGGGACAAGACTAAGGAAAAACTAACCTTAGCTTAGATGCTGAGTGTCTGAAACAGGGGTCTACAAATCTGTGTCATTAATATTTTGATGAGTATATTTCAATATAATTTGTTTCATTTGTTATCCTGTGTATTTTATTTCATGCATTTAAAAACATGATTCTGAGGAGTCCACAGGCTTTACTAATCTGCCAGAGAGGCCCATGTCACAAAAAAGGCTTAGGAACCCCTTGCCTTAGAAGGTAAGAGGCCAGGGTTGTTCCCTCTAAACAAAGGACCAATACAAACAGTGAAGCTTCCATAGAGCAGAGTTAAAACCCAGTCCTCTGATCTTGACTGGTGATTGAACTACCATGACACTTTCTTTTTTAATCTGTCTGATACAAGGACGAACCATAAGAAAATGATGAGGTGGGTGGCCTGCCTCAAAAGCCCCTCCATTTTCCTTGAGGGTATCACTCCACATAGCTATGACAGGTGTCAATATCTGCCTAAAGTATACTGCAATGCTTTCCCTTCCCAGCAGTATCCACTGCTTGGGCCCTTTGCATTTCACCTTACAGACCCCTTTTCTCTCCCCCAGCCCCAACTTCTGCCCTTTAAACTCATCTTCATCAACACTCAAGACCACAGCATCTTAAAAGGTTAGGACTAGGGTGGATTTTAGAAGCCATCTAACTTAATTCCCTCCTTTTATAGATAAGGAAACTGAGGACTAGAAAGGTAAAATGACGTCCAATGTCATATAAAAAGTCAGTGGCAGAGAAAGGACTCAATCCAGGTAACATTGTGTAATTCCATCTTCTGGGTCAACCATGAGGTGAACAGTTCATTTGGGGTCCCTCCTACATGTTATGTGCTTATACTAATCCTTCAAGATGCCCTCTGGATACTCAGGGCCCGCACTACAGTGCTAACCCCATCCTTGCTTATCTTCCTTGGGCAGTGATTAGACTCCCAACTTTTCTTTATTGATTTATAGAAACTTGTAGAATGTTAGATGCATAGTAAACATTTAATGAATATTTTGAGATTGACACGATTCCATTATAAAGCTGTGGAACTGACCTGGAGAGTGTCTCTCAGCATAGCCTTTTAGGGGTCAAACCAACTCCTCCAAGACAATATTAGCTGATATTTGCTTAACTCTTTTCCTTCATCAGATGCCCAATAATATGAAGGCCTGGGAGAGACATGTGACTCTCTCTGTGGTGGGCAACAGGAGAAGCGCCATCTCATTCTCTCATGCTGCAGACGTGGCATCTTCTTAGAAACCAGGTGGCCAAAGGTTGCATCATTGTGGATTGTTGATGTTGGACTGGAGGTCTCAGACCCGCCTCTCACGCCATCCCTTATCAGGATGGTTGGCTCATACCTCCCTCTCTTTGTCTTCTCCACCCTTCTCCAGGGTAGGTGCAGAGTATAAAATGGGGCTGCCCCTTCCCTACCAACAGCTCAGCAGAGGAAGGGGAAGAAGTCACTTCTAAAGAGTCTCTTCCCAACTGAGCAAGGTAAGAAATCTTTGATTGGCAAGAGGTAAGTAAGAATACAAAAATAGGGAGTGCTAGGGGTATGGAATATCTATTAAAAGGACCCCTGTTGGTTATTTTGTGTTAGTAATGGGTGATTATTTTGTATTGTGTTGAGTAATAATAAGCCCTCATCTCTCTCTAGCACTTTGTAATGTACAACAACCCTGAGAGGATGGTAATGTGGACAATATTGGTTCCACATTATAGACAATGACACTGGAACCTGACAAGGAGAAGGGACTTGCTCAGGATCACATGGCTAGGAGATTTCAAAGCTGGGATTCAAAACCAGTGGGCTTGGGCTATTACTACTCCTCCTCTATCTCATGACTACTGGATTGCTTGGTTTTTAAGTTAATGGCTTTCAAAACTCTCCACCCGCCCAGAATCTTGCAAATAGAATGTTGGCATAGGAAGGGGCCTTAGAACATAGAGCATAGAAACTTAGAATTGGAAGGGAATTGAGAAAACATCAGATCCAATGTTCTTAACTTTGTAGTTGAGGAAACTCAGGGCTCAGAAAGAGGGAGCAACTATCCAGGGTCTCACAAAACAAATCAGCAGCAGTCAGAAATAGAACCATATCTCCTGATGCCCAGTCTAGGGATCTTTCCATCTGGGCTGGTTTTTCAAATAATGTTCTCAGGAGCAAAATGAAGACATTTTTGTTGTTCTTGTTCAGTTGTTTAAAGTCATGTCCAGCTCTTCATATCCCCATTTGGGATTTTCTTGGCAAAGATACTGGAGTGGTCTGCCATTTTCTTCTCCAGCTCACTTTATAGATGAGGAAACTGAGGCAAACAGGGCTAAGTTTTGGTTCACACAGCTTTAAACTCAGGAAAAGGAGTCTTCCTGACTTCAGGTCCAGCACTTTATCCACTGCACCTCCTAACTACATAATCAGCCACAAAAGCTAATGTACAGGTGAAGCTTTAAATTTGTGAAGAATTCAGGCCTAGCAGCATCATTGCCATAGTGATGGAGCCAGAGAGAAAAATAAAATAGATCAAGGGACTAATAGGATGAAGCCAAATTTCATATATGAGGATGGTTCACTGTCAGTCAAACAAGCTATTCTCTCTCTAATAGAGTTAGGCAGCATTGAACCATCCACACTCACTTCTTGTTTCTCATGATCAGTGGGCACAGAATATTTCTACATCTCCTGCTACAGTTTAGGATATAGTATGACCTTTTTCTGGCCAGCATAATGCTTAAACCAGGGGTGGGGAACCTGAGGCCTCAAGGTCACATGTGACCCTCTAGGTCCTCAGTTGAGGTCTTTTGACTGAGTCCAAGTTTTACAGAACAAATCCTTTTATTAAGGGGATTTGTTCTGTGAGGTTTGGATTTAATCAAAGGGCCACACTTGAGGACCTAGAAGGCTACTTGTGGAATGGAGGCTATAGATTGCCCACCCCTTTGAATTTAACTACTAAATGTGCCTACCACAACAAAAGTTGGAACTTTATAAATCACAAGATCACAGAGCTTTACACATTCTTGGTGACTCTTCGCACACCTTCATTTTAGATAATAAAAGTAAGGCCTCAGAGAGAGGGAAATGACTTGCTAAAAGGTCACCCAGCTAGTAAGTATAAGATAAGGCTAGGGATCAAATTTCATTGGTCTTACCATGTCTACATGATTCAAGACCAACTTTTTACCCACTACACCACAGTGCCTCTCTCATAAGTGGTTAGGGTTCTCCTGACTCCCAAATCAGTGCTATTTATAGTTCAATACACTTGCTTCTCTCATTTTTCTTCTTCTAAACTGACTTGTTTTCAGGATTCAGAACCTTAAAACACTTCTATTTCACGAAATTTTAGAATTCTAGGATTATAAAGTATATATTATAAAGGTCATGTAGTCCAAACCCCTCACTTAGGACCTGAGGCCTTAAGATTAGGTAAGTTATGTTCTCAAGGCCATGCCAGTAGTAAATGGAAGATCCACAATTTAAACTGTGTTCTTCTCTTCAAATAAATACTACTGCACTATGCATATCAGAGATGGAAAGGACCTTCCAGAATATCTGACCAAAATCCCTTGATCTACAAAAAAGAAAACTGAGATCTGGAGTTGGGAAGTGGTTCACCTTAGATCACACAGGAAGTTGGTGTCAGGCCAAGACACACAATAATAAAATAATTGATCAAATTAGTCCAATGTCATTAAACATCAGATCTGTAAACAAACTAGTCAGATTGCTTGTTTGGTCCTGAATAGACATAACCACCCAAGGGTCTGAATGTGTTATTTTTTTTTTACCAGCTGTCATTGTGTTATATGGCTACCACCCTAGGGCCCTATGCCCTGCATAGCAAAATAGAAGGAAGATTGCATTGTGCGTCAGAGGATTAGGGTTCAAGTCACTCACAATTCTAACACTAATCTGTCTGAGTGGTCTTGCACAAATCACATCTGCATTTTGCACATTTTGCAACTCAGATTTCTGAACTATAAAATGGAGAGCCTGGACTAGATGCCTTAAGTTCTAACACTGGTATCCTATTTTTAATCATTGATTTTAACAAATATTTCATTAATGACTATAATTGTGCTACGCCCTGGAAGGTTCCTCTTAGGCCAGCATTCTGTGGTCTAAGATGACTCCCAGCTCTGCCCAGGTCTAGCAGTCTGTGTTGTAAGATCTTCAGTTGTGACATCCTGTATTCTACCTTCTAAGGATCCTTCCTCTTTTGATAATCTTCCATATCTTAGTATTCTTTTAAGTTCTAACACTGTTCTAGAATCACTTTCAAATCTGATATTCTCTGTTCTATATTCCATGGTCCTTCCCAGCTCTGACTTCTAAGTTCTTTGTTCTAAGGTTATTTTTACTGCTGATGTTCAATCATCTATGTATTAAAAGTTCCTTTTAGTTCCCATATTCTAGCATCAGAATCCCTCAAATCACAAGAACTGACATCAAATTCTCCCCAAGAGAGAATGTCTGGAAAATGACTTTAGCTAGACACAACCTCCATGTAGAGAAAGAATTGACCTCTCTGAGAAGATAGCTGCCTGGCCAGCTGGCAGAGTAGGGTATGTTCCTCAGTGTAGGCCCAGCCCATCTTACAGACACTCTGATGATCATTCTGCCTAGGAAAAAGTCAACAAGACAAGTTCCTTTCAGATCTCCAACCCATACTCCACTGACTTCTGGGGGATTTCCTCTCAAGCTATGAGATGAAACAAGATGTGGTAAATGAATAAAATCCAGAGGCAAATAAAGCATTTTGCAATATAACAACAATAATAATAACTAGCATCTACTACTGAAGGTTCACAACAACCCTGGGAAATAGGTGCTATCATTATCCCCATTTTACAGATGAAGAAACTGAGGCAGGAAGACATTAACTGATTTGTCCAGGGTCACATAGCTAGTAAGTATTTGAGGCTGGATTTGAACTCAGGTCTTCTGATGCCAAGTATATCACCCTTTTCACTACACCATTCTTTTTTTTTTGTTGTTTTGTTTTGTTTTGTTTTGTTTTGTTTTTTCACTACACCATTCTTGAAGGATAAGATTTTGATAAGGGACAGTGGAAGGCAGTGGGAAGGGTAGGCTGTGCATAAAGAATAGAAGCATGCAGAGAGGGCGAAAGCTTGGAGTATTTTCACAAAATGACTAGGGGTTCAATTTACTTGGAGCCTAGAGTTTAAGGAGGGGACTAGTGGATTAAAAGACCAAAAAGGTAGGTTGGGGCTAGATTTGAATGCCAGCCAGAGGAGTCTGGGCATTTTTTTTAGTATTTAATGGAGAGCCATTGCATGTTTCTAAGCAGGGATGGATTATGATCAATATTAAAAGGAAATGCCTTTTGCAGGGATAAGGATCAAAGATGTCAGTGCTCTGGGCCTTGGTGGCCCTTCTATCCATCCATATTGGAGGTATCAATGGTGTTTCAGGTCAGCTACTACCATCTGTCAAAAGTGTTTTGTTGCCAACTGAAAGTGATCATCTTGAAATGTATAAAACAAATCTTCTGAGCTTTCCTGCAAGAGTGCAAAAGCTACTAGCCCCACAAGCTCCTGTTCCTGGAATTCCACCCCAGCCTAAGAAAAAGCCTCAGAAAGACCCATCTGAAACAAATGGACAACACTGTGATGCTTCAGCATGGTATTTCATCTCTAAGAAGAACGTTGATGACTGTAAGTTGAGAGTTTTAAAAAAATTTTTGTGGGGTGGAGTTCACAATATTGGGTAGACTATAGCCCCTATTGGTTTCTAAATTTGAATTGTTCCCAATGACCTGTCTAAGGACTCCCATCAACTCCTGTCTCCCAAAGAGGCATTAATTTATTAATGTAGGGGCATTCTGCAAATGTAGAACTTAAATGCCTACTATAAGTAGAGCACTTATACCTATTGTTCGGGTGAATACAAAGTATAGTTATGATGTGACTCCCTGACTTCGTGGAACTCAAAATATAGGAAGGGCTATTTTACAACCTTATTGGATTCACTGTCTCTCCAAGAGGGTGGGAAGGTGGGGGACCAAGCAAAAACTGTTACCTGTTAGAACACTTGGGCCACATGATGATTGACTCTAGCCAATGTCATCGTGAGAGAACAATTAGTAGATGCGAATGTTGTCCCTCTGTTTCAATTTTTACTGTCATAGCTGCTTTGTCAATGGGTGAATTTCTGCCTTGTATAAATGTCTCAGTAAATGAAAGTGAGTCTATATTTTCACAAGATCGGGCATATTTTACACTATTGGATGACTGTAGCCAGAGCAATGTATGTCCTTATAAATGAAGCAAAGAAAGGTAAAACAGTATGAAAAATACTAGACAGCGAGGGAGGCCTCAGAATGCGGATTCTAACCAAAAGGAACTGCAGTGGCAGAGACAGGATTTGCTTTGCTAGAAGAGGGCCTCAGCTACAATCTATATCCCACTGCTTACCAGCTGTGTGGGACAGGGACGGGGATTTGTCCTGTGATTTCACTGACATGGGGAATTTCTCATGTTTACCCAATGAAAGTGGTTTCCTTCTCTGCAACTTAGAGTCCTAGAGAGATACCTAGAGTGCCAGGCAGCAGTGATTTTTCAAGAGTCACACAATCAGCAAGCATCAGAGGTGAGGTTTGAATATAGAAGGAAAGGAAGATAATTAGCATTTATATATTGCTTACTATGTGCCTAGCACTGTGCTAAGTGCTTTTTAAAAATATTGTCTCATTTGATCCTCATAATCCTGAGGGGTAGGTGCTATGATTTTCCCCATTTTTCAGTGGAAGAAACTGAGGCTAGGAGATTTGCCTGTGGTCACACAGCCAGTAAGTGTTTGGGGCTAGATTTGAACTCGTCTTCCTGACTCCAAACCTAGTGCTCTGTCCAATATGACAACAAGCTGCCTCTGTTTAGACAAGCCCTCTCTAAATCTTCCTCCACTGTGTGAAGAAGAGAGAATTTCTTACGGTATTTCATCCATCCTTCACCTAATCTCCACCCACACCCATCCTAGTTCAGGTCCTCAGATGTATATCCAACTATGCAACTCTCCTACTCCATCAGCTTCAGTGACTTCCTATTTTAAAACCTAAAGAGATGAGTTATATTTTATCTTAGAGGCCCAGCAGCAGATCTGACTGCCGTAACTTCAGTATTTTAAATATCTATAATTTTATCAGGATGAGGACCTGTTCCATCCATGCTTTAGCATACAGTTTCAAAAATTGCTGTGGCCACAATAATCCCTGCCTCAAGTCTCTTTCCACTCTTCCCTATCCATGCTACCCTCTACTGCCAAAGAAATTGTCCTTAGATTTCTGTCTACATGATTCCCCTCTTCAATCAACTTCGGTGATATCCTATTGCTTCTAGAATAAAATATAACTCATCTCTTTTTTAATTATATGTTATTTTAATATTCATTTTAAAAATTTTGAGATTCCAATTCTCTTAGCTCCTCTCACTCATCCCCCACCATTGAGATGGCAAGTGATATTATATTAATTGTACATGTTAAGTCATGCAAAACATCTCTATATTAGTCATGCTGCAAAAAAAATCAAGAAAAATAAAGTGAAGAAAAATGTTCTTCAATATCCACTCAGACTTGATTAGCTCTCTCTCTGGAGGTGGATAGCATTTTTCTTTCTGAGTCCTTTGGAATTCTCTTGGATCATTGTATTGATCAGAGTATCTAAGTCTTTCACAGTCGATCACTGCTACAATATTGCTGTTAGTGTGTGCAATGGTCTCCTGGTTCTGCTTATTTCACCTACTATCCATTCTAAGTCTTCTCAGGTTTTTCTGAAAGTAATCCCGTTTATCATTTCTTATAGTAGAATACTATTCCAACACAATAATATGCCACAACTTGTTCAACCATTTCCCAACTGATGAGCACCCCCCACAATTTACATTTACCCCACAAAGAGTCGCTTGTGTTCGTACATACAGGTCCTTCCTCCCGCCTTTCCAGATGAGCATATCTGAGTCAAGAGGACACTCAAATCTTTGTTCAGAAACATTCCCTCTCAAAAAACCCTCCAACATAAGGAATGCCTCCAGAGGCCGTCTGTTGTCAGGGCTGTAAGAGAGGAGATTCTCACTCAGAGATGGGTTGGACTAGATAAGGAGTGGGAAATCTGTGACCTCAAGGCCACACTTCTAGGTCCTCAAGTGTGACCCTTCAACTGAATCCAAACTTTAAAGAACAAATCCCCTTATAATAAAAGGATAGAATGCCACATGTGGCCTTGAAGTCACAGCTTTGCCACTCCTGGACCAGATGGTTTGATTTGGTGTTTTCAAGCTGGGTGTCTGTGGCATAGCTTCCTCCCCATCAACTTCCTTGCCGAGTCATTCTGTCTTCTGAGATTCTCAACCACAGTAACCAAACATACCCATTCCTCTTTCTACCTTGAGTCCTACCCCCAAATGGGAATACTTGCTAAGTTAGGATGAGAATGCCCCATGGAACTCATCACTTATATGTAAACCTGATTTCCTTCACTCTTTTCAGATCTGAATGACACTATACCAGAAGCTATTAAAAAGATGGTCAGCTGCTCCGAATATGAATTGACGGGAGTCCTTAAAACAGTTTTGGACACACTGGATTTAGAATCTGTGCTAGGCACCGTCTCATCATTAGTTCTAGAGGGAGACAGAAGTCCCTTGTCTGGTTTGACGAATTCTTTGCCTCTTCCCACGGGTGTTCTGTCTGATAGCCTTTTAAAATCTGTGCCTGGAGGTTTACCCGGTGTAGGTGGTTCCAGTGGTCTTAATTTGTCACCTGATTTACTTAAGGGGGGAGCAAAAAATGCACTAGGTCAAAGTGGAAAGCCATTGGAAGGAAAGATTAGTGGTAATCTGCCGAAATCAGCTTTAAAGATTGTCAAAGATTCAGCAGAAAGCCAAGGATTGGACAAAAATGAAGATCTAATTAAAAAAACTGGCTCTTTAAGTCCAAATGAAATATCTGGTGTGGGCCTGGGCACCTTACAAGAAAACCCAGCAAAGATGGGTCATTTACTTGAAAAACTGGATCTAAAGTAAGTCAACTCCTTAGCCAGAAAGCATACTTTTGGTTACCTGATGCAACCAGCAGGTTTAGCCTGGAGAAGGGATGACTGAGGGGAACATAATAACGATCTATAGTATTTAAAAGTCTGGTCTATGGAAAAGGGATTAGATTTCCATACAAGGAAGAGCTCAGAAGAGTCATCTAAATGGAAGAAGAGGACACTCTGGGGGAGGGGGGAGGTTCCCTACTTAACCAAGGCAGAGGAGGATGGTCCATTCGTGTCATCCATACTCTGTAAAGGATTCTTCTTCAAATACATGGTGAACAAGAAAGTCTTTAAGGTTTCTTCAGATCTGGGAGTCTCTGATCCTAAGTTTTTAGCTAAATTTAGGGCAGAAGAACTAGGTCCCATCTGGGTAAATGAAGAGTATCTTGACAAATGGATCTTCTGAAGTCAGTAGCTAGATGGGGAGAATGATGCATTGAAGAGATATTCTTGAGTTCTTCTCAAGGTCAAGAGGCTAGTGAATTTTCTAGGGGAATAGGAAGAGGTGAAGAAGAAAGGTGTGTAGGTGGAGAGAAAAGTATGGATAAGACTGGGTCTGGACTCTAGTTTCAGATTTGTCTTTATTTATATACACATTTGCTTCCCTGGCTTGGAAAAAGTCCCTCGGGGCACCAGGTCCACATTTCTCTAAAACTGAATTTATCACAAACTCTTAAGGAGAGATAAATAGCTTTTGAGGTCATTACCGATTCTTTATTTACAGAGGAGATAACATACATGTTTAAAGGAAAAGCTGTTTTTTCCAGCAAACCAATGTCCACATTCAGTCAGTCATTCCTTCAACAGCAATATCATGCTAGGGGATAGACAACAATACTACTTGGCTGGGCAGCTCCAGCAAGGCAGATCTTGGACAACAGGTTCCAGGTAGGGAGATTTGAAACTTGATATGAGGGAGGGAAAGTTTGTAATAATCAGAGCTATCCAGCAATGGGATGGATTTTCAGGTGACAATGACTTTTAAGTTATAAAATCGTTTACTGTTGAAGCTAAAGAGAACCGTGGGATCAGCTGCCATCTATTTTTCTTCAGATGTGGAGACTGGGATCTGGTGGGGTTGGGTAAGGATGGGAATTGATTTGTCTCGGGCCATGGCATGTGGCAGAGAGGACTAGTAACTGCACCACTGGGAGGATCAGTAGGAGGAACAGAAGATGATTAACTTGGAAAAAAACGGTATTTGTGGGGAGGGCAATCTGGTTGCCAATTTTGAGTATTAGAAAGGCTGTGACTTTGAGTATTAGAACACAGGGCTGTGACTTACCCTGATTTGTCCCAGAGAGGTCACCTGTTCCTAGTTATACCATGGAGGGAAGTTCCTGAGATGCACACTCTGAGTTGAGGTAAGGCTAAAACCAGGAAGGACTGCCCTGAAAGACCACAGGCTCCAGTCCCAGAAGTTATGTGAGCAGAAGGTTGATCACCATTTATAGAGAGGTTTCTCTCTCAGCTATGATGGTTCCTCAGGGTCCTTCATACTCCGGGAATCTGTCACTCTGTAAAACATGGTCATCCTTGCTAAGTTTCCAATGAAGTAATCTACAGTCTGAAAAGTTGCATAGCAGAGTGGATAGAGAGCTGGCCTTGACATAGGAAAAATGGGGTTCCAAGTCTTACTTTGATAAAGTGGACTTATGACTGTAAGTCACCAACTATTCAAACAACTCACTGAGCCCCCAAATAACTCTCTAAGACAATAAGTTACAAATCAGTTGCTGGTCTGCACTGATGGAGGGAATTCTCTATAGTTAGGCCTGAACTCCCCCTCTCTGCTCTCTCCGCACTACCACCCCAAATTATAATCTACTCAAACCAAATCCAAGTTATGTACTGCAAAAGTGGTCCCCTAGTTAGAACTCTGATCAGAGATCAGGGATTTTCTGTGGAATTGGGAGGAAAGTAAGAGGGGACTCATAGATTTTAAAGATTACTCCTTCTACAAAATTTTAAAATATGTTCAGTGGAGTTGGGTTAAGAAGATTTATTATCAGGTACCCTGTAAAGGCACCTTCCCCCACTTAGAGAATCCATTTCCCTGAGTTTCTTCTGACTCATTCTTGCCTTACAGACTTCATGCCAGTGATATTGTTATAAAGAATTTGACTACAATAACAGAGGGCAATTCCATAAATGTCGATGCCAATGCTGAAGCAAACATAAGAGGATCGGATGAGTAAGTTCCTTTCTCCCTCACTCCACTACAGTAACTCCAGTGTTATCAGCCTCATCTACCAAAATTCAATCCCTGCTGATGAAATATTGCAATGACAATTAATTTCTTCTCACAAACACTTAGGTGCTCCTTAACTGCCCAATGCCACCACCATGACCACTATCCTTACCCCATAACAACTTAGAGCCTGAGGGTTTCTGTTCTCTGAACTCAACACTCCATTCTCCACCTCGCTCTATTCACCCAGGCCTGGAAGGCTTTTGCTCACCTCAACCTCTTAGAATCCTCAGTGTGTAGTGCTACCTTCCAATAAAGCTGTCCTTGATCTGGCCAGACGCTACTACTGCTTCCCTCCTCAGATTACCTTATATTTACTTATTTTTATGTACCTGTCCCTCCCACCCACAGCCAGGAAAATAAATGGAAGTTCTAAAGAAGAAAGAAAGCTTTACTATCTGTCTCTATATCCCCAGTGCCTCTCACATTGCAGGCACTTAGGCAAATGTTTATTGAACTTAATATTTGGACACTAACAAGGAAAAAAAAAAACATTTACATAGTGCTGCTTTAGGAAGTCAGTGTGTAGTATTGTCCTCCATACTATTGTTCTATTCATACTACCTTTCCATGGGCTTAAAAGATCTAAGTTCTCTTAAAATATTTTGATCTTGAGGGATTCCCCCCTGCCTCATTAATGAAAACCTTAAAGGTATCCAATGCTCTTTTTAAAAATGACTATTGGATTTGACATGCAAAGATGTTACCATTCCTGTAAATTACAGTATGACAAATCTCCCAAAGTGAGGTTATGAATACTGGCAGACCCTCTTGATTTTGCCATTGGCCTACAGAATATTACATTGACTGTGAGCAAAGGAAGACCTTCTTGCTTATAAAAAAGAGGTTTTTAATAGTTCTACTAGGTAACGAACTTCTACAATTTGATTCCCATGATCCAACTGACTTCAATTGTAAGAGCATAGATTTGTTCCACTGGAGATTTAAAAATAGGCAGACCAATAATGTAATGAAAGTTGTGCCTATGAATGACTTTTAGAATCATACCCTGAAAAAATGCACCCTTTTCTAGGAAAAAAGAAAATATGACAATACTTAAAATGTCTCAAAACATAAATGTTATGCCAAAAATTTAAATATTATACCTAAAAGTGAATTCCCATAGCATTAGATTAATGTGAGAAGTAGAGGGGTTCTATGGGAAACTTTGCCCCTTCATGTTCACATAGCTCCAATCTTGTACCAAGGTTTACATTCCTCTTTTAAAATTCAAGGTTTTAACTTTGCCTGATTTTTGTTTTTCTTATATGATAATCAAGGCCAGGCCATGATTACATATGGCTAAAAATGCTCTGGGGGGAGGGGGGGGGTGCCTAGGTGGCACAGTGACTACAGCGTCAGCCCTGGAGTCAGAAGGACCTGAGTTCAGATCTGGCCCCGGACATTTAATGCACACACAAGCAAAAACCTAGCTATGTAACCTTGGGCAAGTTACTTAGCCCCAATTGCCCTCCAAAAAGCAAAAATAGATAGATAGATAGATAGATAGATAGATAGATAGATAGATAGATAGATAGGTAAAATATAAAAATGCTCTAGGGAGACATGAATTTGGAAGATTCATAGGCTGGCTGCACTCTGGACTAACAAAATCTCTTACTAATGCTGTATTTTAACCTAAATGTTGCTTCTTCTTTAGCTTGCTGGGCTCTGTCACAGACCTGATAGGTTTCAAAGTGGCAATTGCAGTACAACTGATAATTGGTCTGAATGTAAATGGTGCCAAATGTATAGCCTTCGAAATCCTGGAAAAAGATATGAAAGTTGAAGAGATAAATATTCAAATAATTGATAGGTGAGTAGGAGAAATTTTCATTCATTTGTAGTACCCCTTTAGTTCTTTCAAGGAAGATCAGAAATTAATCACAGAACCATCAAATAATCAATCTGGAAGAGATGTTACAATAAAAAACCTCAGAGCAGCAAAGGATCTAAGAAATTAGAATGTCAGGGCAGAAAGCAATCTTAAAATATGGACCACTGAATATCAATAGAATATGTAACATTTGTAGGTTTTAGAGTTTACAAGGGGCCTTCCTGCTAAAAGCACCATAGGGTGGAAAAAGGGACTAGACTTAGCATCATTATAAAAATAATTTTGATTTCATGGACTCCCTGAAAAGGACTCAGGAGCCCCCAGGAGTCTGTGGATCATATATTGAGACCTACTGCTCCAGTCCAACCTTCTCATATGGAGGAGAAAATTGAGGCCAAGCCATACATAAGTTCACATAGTTAATAAAGAGCAAAGACAGAACTCAAATCCAGGCCCTCCAACTCTAAGTATGATATTCTTTCTACATGTAGGGAGTTGCAGGAGGGGAGACGATAGCTAGGGACTCAGATACCTAAATGTTAAGGCATTCAATAAAGCAGTATGACCCAGGAGGAGTTGTGCCCTTAGCCAGTGGGTCTCCAGGTACCTTTGCTAAAAACTGTAACACAAAGAGCCCACCCCTTTGCTTTTTCAGAGTCAATAGAGAATTGAAGAATTTAGTGCCAGTTCCACTGGATTCAATTGTTCCTGCCCTGCTGACGTTAAATGCAACGTCTCAGGTAGGTTACAGGGTACCATCTCAGTGTTATGCATGATGCTTGACTGGGTAAGGGCATGAAACTGGTGTTTCTTCAGGTCTGGCCCACTAACAACCGGAGTTTAGTGACTAAGCCTCATATAAGGTCCTAGTCTAGAGCTCAAATGCCTCCTTAAACCTGGGGATCACCCTTAAGCAATACCTGGTTTGGGAGCAGATACTATTAAGCTGAAGGAGAGATAAGATAGAATGGGAGATCTAAAGGAAAGAAAGAGATTCAGATTTTCAGGTCATGATGAATGGCTTAAATGTAACTCAGGGATACCATTCTCACAGTCTGAGACACCAGGTGAGGTATTTGACTTCCTAATCTTAACATGAATCTCAAAAATCAGATAAAATAGCCCTTTCAACAAACTGGAGGGCTGGTGTTCTTGTTTTGTTTTGTTTTAGTAGAATGAAAGCCTACTAAAAATCAATAGTATAACTTGGCTTGGCAGCCCCATAAGCTCATGAGATCTTAGACTGAATTAAGATAGGAATAGTGTGGGGGAGATGATAATGCTGCTGTACTCTCTTCTCATGAGATCACATATGGAGTAGTGTGTTCAGTTCTGGGGGCTACATTATAAGAAGGTTGGAAAGCATCCAGAGAAGGGTGACCAGAGTAGACAAGGGTGAACAGGGTAGACAAGGGTGACCAGGGTAGTGAGGGGCCTTGAATTTATACCAAACGAGGATTGGATGAAGGAATTGGAACTGTTTAGCCTAGAGAAAAAAAAGGGCAACATGGCAACTGTTTTTGAAGGGTTGTCCTATGGAACAGGGATTAGATTTGCCCTACTTGGCCCTCAAGGAGAAAATGAGGAGCAATGGGATGAAGAGGTAGATTTAGGCTGGATTTCAAGAACATAAACCAACAAATTGCTAAGAATGAGAACTGGCTTGTTTAGGAGGTGATAGATTCTCCCTCAATGGAGTTCTTCAAGCAAAGGTTGGGGCCTCTTACTGGGCACATTGTGTATGGAAAGCTTGTTCAGCTGGGAACCAGATTGGCTGGCTTCTGAGGTTTCTTTCAACTCTGACATTCTCAGTCTGTCCTCTCTGAACCCCCATGTGTGTCTATGTTACAGGAAGAAGAGTGCGACCTTGCTTTAAAGAATCCTACATGCAAAAATGGTGAGTGGCATGAACCCAAATACGCTGACTGACCAGTCTCAAATGGTGACGTGCCTCTGGCAGCGCTGAGTCCTCATTACCTAGACTAAAGATGAGAGTCATGAAATCAACAGGAAAGTAAAAAGGGTCCTAAGACTCTGAGTTCTGTCATTCCTACAAGGCTTTCAGGTTTGCAAAGCACTTTCTTCCCAACCATGTCAGGTAGTATGAACTCTATTATTTCCATTTTTTCAGAGGAAGAAACTGAGGCTTAGAAAGACTAGGTGAATTGTTCATCCAAGAAGTACATAAGGAGGGATTCAAATGCAGGTCTTTTAATACCTAGTCCAGTAGCAATTTCACAAGCCTGTGCCTCAGAAGTTCTCTAAACCAGGGGTTGTTAATCCTTTTGGTGTGTCCTAGATTCCTTTGACTGTCTGGTGAAGCCTGTGGACCCCTTCTCAGAATTGTGTTTTTGAAGGGAATGTTAGATATCAGTTAGAGGTTAGTGAAAAGCAAATGTACTTTTTCTCCATCCAAAGGAAATCTACTCATGGACCTTTTGGGGACTCATGGACCTCAAGTGAATAACCCTTTTTCTAAAATATCCTTCCTCCCAGTGAGAAGGAATAGCACTGTCTTGGGTCACAGAGTACTAGAATTCAGGTCTGACTCTGCCACTGATAAACCATGTGACTCAAAAAGGGCGCTTTCACTCTCTGCACATATCAAGGGTCTCCTCTGTAAAAGGGATTAGTCTAGATCAGTGGCATCAAACCCAAATAGAAATGGGGGCCACTAAATCACACAGGAGGGTCCTGGTGGACCTATGTTGACTTAGAAAACCACAAATTAATATATCTATATTTTATTGTGTTTTGATTTATTTTGTTAAATTTTCCCCAATGACATTTTAATTTGGCTCAGATAGTACTTGCCACATGTAAACCTGCTGGTCTTGTGCTTGATATCTCTGGGTTAGAAGATTCTAAAGGTCCCAACCCCATGGTTCTACTGTCTACATCTTGATAAGTGGCCATCTAGATGGTGGTTACTATTTTATTAGTCATTTTCATTTTGGGGAATCCAAATTACTTGGGCTAATACTGAGATTCTACCTGATAGATTACTATATTGCACACAATAGAAGTTTAATAAATGATTGGCATAATGTATGAATGAATGCAACCATACATATGTGCAAGATCACCAGCTGAAAATTGTGTTCTGCCCACAGATGTACTGAAATCAATTATTCAATATGGTTATTGAACCTTTACTAACAAAATAATATAATACAAAAAAAGAAAGAAAAACTGACAAGTATTTACTATATTTAGAATCTAGGGCTTAGCTCTTGGGGGGAAATAAAATTAGGTAAGACAGAGTTTAGAAGAATGATTTAGATTTGTTTAGTTGGAGAGGGTGGGGGTAGGTCAAGCATATGATGTGAGAGAAGAGTCTGAGGAAAAGCTGAGGTGGAAAAATACAAGGTGTACAAAAGAGTCCATCGGTCTGGCTGGAATAAAGGGTTTAGGAAGGAAAATCTACAAAAAGTTATATAGTACCTAGAATATAGGAAGTATTCAAGTGTCCATTGAATGAATGAATGAATGAGTGAGTGAATAAATGAATGAATGGGCAGTTCATTGGTACCAGATCCTGGGAGGCTTTGATACTAGCCTAAGGAGTTCAGACTTTTATCTTGTGGACAAGAGGTTGCTATTACTACTACCTGTGTGACTTTGTGTGAGTTGCTTTGACTCTCTGGGGTTCCATTTCTTCATCTGAAAATGAGGGTATTTGACTAACAGGGGCAGGTAGGTGATGCAGAGGATAGAGTGCTGGGCCTCAGGTCAGGAAGACTCCTCTTCTTGAGTTCAAATCCGGCCTGAGACACTCACTAGCTGTGAAACCCCGGGCAAGTCACTTAACACTGTTTGCCTTAGTTTTCTCATCCATAACATGGGCTGAAAAAGGAAATGCCAAATCACTCCAGTTACCTTTGTCAAGAAAAACCCAAATAGGGTCAAAAAGAATTGAACATGACTGAAAAAAAATGACTGAACAAAAATTAGACTAAATGGAACTCTGAGGTCCCTTCCAGATCTTAATTCTTAAGATGCTGTGTCTTGGGTCAGGGCATTACATCATTAGAGAGCTGCCAAACATTTCCTGGAGCTTCTGTGGCCCTAAGTCTTTCCTACAGCACCGAAACTGTGTCCTGGGCCAACGTGAAATAACTTCCTACCTGCCTGAGGAGCTCTCTGGGTTTTCATCTCCCATTTCTGGAATATGGGGGTTGGGCTAGGTGACCAGCACCTGGATAGCATGGAACTGGATGTGAGGTCAGGATCACCCAGGTTTGAATGTGATTCTGGGCAAGTCACTTAACCTTTCTCGACCTCAGTTTCCTCATCTGTAAATTAAGGGTAATAATAATTCTAGGTAGCTGGATGGAACAGTGGATAAAGTATCAGGCTTGGAATCAGAAAGACTCGTCTTCCTGAGATCAAATCTGGCCTCGGACACTTACTAGCTGGGTGACCTTGGGAAAGTCACTTAATCTTTGTTTACCTCGGTTTCCTCAATCTATAAAGTGAGCTGGAGAAGAAAATGGCAAATTGCTCCAGTATCTTTGCCAAGAAAACCCCAAATGGGGTCATGAAGAATTTGACGTGATAATCGAATAACAAGGACCTAGGGTTGTGAGCATCAAAGGAGAGTTATAAAAATTCTTTGCAAACCTTAAGGAGCTCTTATCATGAATCCTTAATGTCTCTTCTCACTTTAAATACATGATCTTATGATCTCTAGGATCAGACCCCACAAGCTAAGCCTGTAAACATCAGCTCTTGTCATTGTTTATCCTTCCACAGAATAATTTTGAATGTAAACCCCATTCCTCCAGACTCGGTGGATGCTTAGTCTTTGTTGACAGGGCTCTAACATTCTTTTTTTCTGTATCTGACAGAAGCAACTGCATCTGCTAAGGGAAATTTATTTAATTACCATCTGAAAAATGGGAATTTCACCTCCAAGGGTCTTCAGTATTCCTATTGTGTAAGTGCTATTTTTCATACAACGAGACTAAAATCAGACGCTCCCGTGAGCTAAAGAAATATTTCCTAGTAGAAAAGGAAGCTAGACCCTTCTACTGTCTGATCCCTATTCCTTTAATAAGGGCCCCACTTGGCTGAGCATCCTAACTTGCTCCAGCTCTGGGGCACTGGACATACATCAGGAGTAGCCAAATCAGATTTCCTATTCAGTTTCCCCCAGGATGGATTAAACAAGTCACAGAGACAGAAATAAATCAATGAGTGCATACTGATAATGTCCCTGGGTCAGTACCAAGTTTGTGAGAGGGTAGAGGAGGATATAAACAAAGAAGAGTGGGTAGACCCAGGGAGGAGTTTAATATCTGGTTAAAGAAATGTCTCATGCACAAAAGTATTAGACACCAGTAACTGCCAAATTTCAGAGCTCATATTCAATATGTAGTGCTCATATTTTCCAAATCAAAATTCAAGGCATACAGTCTGATTCTTTTCTTTGATGTACAAATTTATTTACATAAGAAATCTTACAAACATTTAAAAAATAAATTGTGCTGAATCCTTTATTTAAAGAATAAAATGACAGGGAGGAGAATACTCACATAAAAATGGATAGATTAGGGGTAGCTAGGTGGTGCAGTGAGTAAGAGCACTAGCCCCGGAGTCAGGATGACCCGGGATCAGATCCGGCCTCAGAAAATGAGCACCCACACATAAATAATGAATGACTGTCCGTGTAACCTAGAGCAAGTTACTTAACCCCAATTGCTTTAAACAAATGAAAAAAAATGGATAGATTACTTGTAATTGGTGCTATCTGTGGAAAATCCTAAATTGGGTAGCTTGGCTACACTCAGGCCATATAATGTTGAGAACCAGATTTGGAGTCAGAGCCTGGGCTCAAATCATGCACCTATGACTTTTTATCTGGGTGGTTTGGACAAACTCTTCTCTGGGGCTCAGTTTGTTCCTCTCTAAAATAATGGGGTCAGACTTGGCAGCCTCTAAGGTCCCTTCCAGCACCAAATCTTATGAGCCATGATTTCATAAAAAGTCAAGAGACGCAAAAACGAGGGGGCCCGGGGCAATATGGGAAGACTGCAAGGAGGCTGAGTGACTGGAGTTAGGCAGGATTTGGAAAGTAGATGGGAAGGGGACAACTTTCCAGGTGGGTGTGGGGGTGGGGTGGAGGGACAGGGCACAGAGATGAGACAGAGAATGATATTTGAGGGACAGCAAGAAGATAGAACTGCCTGAAACAGAGTGGCATCATCTACTGTCAGATGACAAAAATCTTTGAATGCCAGGTTAGGATTTGTGACACCTTAACCAATCTCCACAATTATTCTAGCATTCCAAGTACAGATTTTAATGGGGGTTTGGGAGAGGCAGACAAAGCTAGAGACCTATAATTCATTAATACCACACAGTTTGGGAATTGACTTTGAAGTGTTTCTTTTACTCCCATCCCAAGTCTTTGGTTGGCACTTTGAAGCCTTCTTTACATGGGGCTGTTGAGGTAATTTAGAATTATAGTCCCAGCTGAATCCTTGGAAATGGATTTGGGGGCAATACATCTAAAATGCATTGCATCACTTTGTCTAAGCTTGGTGGCTGAGTTTTCCCTGATTTCCCAATGGTCCTCAAGAATAATGCTGAGCTGGGTCATACAGAATAACAGAATAAGAGCAGAAGAGCAATGTCCAAGCAAATAGGCACGTTGCTTAGAACCTAAAGTTCTGACTGTCTCTCTAGGCTGAGATCAATTACAGAAATAAGCCCATCCCTGTGGCTAGTGGACCGCCTCCTCCAATTCCTGAAGATGCCGAGGCTTCCCTGGCACTCTCTTCCAACATAGTCAAGGCACTAATTACTGCTATTGCAAAGGAAAGCTCTGTAAAGGTAAGCACTGTCAACAGTTGTTTCCAAAGGGAAATATCCTTGGTCTGGGCCCCTTTCCTTCTGAACTCAACTGAGAAGCCTCCTTATTTTTTTTAATCTCTTCAAGATGGAGTAGTGTTGCAGAAAAGGGTCTGCATTCAGAGGCAGAAGGCCTGAGTTCAAGGCCCTGTGCTATTATTTACTACCTCAGGTGGCAAAGTGGAGACAGTACTGAGCCTGGAGTCAGGAAGACCTGAGTTCAAATCTGGTCTCATTCACTTTAACTGTGTGACTTTGAGCAAGCTGGAAAAACCTCTCTCTCAGCCTCAAGTGTAAACTTGGGATAATGATGGCATCTACCATATTCCTTCTCCTCTCTCCCTTCCTACCTTTCTTCCTTTTTTCCTTTCTCTTTTTTCCATTCATCCTATGTGACCTTGGGTAAGTCTCTTTGTGTCTTAGTTTTCTCATTCATAAAGTGAGAGGAGATTAGATGACCTCTGAGGTTCCTTCCGGCTCTAGAAACTATGTACATGAGTCTGCTTACAAACTTCAGTACGAACCCAATTCCAAGTGTTGATCTTACTACTACTATGTACCATGCACTACTGTCCACCACTGCCACGACCATTTACATAGCTAATAAGGTTTGCAAAGTACTTTACAAATGTCCTAACAAGGGATTGGAAAGCCCTTGTCAGAGACAAATAGCATGGAAATAATGTGGGGTCCCTTTTAAAAAGTAATTTGGAAAGACCAAAAGAAAAATAATGGATAGAAGCAATGCACTAACAGCCCCAAATTTCAAAATGAAATTTGACTCATCTTCCTCCATCTTCCTCCAACTATACGTCCCAGCAAAAACTCTTCCTTCCAAGAGACTTTAAATCAAGGTTATATTGTCTTCTCTTTGCTTGGTTCTTTTAACATTCTCAAAGAGATTCTAATGTAAAGGCATCATAGAAGGATGCCACTCTGCATTTTTCTCTGTGAATTTCACCAGACACATGGGATCTAATGGCCAGCATGATAAATGAGAAAATTATACCCAGACATGCCCACTCATTCCTTCTTTATTAGACAATTATTAAGCATTTACTGCTCAGGCGCTGGGGAAAGTACAAAGTTTAGATAAGAACCAGTCTCTGCCCTGTTAGAGGTAATAGTGTAGCAAGAAGTGAAGATACGTACACTGATTATTTAATGCACAATGATACATGACAAGTACATCAATGAGAGATTAAAAAAAATAACACAATGCTGTGTGAGGAGGAACTGCATTACAACCACAGTGAGAAGAGATCGGGGAAGGCTTCATGAAGGAAATCATATTTGATTGAACTTTGAAAAGACAGTATTTGACAGGCAAAGAAAAGGAATGAGAGCACTGCAGGCAGACAGAATGGCATGATCAAAGTCACAGAACCAGGCTGATGCCGAACATATTCAGATGGAAGAGAAATCCAGTCTGGCCAAAGTAGGAGACCAATGTTAAAGACTAGAGAGAATGGAGGGCTGAATTTTAGTGCCGCAGGGGTAAGGCTCAGAAGGCATGATTAGAGCTCTCCTTCCTGTGGCTGTGTATCTACTCAGAATAGATGGGAACATCACCAGAATCTTATCCTGCTAGGGTCAAAGCTCTAGCCATGCTTTGAGGGTTCCTAAGCAATAAAAAGGCACAGCTATCTAAATGATAGTGCAGTAGCACTGAAAAATCACTGAAGTAGGAGTTCAAGAGATCTGGGTTTTAGTCCATCTTTTACATTCCATTCCTGTGTGACCATGGAAAAGTCACTTAATCTGGCTGAACCTCAGTTTCCCCATTTGGCAAATACGGATAATAACATTGACTTCATGTAGCTGTGAGAATTAAAGGACAACATATGAATCCCTTATCTTATTGCAGTATGGGCATGATCCTATGTACACTAAAGGCACACAAGCTGTCATAGGTCTTACTGAGCCAAGACTTGGAGTATGATACCAGTGATATACTGTCTGTCTTTCAAGAGCCAGCCTCACTAGGTATGGAGAAGTTCATTACCAAAAGGTTGCTGATTGAATTTTTTGGTCACAGAAATTCTTAAGGGGTTTAGATCTATGCAAATGGAAGAAGTATTCAAAAAGATGCAATCACAGCTCTTTCAAGTATCAAATAAGTGCTTTGAAAGGTTTAAAAGATTACATATAAAAGCAAAGTGAAATTATTATTGGTTAAATAAAGTACATGTTCATCAATTGAGGAATGTCTACATAAGTTGTAGTCCATGAATATACTGGAATATTACTAAACTATGAGAAACAATAAATATGTTGACTATGGAGAAGCATGGAAAGACTTCTCTTAACTGATGCAAAGTGAAGAATCAGGAAAACAATATGTAGTATCTATAACAATGCAAATGGAAACAAAAACAACAAAATAATTAGAATTGATTGCTGTGAAATCACAATGATCCAAGTTTGGTTCCAAAGGATAACAATAATAATTTATATAGTGCTTTAGACAGATTGTCATTTGAGTCTCATAACAAACCCTGGATGGTAGGTATTTTTATCTTCATTTCACTGGTAAGAAAACTGAGGGTAGAAGAAGTGACTCTGCCAGGGTGACATCTAAGGTAGTATTTAAACTCAGATTTTCCTATCTAGTACACTACATAGTACCTTCGTGTGAGTGGATTCCACACCCCCCTCTTTGTAGAGGTGGGAGGTTATGAGTTATACAACACTGGACTTTTTCAATGTGGTGGTTAGTTTTGCTGAACTCTTTTTTCCCCCTATTTCTTAATATTTGTTATAAGGGACTGCTCTCTTGGAGGGGTTCTGGGAAATGTAGTTGTTATAAAAACAGAAGATATTAATTAGATTTTTTAAAAGTCAGTTATTCTTGGTTGTGTTGACAATCCTCCTTTGTCTTCATACTCTGTATTACTTTCTTTTCCTGAATAGTCTAAAGATGGAGAGCTTACAGTGAAGACAATGAGCTATAAACTAGCCAATAAAAAAGCCCAATTAAATATCCACTCTGATCTCAAAGAGAATGGAGTCAAGATTGCTACTGTAGATACGGTAAGTACTGAGGAGAGGGCTTGGATTCAGTGACCCTGAAAGTTAGGCACATGAGTCATTGGGAGAGGCGAAAGGAGACCTGTGCAGCAGTGGAAAGAACGTGGGATTTTGAAACCCTGGTTTGAATCCCAGTTCGGTAGTGTATCTGCTGTATGGCCTTAAGCAGGTCGCTTATCTTGTCTGGTCAGCCTCATCTATAAAATCAGGGGGATGGACCAGATGATTTCTAAGGCCCTTTTCAACTCTAAATTCTATCATTTAAGCTGGGCCTCGAAGCAAGGATGGCAATTTGGTTGGTGGAGAGAATGAGAACGCATTTCCAAGCACAGGGCAGTATGAGGTCTACCTAACTATAACGGAGGGTCAGTTTGAGGGGAAAATGGGCTAGATTCAATAGGATGGGGTCAGACTATAGAGAAGAAAGCTCCCTGCTCAGGATGTCCTATGAAACTATTTTGCAATCTGTTCACTCAAAACAATTGTCAGGGCTAATTTTAATTTCTAAATCCCTTTATTTTTTTTTCTCATTTTAGTCGATTGAGTTCTCCCACAGCTCTGTGATTAGCAATGGCTATGTGAATGGTGGTGTCAGCCTTTTGAGGTACTGTATAGAACTGAATTACCTACCTAGTACATAATAGAATTTAAGGCCATGTCCAAAAAGACCCATAAAAAGGGGGCACAAGAAAGAGACTAAGATAGCCTGGTATAGCAGAGTCTGATAGTGGCTATGTGACTTCTACTAAGCCATTCCATCTCTGAGCATTGGATTCCTGATCTCTAAAATGAGGATAATACTATCTGCATGCACTACTTCAAAGGCTGTTTGTGAGGAAATTGTTTTATAAACTTTGGAAAGCTTCAGAAATCTATTATCACCTCATCATCATCATCATCATCATCATCATGGCATAAGGAATATACTTCAGAGTTTGAAGTCAGGAGGAATCAGTTTCAAATCCTACCTCTAAAGCTTGTTAGCGATGTGTACCTCTTGCAACAGCAGGCAGCTAGGTGGCACAGCTGGACCTGGAGTCAGGAAGACTTGAATTTGAATTTGACCTCAGACACTTACCAGCTGTGTGATCCTAAGCAAATCACTTAACCCTGTTTGTCTCAGTTTCCTCATTTGGAAATGGCAAACCACTCTAGTCTCTTTGCCAAGAAAATCCCAGAGTCACAAAGAGTTGGACGCCACTGAAATGACTGAACAACACCATCTCTGGCAACTAGACAAGACAGTTCTACTAAATCATAGAGGACTTAATCTGCTGTCAGTGCAGAGATTTCCCAACAGGAGTTTCTTGTGCTGACAAAGTCACAGACCTTTTCCTGCATCCAGGTTTCACCATTTTTTACTTGGGAGATTTTTGATTAGTCAGGTATGGCATGTCACTTGGTAAGTGATTAGCCCAGAAGTACTTTAAGTCTTAAACTCATCTGCTCTTGTCTAGTCATCTAATTATTTCATTTGCTATTTCCCAATGTATATTAGAATGCCTGAGCTATGCAGCTCATCGAAGATTGAATGAAATGAAAGGGAACTAATAGAAAAAAAATCTAAAAAAAATATGCCTTAGCAGAGGGAGAAAATACACCAAACAAAACTAACCTTTTCTTATGTTTCCTTTCTTGACAGCTCTGAACACAACATAGACCCTCCTGATGTAAGTCAATTAGTTTTGTTTTTGTTTTTAACAATTGTGTGTGTGTGTGTGTGTGTGTGTGTGTGTGAGAGAGAGAGAGAGAGAGAAAGAGAGAGAGAGAGAGAGAGAAATAATGGCCATAGTGCATACTATAAGGACAATAGGAGTTCAGAAGGAAAGATTAATATGAGTCAAAATAGAGAAGACAGAAAGCAGGATGAATCAACAACAAAACTAGTTAGAAGAATTAGGCTTTAACTCCAGATCTTCTAGTAACACTGAATGACCAAAGAAAAGCAATTTCCCTTTCTAGCCTCAGCTTCCCAGTCTTAAAATGAAATGGTTGGACATATGCTCTAAGAGGATCAATTGAAACAATTGGGGAGATTTAGCACAGAGAAAACTTAGGGGGAACATGGTAACTGTCTTCAAGTATTTGAAAGACTTTAATGTGGAATTGAGGTTAGTCTTGTTCTCTTTGGCACCAGATGGAAGGAGGAGTAGTGAGTGGAAGTTACAAAGAGGAAAAGGTAGGCTTGATATTAGGAAAAGCTAAGTAACAGAACTATCTATCTAAAGGTAGAATGGGTTGCCTTGGGAAGTAGCAGGTCCCTCCTGCTTGGTGATCTTCAATAAGAGGCAAAGTGACCATTTATCAGCCATGTGGGAATTCTTCTTAGGGTATGACTTAACTAGATGGCCACTAAGGTCCTTTCCAGTTCTAAAACTATATGAGGCTATGACTAAATGCTTCCTAAGGTCCTTTCCAGATCTGACATCCTGTAGTTTTAGGTTCCTTCTGTCTCTAATCATTTGTGTTCTAAGGTCCCTTTCAGTTCTAATATTACATATTTTAAGATCCCTTTCAGCTCTAGCATGCTAACATTTTCAGAGATAGTCAGAGGATAACTCTAATATTGCATTGTTAGAACAATACTTTCTCTTCCTGGGGATAGGTTTTGCTGAAGGCTGAACATATACATGTGGAATTATGGGAGAGGATATATGACTCTATATTTCTCATCATGTTTGCCTCTTACAAGGAAAGGCAAAAGAGTGAACAACAGAAAATATTGGTAGATCTTGGTCATTAGTATAATTCCTTACTTTTATTAGGACCAAATTCACCAATAATTTAAAAATGAAAAATTCCTTTAAAATGTAATGGTGGCCAAACTATATATCAATCAAATTTACAGGATCATAGAATCTTCAAGTTGAAAATGACTTTTCAGAACTGCTAGCTAACCTATGTCCTACATCAGGCATGAATCCTACACAGTAAAATTAGCAGATGATCAGCTGATTTCTATCTAAGGATCTCCAGTGACAGGATGGTCCATTCATACTAAGAGGAAGTCTGTTAAGAAGTGCTTTATTTTGAATCAAAATTTATCTCCGTGTAACTCCCTTAATTGCTCCTACTCTTATCCATCAAAACTAGGCAGAATTCATTCATTCAACAAACATTTATTTAGTACCTGCTGGGTGCAGAATACTGTGCAAGGCCCTGTGGAAGCTAAGAGATCAGATAAGACAATACTAACCTTGGAGAATATTTTACATATACTTCTGAGGCTGCATATAAAAAAATGGTTCTTGGGGGCGGCTAGGTGGCGCAGTGAGTAGAGCGCTGGCCCTGGAGTCAGAAGGACCTGAGTTCGGATCCGGCCTCAGACACTTAACACACACAAACAAAAACCTAGCCGTGTAACCTTAGGCAAGTTACTTAACCCCAATTGCCCTCCAAAAAAACCCAAAAAACAAAAAAATGGTTCTCTCAGTAAATTGCATATTCTGTAGACAATTTTTAGGTGGAAGAGATAAGCTATAAGGAAACTAGCTAAATCAACACAAACTTATTTATTAGCCACCTATGTATTTATCTAGTAGGGATTTATCAAAAATGCAGTTAGTTCCTAGTATATGGCATGTGGCTATGGTCAATTCCATCTCAAATACAATAAAAACAGAAGCAATGTGGTATACTGGGCCTGGATTCCAGATCTGAGTTCAAATCTGGAATCAGACACTTATTAGCTATCTGACCTTGAGCAAGTCACTTAACTTCTGTCTGCATCAGTTTTCTCAAGTATAAAATGGGGGTTACTATATAATAAATATTTTAAATATATTATATATATTAATATAATTAATATAATAATGGGGATTAACCTCCCAGAATTGTTGTGAGGACCTATTGACATAATATTTGTAAAAATATTTAGCACAGTGCCTGGAACATAACAGGAGTTTAATAAATGCTTCTTTCCCACTTCTTAACCCTTTACTAGAATGAGCAAAGACCTTGCACTCAGAGGACCCAGTTAAAATGTGAATAAATTCCAGTTCTGGCATTTTACTGTGTGAGCTAGAACACGTGACTATTTCTCTAATCCTCAGTTTAAAAATCTGTTAAATGAAGAGGTTAAAGTAGGCAGTCTCTAAATCCTGTAGGCCTGAGAACTGATGCTCATAATGAGGAACTTAAAATCTTTGCCAGTTTCCCCAGTACTTTCTGAATCCCTGAATGTTGTATCTATCATATTAGATTTAAATGGACTTTATCATGTTTCAGCTCTGAAAATGATAATCTACATATGGGATAGATAGAAATTTATTGTGAACCAGATTACTCTATCCACCAACCATAGTGGATAGCAGAGTTAGCAGAGAAGGTAAGTTGGAGCACATTTAAAGAAAGGCAATGGGGATGGTGAGAAGGGGGATCCATCACAGGAACTGAGGAAGATAGGGAAAAGAAGACTTGAAGGCTGGGGTGGAGAGGAGAAGAGGATGCAAACATTGTCTTCAAGAATCTGAAGGGTATCATGTGGAAGAATTAGGTTGTTCAACTTGGCCCTAGGAGTCAGCGAATAGAGTGCTAGACTTAGAGGCAGGAACACCTGAGCTCAAAGCACATCTCAGATAATTAATGGCTATGTGATACTGGGTGAGTCATTCAAACTTGCCTCAATTCTCCATATGTAAAATGTGTATGGATATCATCCTCCTCGCAGAATTGTCATAAGGACCAAGTACTTGGCAAACCTTCAAGTATTGTGTAAATGCTAGGAAACTATTAGCCTCAGAGGGCAGAACAAGGAGCAACAGAGAAGTAGACAGATCAGCAGAAAGAAACTTTTCTAATGAAGGGAGCGGTCAATGTGTGGAGTAGGGTTTCTCCAGAGTCCCATACCTCAAGGTCTTCAAACTGAGCACTCTCTAGCAATGCCATAGAGAAGGCCTCCACATAAACAGAGGCTGCACTTGGCAGCCTCTGAGGTTCCTTCCCATTCCAAAGCCCTTTGAACTGATTGATCATCAGCCAAAAATCTGAATGGATTGAGCTACAGGTCAAGCTCTTTATCCCACCTTTAGTTATTAAATGGTGGCATGGGACTATACTTCTCAACAACACTCAGAAAAATGAATTCTTGTACTCTGATCAATGTAGTGACCAACTGTTAACCCAGAAGGGAAATGAGGAAGCATATTTACCAGTCCTTGGCAGAGAGGTGATGGGCTAGAGGTGCAGTGATAGATATTTCCAGACATAATTAATGTGAAGATTAATTTGGCTAGGCTATACTTTTGATTAGGGGTTTTCTTTGCACAGGAAGGTTAGTGATGATGATGATGATGCTAAAAAAAAAGGAAAAAAAGAATTTTAAGGAAATATTTTGTTTAAATATATGACAGAGGTAAATTCAGAAGAGACAATAACCAAAAGGACAGCTTTGGAACTAATATGCTGCACTTATCTTTATATATCTATCTCTAAAGATGTAATCATATATAGATATAGATGTATACTATTTATATACATATGTGTATGTATTTTACTATATTATATAGTATTATATACATATTATATACATATGTACATATACATACACGCACGCCCCAAACTATACTTAAGAGATTTGTAGTTTTATATACGATCACTTTTTTTTTTCTTTTTTGTATGTGGAATTGTTCTTGTTTGCCTGGAATCTATCAAGTTCAGAATTTTAAAAAAAATTGTAATACTAAAAAAAAATTATTCCTTGTGCTCTTCTTGCAGAATGATGCTGCCAAAGAAATGGCAAAACAGCTGGTTTTGAACGTCGTGAGCAACACAAATGGTATGTTGAATCGGCCATCTGTAAACTTAAAGGCATAAATAGCCCAACGTATGATCAGTAATAACAAACTGCGTGGCCTGAATCATTGTGCGGATTCCACAGCTTCCAAGTTCACGATTAGTTCTATTATTGTAGGGTCAGTCCTTGCTTTTAGATACCCTACTATCTGAAGGCTTAGTCTTCAGTGGGCAAGAAAGTCAGGTCTGAAATCGTTAAAGATGTGAATTGTTCCATTGTACTATTGAAAGAGGGCTGTGGTCAAGTTCATTCAGTAGCACTGAAGGCTGAGTTGCAGTGTTCATTGCAGAACAAAGAATTTGGCATCTGAAGATGTGTTTTGTTCAGCCCTGCTCTGGTACTGTTTGTGTGAACATGGACAAGTCAGTGTCCTGTTAGACTAAATGATCTCCAAGCTCACTTCCAGCTGTCCATCCTTGAAAAACTCCAAACATTAAATAAGCACCTCTGGTATTCTAGCACAGGCCACAAACGTGTAATGCTAATGGAGACAAATAAGGATTTTCTATTCACCTGCAGTCAGTTGGTGCTGCATGGAGAAAACACATTCCCTACATCATCTCACCAACTTAAGCAATTGGGCACCAGAAGGCTGGAAGGAATGTGTGAATGGTTGAATACAATTCATCCCCACTGCTGGAGAAACAACTTTAGAGCATATGTCCCAATAGTGGATCCCTAGCAGCAGCTTCATAAACAAAGTCTGCAAATCTGCGGCAATGTAACTATGCCCTCATGTCTGCCCTGTTTCTCCATCTTCACACCCCAACAGATCTTAAAATCAAGTTTCTCAACCCTAATGCTTGTATGAATTTGTGCTAGTCACTTAACTTGTATGGGCCTTGGTTTCCTCTTCCTTTAAAATGAAGATGCTAGATTCAATATCTCTAAGCTCTTTTCTAACTCTAAATCTTGATTTTATATACACTGAGAATTAGTGTGAAAGTCCACACATGCTTTAATTCAAATATAAAAATGCTGGGAGGGAGCTAAGAACTCTCTTGGGACTGCATAAGCCCTTTATGGGAAATCTTTCTCCATGTACACAAATGAGATACAAAGGCTGTTTCAGAAGTTGACCTTGGTTGAAATGACTCAGCCTCCTCATACCCTATGAAGGTTTAAGCCCAATTTTCTTTTAACCCACATCTCAGGAGAATGTTTTCTTTCATTGCAGAGGATTTAAGACACATGAACGTGCCACACGGTCCAGAAATTGAACTTTTAAACAATGCCCCTGTTCAAGTTGATTCTCAGGTAAGAAAGTTCAGTCTGAGAATTTTCTTTTTAAGGATCTCTGGGGATCTTCCCAGGAAGACCAAAAAGAGCTATCAAGACCAGGATACTGCTCTTTCTAGCTTTGGTCACCCTCCTAAAAACTACCTTGTTTCTCTTCCTAGCTAGAATGAGGGTTCTGTATCCCCTGAAAGCATCACTGAACATTCTAGTCAGTACCAGATTTAGGGTTAGAGGGCCTAAGTTCAAGTACCAGGTCTGTCAATTATTATCGGTCTGTTTCCTCTTCTATAAAATGGAATTGGGTTAGATGGTCTCTATAGTTTGTCTTATCTTTGAGTCTATGATACTATAACATCCTACCCCCAACTCCACTGACCTGAAAATGCTGGGCATGGTAGAGAGTCAGCCTCTATGTCAGCAAGACCAGGGACTTGCTTCTGACACACGTTAATTATGCAGATCAGTTAACTGCTTAGTGTATATGGCAATTCTCCAAGACTTTAAGTTGAAAAGTGTGTTTTCATTTGAACTGACAAAGGAAGCTTCCACACTGGGAGTCCCCTATATTATTGAAATCACAAGTCTGCTCTTAAAAAAATAAAATAAAATTCTGCTATCACCTTCCTCCCTGGTCTTCTCATCAGGTTCTTTTCCATTCTCCCACAGTTCCTTTTCCCTCATTACCTAGTCCCAAACCCAAACTAGATAAAGAGCCAAGAGGAATCCTTTTTCTGAGACATATGATTTACATTTGTTTCATCCTCTCCTGAATTTTCTAGTATGATGGGCTGCTTGTTTTGAATTTAAATTTAAGTCCTTTGCTTTTGCACTTGTGACCTTACTTGAAAGAGTATGAGGTAGGAAGACAAGTACAGAATCTGGCTCCAGACCTTGATTCCAGTTCCAGTTCTGCCACTTACTACGTAACCTTAGACAAGTCACTTCCCTTTTTAGTGAAATCAGTTTTCCTTCTCTGTAAAATAAGGGGGAAGAATCATCAAGAAAATCAAGGTCATTCACTGAGAGCTTCCTCTTCTTTCCTTCTCCAAACCCACTTATATTCCCACTCTCTCCTCCTTTACTCCGTTCTCTGAGGAACATCATCTTTCTCCTCCACAAGGCCAATCCTTCTACAAGTACCCTTGATCTCGTCTCCTCCCATCTTCTCCAGCAGACTGTCCTTCTGTGATCTGCCTCCCCTTCTCTAATCTTCTGTTTTTCCCTATTTTTACTTTTCCTGGGGCCAACAAGCACACTCATGTCTCCTACAGCCTTAAGAACAAAAACAAAAACCCCTTAAGAGACCCAACCCTCCCCTCAAATTAGTGGTGGTTTTTTAAGCTTTCTTTTGGGGTTGCCTCTACTTCCTTTCTCAATTCTTAAAAATCTGGTTTCTGCTCTTCAGATGCTCTCTTCAAAGTTATCAATGATTTCTTAATTGCCAAATCCAATAGCCTTTTCTTAATTCTCATTTTTTCTTAACTTTCACAGAATTTTTGACACTGTCCTTCACCTTCTCCTAGATCAGGGATCGGGAACCTGCAGCCTCAGGGCTGCAGGTGGCCCTCTAGGTCCTTGAGTGAGGCCCTTTAAATCTAAACTTTATAGAACAAATCCCCTTAATAAAAGGATTTGCTTTGTAAAACTTGGACTCAAAGAATCATACTTGAGGACCTACAAGGCCACCTGTGTCCTTGAGGCCAGAGATTCCTCACCCCTGGTCTAGATATACTTTCTGTGTTTTTTATAACACTGTTCTCTCTTGGGTCTGCTTTTCCTGTCTGATTGCATATTCTCAATCTCTTTTGCTCTTGTAATCCATGTTATACTCCTTAACTATGGGCGTGACCCAAGTCTCTCTCTCCTGGGCTCTCTTCTCTGTTCCTTCTATATTCTTAATGTGATCTCATCAGCTTCCATTGAGTTCAACTATGTGTATAAAGATGATTCCTCAATACAATACTAGTCTCTGTCCTGGAGCTCCAGTCTTACATCACCAACTGTCTACAGCACACTTTAAACTAGAAATCCCCTAGGTACCTCGAACTCAACAGGTAGTTAACATAGCTCATCTTTTCCCCCTAAAACTATCCCTCTTCTAAAGTTCCCTATTTCTATCAAGGGCACCACTGTCCTTCCAGAAATCCAGGTTCACAAACTCAATTTAACCCAGGACTTCTTAAAACTTTTTCCACTTGAGACCCCTTCAGCACCTCTTAAATTGTGGGTCTTGTCCCCGTGTGGGGTCACAGTTTAAGAAATGCTGGACCAAGTGTCCTTCTTTCACATATACAACTAGCTTCGAGATGCTCTCTAAATTCTTTCATACTTGTCTCCTCGTTGGGCACACACCTACCAGACTCTCATCACATATGGACTACTGCAATAGTCTCCTGATTAGGATCCTTGCCTTCAGTCTCCCCACTCCCTAGCCAACTCTTCACAAAGCTATGAAAGTAACTTTCCTACAGTGCAGGTCTGACCATTGCACTCCCTAAACCTATGGCTTCCTATAACTTGATATCAAACAACCTTTCCAGCCTTCTTAGGTATTTCTCCCCTCTATTTACTGTCTAATCCAACTGGACCCCTTGCTGTTACTTGGACACAATACTCTGTTTCCCATGCCTGAAATGTGCTCTTTCCTTAGCTCCATCTCTTAGAATTCCTGGCTTCTTTAATAATTCAGTTAAAGTGCCATCTTCTGGATGAGGTCTTTCACGGTCCCCTTAGCTATGACATTTCTCTCTCCCACCAAGTTATTTTATTGTGTATATACTTATATAAGTGCATGTTTTCTAACCCAGCTGAGTTCCTCTGAGGGCAGAGTGTAACGTTTTGTTTTTGCATTCCCAGTGTCTAAGTAGTGCTTATATAATGGGTGCTCAAAAAATGTTTGTTGACTGATCAGATGGTATTCAAGATCTCTTCCAACTCTAAATCCTATGAGTCTGATGTGCCTAACATTATGGAGGATATAAATCTATTTACTCATTAAGCAAATTACATACAGGGGACAATGAATGGAATATTATGCTAGGTGTGCTATTATCAATTCAAGAGATGTTCAGAGGAAGAAGAGCCCAGGACAGGCTGGGACACCTATGGAAGGCTTTCTGGAGAGATAAGATAAGCTAAAGAATCTATCAGTAGGATCTGAAAAAAGTGGGAAGGAGAATACTTCCATTAGGTGCTTGGGATTTGGGTGGGAGAAGGAAGAGCTGAATGGGAGAAGCTGAAACAGGGTAGGGTCAGATAACGTAAAGTCTTGGAAGCCAGACATCATTCTTCCTGGTCAGGATGCTCCTGACCCTACCTCATTCCCTGATCCTCTCACCTTGTCATCATAATGCTCTTTCTCATGGAAATAGTTATCAGAGAAACAAACTCCCTAGAGTATCTATTTCTTGACTTTATGAAGATTCATGCTTAGCATGGTGTAGTGGGAAGAAAAATGGACACCCAGGTTCATAGTTTCACCATTTACCAACTGTATGACCTCAAAGAATCACAATCTCTTGGAGCCTAGATTTTCCAACACAGAACAATGGTACTACTACTGATGCTATCTCACAGTGAGGTTCTAAGGAACAAATGAGTCAACACATGCTAAATACTTTATAAACATAAGAAGTTACATTGTGAACAATTATATTTTCTTCTCCCACCTCCTCAGGGTGATCTCATAATAAAGAAATAAAACAACCAACCTGAAACCAGGATGAGTTTTTCCAGTCTTTACCAGAAGAGCATGGCAAGACCAACAAATCCTGACATACCTTTTTTCTCTGACATTTTGCATCAAGAACATCCACGTGATTGTAGGAGTTTTAATCTGACTAATCATTTTAAATCAAATGTATGAAAAGCTATTAAGTATGCCTTGGCAACACGTACTTTTCTGCATTTTTGTCACTTTTCTCAATAAATGACCTCATTTCTTTGCAAAAAAAAAAAAGTGACTTATTTTCCTTAATTCTCTAAAAACAGGGGATTTCATTCTATAGCTATTAGCAAAAGCAGGCAAGGGAACCCTGCAAAAGCCTGAGGATGGTGCTGGGGTTTATACGGAAAAGGGGCATGGGAAAGGAATGCCAGGGATACTGATTAAGTAATCTAAGGGTCCAGGTGTCTTTGGGAGCTATGGATGGGAAAGCATAGGGAATATACCAGACATTGAGAGAATTGTGAGAGGCAAGGACCTTGGGGATCTGGTGGGAGGAAGAATCCTTGGGCTAGCCAGAACAAAAATCCGTGGGCCAGCCACCCCTCTATCTATTCTGATAAGAGAATGTGTTCTGCAATAAGAGTAAATTTTCTCACAGGACAGGGGCCTACTGAGAAATTGGGAGACTTCCAGAGACATGATCTCAGGGGCTGGAGCCCAAGCATACCATCACTATCCAAAAATATAATGAGCTTCCTCTGGAAGCAGTGAATTCCCTATCACTAGAGGTATTAAAACAGAGATTGGAGAAACACTTGCTAGAAATACTGCAGGTGCTTATGCTCCAGATTCTTAGGAGTTGGATTAAATTACCTCTAAAGTTCCCTTCAATTCTTAACTGTGCACTCAGTGACTAAGCTGAGAGAGAGAGACAGACAAACAGAGATGGAGATAGAGACACAGACACAGACAAGGGGAAAAGAGTGCAAGTGTTATGTACCAGGCATTGGGCTGACTGCTGGGGATACAAATGTACAATTACAAATGTAAGACAGTCCCTCCCTCAATCGAAAGAAGTCCGTGTATAAAGCGGGGCTGGAAAGAGCACACGGGGGCGGGATGGGGGAAGGAAAAGGGAATATTTGTGGCAGCATGGGGCAGACACAGATGTCCACGAAGTGGTATGGAGTCCTGATGCCATGCAAGATGAGGTGAAAGATTATCTATTAACCCATCTATCACCTATTAACCAAATGAGAAAACTGACTGATGTTGAGAAGACAAAAAAGTAGCTGACTGAATTTCACAGAGTTCCCCAAAAACCTAACCAAAGAAAAATTACATGAGAGAAAAAGAGAAACATGTTAGCTGTAGGTGAATCATTTAATAGTGATTCTTAGAGATGCTTCCATCTAGCAAGTAAATCTGGAAGATTCATTTTCCATTTGTCATAAATTTACTTCCCTTCAGAGAAATAACACTGGTGTAACAAGTCATTTCTCCTTTTCTCTTTGGTAAAACCTACTCAGTGTCATTTTACCCCAAAATCTCAGAGAGTATATGGTTCAATCTGTAGCCACAAGAATCTTCTCACAACATCGCTAATAAGTGGGCATCCAGAAGAACTTTGTGGCTGTCAATTCAGGTCAGCAATGTGCTGAATACTCCTGCAGAGATGTTCGACAGAGAGCAACTCCTTTCAGGCTCTGGGAGTTGGAAGAGGTGATCTGGAAAAAAAGCCATTCAAGAAAAAAAACAAAGTCAACAGGGTCAAAAGCATCAATTCATAAAGAATGCATGTGTGGCTCTTTGGGGGAAGGACGACGTGGAAAAGAGGTGCAGTGGCTGCTAGGAAATTCCAAGTATTGGTAGCTCCAGACAATCCGTACAGGAAGACCTACAAAGAAAGATGCTCTGGTGGTACTCTGGAAGGCAAGGGCTTACAGAAAGGGGAAAGGTGGTGGAGAAGTAAGTAGGGAAGAAAAAGCAGAGCAATATGAGAGGAAGTGAAGAAGTGGGTAGCAGGTCAAGGGAGAACTGGACAAAGACTAGAGTTTAGAGAGAGGAATGAGGGCTCTGTGGCAAAGAATAGAAACAAGAATGGAGGGTAGTAAGAAGAATGGGGACAAGATAGAGTTTATTCTCCCATCTCCTTTAAAACAGAGGGGGAAAAGGTAGAAACAAAGGAAACTGCATTTCTCTTCTACTCCTTCCATTTCCATATCTCCTGTTCTTTGCCAGAAGAGTACTGAGGCAAAGGTAAGATGCATTTTCGACTCTCCCTTTCCCCGACCACTGCAAACCCAGCATCAACAAGCACTGAGTCAAGATAAGAATTGAGAAGCACATTTTTGGGTAACTAGGATTTCAGCAGTATGTCATCCCAGAAATTATTGGAATAATTATTGAAACAGGTCCAATAGAAAATAAAATGTTCATCTTCTAAAGCAAACAAATTAAAAATGGATCCATACCTTCACTAACACATAGTCTCCTGGCTGAGCTCGGACTAAGCCCCTAGGGTTAGTGCCATCTTCCATCTCTATGTCAGGAAAAATCACTTTGATGTTTCCATCATTCCTTCCACATAATTCAGTGGTAGAGCGCTTACTGGGCTACAGAGAGAAATAAAATGGGTTACCAATAGGGCAGTGAATGGTATTTAGAATAACCACTTGGGATAGGTGAATGGCTTAAAAATAATCAAACTACATTAGTGGAGTATTATTTTATTATAAGAAATGATATATATGGGGGCAGCTAGGTGGTGGAGTGAGTAGAACACCGGCCCTGGAGTCAGAAGGACCTGAGCTCTGATCCGGCCTCAGACACTTAACACACAAACAAACAAACAAACAAACAAAAACCTAGGCGTGTAACCTTGGGCAAGTTACTTAACTCCATTGCCCTCCAAAAAGAAAAAAAAAAAGAAATGTATTCAGTTTTTGGCACATTTTGGGAAGGGCACTGATGAGCTGGAGAGGACATGGAGGATAATCAGGATGCTCAAAGACCTTGAATTCAAACTATCTGAGAACAGAGATGAAGGGTACTGAACCTGGAGATGAGTAAAGGCTAAGGGGGAAGCATGATAACTGTCTTCAAATATGTGAAGAGTTATCTTGGGGAAGAAGGATCAGAATCGTTTTATTTAGCCTCAGAAGGCAGAACCAGAAGTAAGAGGTAAAGAGGCAGATTTAGATTTGATAAAAGGCAAAACTTTCTAACAATCAGAGCTATCCAAATATGAAGGGAGCCACCATGGAAGGCAATGGGTTCCCCTTCACTTAAGATCTTTGAGTAAAAGCTAGACATGGTATACTTACCAGGTATGTTATAGATGGGCTTTTTTTCCTCTAGTTACTGACTGTACTAGATCACTTCTGAAGTGCAACTCTGAAATTCAATGGCCCAACTTAAGGTATGCATCATACTAAAAATTAATTGTATTCACATAAATGAAAGAAGAATAACTCTTTTAGTACGGCAGGATTACACTCTAGGTAACAAAATCTCAGATTCAGTGAGAAAGGCGAGAGACAAATTAGGAAAAAGAAGAGGAACCAAATTCTTTTCCTGTCTTTGTTGTGCTGCCTCCAAATGAAAAACATCTAATAAAATACTGGACTCACCTATGTGAACAAATAAATACAAAGGTGAGGAATATGGGTGGATGTGGGTTTTTTGTTTGTTTGTTTTGGGGGGGGGACTGATTCTGTGATTTCACTGTATTGGCAAATCTTAGTAAGAAACTCCTTATTCCACTAATACAGATCAGTCCCTGTTCTGAGAAACAGGGGCTTAGTTATCTTAGGCACCAAGAGATTAAACGACTTGCCCAAAATGACACAAAAAAAATGTGGCACAGGCAGAATTTAATAGGGTCTTCCAGAGTCCAAGGTCAGCTCTCCACTCACTACACCACACCCACACTGCTCCTTGAATGTGTTGGTGCAGTGGTAAGAACACTGGACTCAAAGTCAGAAAAACCTGGCTCAAATACCAAACATACCATTAAGGGTATGACCTTAAGAAAGTCGATTAAATTTTCAAGGCCTCAAGAAATCAATAGATGATCCAGAACTCCCTCCACAATACATTCAACAAAGTCATTCAGCCTCTGCCTGAAGGCCTCCAGTAAGGAGGAATCCACCACTTCCCAAGGCAGTCCATTCCTTATTGCTAAAATGGAGTGCTGACAAAAGTGCTCAGTCAAGTATAACCCAATAGAAACAGAGCTGTTAGACACAGTGAAGGAAACACTGCCATGGCTGATCTAAAACTTACAAAAACACAGTGAAGATGACATATTCCAGGGATATATCTGTTTGTCAGAAACTTTATTCCCAGAGTTAGAAATGACAGACAAGCATAGTCCAGTGTTCTTCCATTCCACCAGCACATTAAAGGAACAGTGTGGTATCCCAATACATCAAGCTAGGGTAGTTATGGTAGCATAGTTAAATGCTTTGTAAAATATCAAATAAATTGTGTTGTGGTAAGGTAAAAAATGCAAAATATGTACAGGTTCAATATTCACCATCTTTCATCTACATCCCCTTCACCCCACACAGACAGTCACACTTAGTTAAGGTCACCTGGACTACCAGCAGTAGCTTCCTAACTAGACTCTCTGCCTCAGGCCCCACCCCACTCTAATTCTTCTTCTGCTGAGTGGCCAAAGCAACCTTTCTAAAGCATAGAAATGACCAAGTCAGTCCTATGCTCAACAAACTCACCTCAAGGATGAAATAGAAAGTCCTAGCTGTTTGGCATTTAAGGTTATGCAAAACCTCTTCCTATATTGTTTTCTCTTCCCACACCTTACTCCTCTCTATACACACTATACAATCCAATCTATTGATGTTTCTCCCATAGGCCACATTCCATCTCTGTGGCTTTGCAATGACTGGCCCCCATGCCAGCAACATTCTCTTTTCTCATTTCTGCCTCTAACTTCTACAGCTTCAATCTTCAGTTCAATGACTCTAAAAGACTCGTGATGCTCTCTTTCTCCAGAGATATGACAGACTCAAGGTGCTGAGTGAAAAATGATTTTTTTTTTCTTTTGGTGGGAAGATGGAGATCAAGGCCAGTGTAGGAGTTTGTTTTGTTTGACTTTGCATATTTATTACAAGAGTGTTGTCGTTGTTTTCTTTTCAAAGGGAGGGAGATGGGAGGAAAAACAGATTTCTGCTTATTGAAAAAAAATTAACTATAAAAGCTCAAACCGCACCTTCTTCAGGAGGCCTTTCCCAGATGCTAGTGGCCTCCCTACTACAATTACTTCCAATCTAATCTCTCTCTCCCTCTAGATAGACAGACAGATATATCCATAGAGAGAGACAGACAGATGGATATCTTGTATCTGCCAAGTTATTTACTTCTTCCCAACGGGAATGTGAGCTCCTTGACAGCAATATTAGTTTTACTATTATTTGTACCTCAATCACTCAGTATAGTGGGAGGTATTTAGCATAAATACTTGTTTATTGAAGGAGAGAAATAATATGTTGCAACTTGGGTCATATTAAAGTATAACTAGCCAATATGTGAGTGCTTGCTATCCTTTCTTATGACAGTGGAAGAGAAATGAAGGGGAAAAGTAAAAAGTTAGAAAAAAGGAGGAAAGGTTAGAGATTAGAAGACAAATTACAATTAAAAGAAACTATTTTAGCAAAGTATATGCCCATAAATTACTAACTTTAAATGAAATGAATGAATATTTACAAAAATACAAAATGCCCAGATGAACAGAACAAGAAAGAGAATTTAAATCACCTGATCTCAGAGGACATAAGACATAATTAATTTAAAAATCAAGCCATAAATGAACTTTGAAGGAAAAAAAAACTGAGATAAAAAATTTACAAATCAATTCTATCAAACATTAAATGTTTGAAAAAAATTGGAAAAGAAGTAATCTTATAAAAATGTGGTCTTGATATCTAAACCAGGAAGAATAAAAAAACCAGAGAAAGAAAACAAAAGACAAATACCCCTATTAAACAATGACACTAAAATTTTAAATAAAATATTAGCAAAGAGGATACAGCAATATATCACAAAGATTGTATTATACACTATGACCATGTTGGATTTATACTAGGAATGAAGGACTGGGTCAATATTAGGGAAAATATCAATATCATAAATCATATTAACAAGAAGTAAAACAAAAATCATATGATATCAGTAGTAAATATATAAGAATGTAAATAGAAAAAAAACTTGTGACAAAATTGTTAATACCTCACACAACATACCAAAGTTAGCTCCAAATGGATGAGACTTGGTAAAGATTACATCACAAATAATTTAGATGAGCAAAGAAGAAATTACCTTTTAGATCTACAAAAATCGAAAGAATCCATGACCCAACAAGGGATAGAAAGGATCACAGAAGAAAAAACAGGCAACTTACATTAAATAAAATTGAAAAGTTTTTGTACAATCAAAACCACTGTAGCTAAAATTGGAAGGAAACAGCTCAATGGGAAAAAAATTAAGCAAGTTACTCTCATAAAAGTTTCATTTCCAAAATATATATGGAACTGATGAAAACGTACAGGAATTTAGGAATAGCTAGGTGTGGTGGTGCAGCCTGTAAGGACAAGGCCGAGGCTGGTGGATTGCTTAAGCTCAGGAGTTCTCATCTTCACTAGGGCTAAAGCCAACCAGGTGTCCACATTAAGTCTGGCACTAAGCTGGTAAGTTCCCAGGAGTAGCAAGACAGTCACTGGGTTGCCTAAGGCAGAAAGGATCAGCCCAAGTCAGAAACAGAGCAGGCCCAAGTCCTTTGCTGATCAACAATGAGATCAGATCTGTGAGTTGTACCTCCTGCCTGGGTACAATAGAGAGACCCAGGCTCAAAAACAAACAAACAAACAAACAAACAAAAAAGCTATTAATCACTAACACAGAAAAGCAAATTAAAGCAACTTTGAGGTTCCACCTCCTATCTATCAGATTGAAAAGATGATTAAAATAGAAAATGAGGAATATTGGAGGAAGTTACAGAATGGGCATATTAATACAATGTTGGTGGAGCTACGAATTGCCAAAGCCATTCTTGGAAAGTTTACCCACATCCTGACAGAAAGCTGATAAAATTCAAAAAGAGATAGATATAGCTAGCTAGCTAGATATAGATATTTGGACATGGTCAATGTGGGAGTTTGTTTTGCTTTACTATTGTTATTTCTTACAAATATTTTATTTTTTTTTTCATTTTAAACTGGAGGAAGGAATGGAAGCAAAAATAAATGCCTGTTAACTGAAAAAAAAAAAAGACAAATTGTAGGCTTTACAACCCTACACCAGAGACAGTTCTATTTATCACAGACAAAAAGAACTGATGCAGTGAGAATTTCTGCCATGTAGCTACAGCAAAAACAACTTCAAATCATGACAGATGTAGATTTTTGGAACGATACTTCATTATGAAAAAGTTTCCTTTCCAAAAGATATGCATATACAATTTTACTGGGAGCAGAATTACCATTCTGCCTATGTTTGGACAATTTTAATTAAATATGTACTTCTTCGGCATTGAGAACTTAAAAACACAGGAACCATCACCAAGGAACCTGTGAGATGGTGGAGTAAAATTCGCCCAGAATAAAATACTGAGTAAAATTAATAATAATAAGAGCTGACATTTTGATCAAGATGTTAGATTAATCATTATAGATAACCAAGTAACTCTTCTATTATCCTAAGTTACCTGAAACAGAGGAAACATTAAGATCATCTTCAGCTCTAAATCTTATCATCTCTTCTTCCTACTAAGAAGTAGTTTCATGTTTTTTTGGGTGCAGGGGTAGCACTAGATCCGTGATGTCTAACTCCCAATGAAGAATCTCCATCAATGTAGCTGCTCTGCACTTACACAGACTTGCCAAGGGTCACATAGCCCACCCTCTATCCACTGCCAAGTAAGCAGAGTCACCCTTAAGCCATCATCTAAAATGCTGGGCTTCAGGTTGGCTAGGTGGCACAGTGAATAGAGCACCAGCCCTGGAGTCAGGAGGACCTGAGTTCAAATCCAGCCTCAGACACAACATAAAAACTAGCCTTGTGACCTTGGGCAAGTCACTTAACCCCAATTGCCGTCCCAAAAAAAAGCAAAAAAAAAAATGCTGGGCTTTGGGGGGGCTTTTAGAACCCCTCTCCTTGTGCTACTTAGATACCTAATACCTTGTACCTAGGAGATGCATTTGCCAGATTAGTTTCAGGACTATATGATTAATATGAATGCTTGGTTACCTGCCAAAATTTCCCTGGAAAGGGCCAATGTGATACAAACATAATTATGGGAAATGTTCACATTTGGGGGGGGCAGGAATTATCCTTTCACTGGAAAATTTGCAAATCCATGTCTATATTGGGAAAGCAGTGAAGAGGGTCCACTGAATGGAGAGAAAGTGAAGGTATTTACTCATATGACTGATGAAAGTTTCCCAAGGCCCTTACCCCCTCCACAAGGACAAGCTGCGTGTGGCCAAGCATAGCCATGTTGGCTTCTGAGGCACCTTGGCGGAAGGCAGTGATAAGCTCTGCAAGCCGCCTTTGCTTCACCTCCTCTGGAACATCGTCCTGCAGCCTGTGATACGCTCTCGTCTTCTGCAATGAGACAGGAGGTGGAGGGAGTCAGAAAGGATCTGAATCAATTCAATTTCCAATATAATCAGTAGCACATACATAGAATTATTCTGTGTGCAAGGTTGTGGAGGTTCTCCAGTGCCACACTGCTGTCACTTTGTGTCCCACCTGGAAGCCAACACACCCCCAGACACAAGGACAGCTGACAATGTTAGGAACTGCCCAAGTCTCTTTTCTGTTCCCAGAACTCACCTGTCTCATACTGTAGGCAAAAAGGAAACCCACATTGTAGCGGACTTCCTGAAGCAAGGACAGGGTCTGGAGGTGATCTTCTTCTGTTTCTCCACAGAATCCAGCAATGAAATCACTGCTGAGGCTCACTCCTGCCATACAAAGACCTCAGAAATTAATGGTGAGAAGTGACCTCAGAGGACATCTAATCCAACCTATACCTGACACTGTTCATTCAAGATGTACAGAAAAAAGGGACCAAGTACAAAGAAAATGATCTTAGAGCATAAGGACTATGCTATTCTTCATAATCCCAGTATGTGGCAGAGTCGACTGTACAGAACAGGCCCTTAAAAAATGTTTGCTAAGAAAATCAGGAAGCTGAAAGAATAAAAGGTGAGTATGTTGAAGTGGACACCCCAAAATGATTACTTTAGGGGCCCAAAATTACCTATGTCTGGGCTAAAGGATTGTGTCACATAGGGGAAACATGGCCAGCAAAAAAGGCTAATGAATATTAACCTGCAATAAGAAGCTGTAGATAAAGTAGGTGCATGTTGATAAGAAAATGGCAGAACACACTGTGCCATATGCATGTAATGGAATATTATTGCACCATCTAAAAAAAGAGGATACAAAAAAATGAACTGATGCTTAGTTAAGATGACCCAGGAGAGAAGGCCCATAGTGTACATTAATATACAAAATGACTATGATCATGTAAATGAGACAACATTAAAAGGCAGCTGAACTTAGAATCAAGGTAATGACCAATATTCCAGAGAGCAAGTGATGAAACACATCTCATTTCTCCAAAAAGAAAGAAGGAAGGGGCAGCTAGGTGGTGCAGTGAATAGAGCACTGGCCCTGGAGTCAGGAGGACCCAAGTTCAAATCTGACTTCAGACACTTAACACTTACTAGCTGTGCGACCTTGGGCAAGTCACTTAACCCCAACTACCCAGCCCTCCCCATTCAAAAACAAAACAAAACAAAACCAAAAAAAGCTTACCTGGAATAGATTCTCTGATATGGTAAATCAAGTCTAAATAAGCTTCCCTTGTATATCTACAGTTCAAGGCAAAGAAAAAGATTAACTCATCTGTATAATGAGAGGTTTGGACTAAGTGGCCCCTTGGCCTCTAAGGTCCCTTCCATTCCTGAATCTATGATCCTATAATGAAGTTTTATTACGTAAGGGATCCTAAGTATTGTAACTTGCCAAAATTTGCTTCTGCTTCACCAAAACGCTATAAACCAAAGGTTTTGTGTTTTTATAGTATTGTTTAAGTAGAAATCCAGGAAAATCCTACTGTAACCAAAAGGCTATGCTTTAGACTAATCTGGGACTGGGGTACGTGGTAGTGTTAATTCCTTTCACTTCTTTTTTAATAAAGAAAACAAGCAAACATTTAAGGTGATAAAGTCTGTACCAATGCAGCAAACAAGCCAGATGGTCTAATTCAAGCTTGTTCTATACTGAATTATCTTCCTGGAGTTGTTAACTCTACAGTGTTGGTCCTCATGAGAACAGATATCTAAACAGTAGCTACTGTTTAAATCCCAAGGTCTGAGAATGTTAATGTTTTAATTAATGTTAATGAGAAGTTAAAAACTCCAAAAGTATATCTATTTTCTAGGTCTTTGCTTTGCCAAGTATACACTAAATTCCAAAGTCTACAGATTTGTGAACAATGCTGAAACTAAGGTTAGTGAAAATATAAATATGGTGGTAGTCAACGGTCCCAAACAAGCCTGACCCTCTTCTCATGATTTCCAAGACCCGGCTGCTTCCACTCTGAGCTGGCAAATGGATCTGTTTACAAATATTGTTCCGTTCCTGGATCAACTGTAGAACCTGGACCAAAGAGAACAATTGAAAGAGGGTAGGTCATTAAAGTTTTAACAAATGGTATTGCTCCTTCTATGGCCAATAGCTCACAATTCTTATTCCTCGTAGTCAATTCCTGAATAAGTGAGAATTGACCATAGAAAAGTAGGGGCAGTATTAGCTGTGGGCTGAGCAGACTATGGTTCTGTTCTTCCTCCCATCTAGTGTCTCACAGCATTCCCACAAAACCAGGAGGGGGAGAAAAAACAGCAAAATCATTTTGTAGGCTATCAATGCTCAGGCAAAAAGCTCAATGAGGAAGGGTGGTGAAACCAAAGGCTAAAGTGACATTACAAAAAATCACTTGTGAAATTTCAAACTATCCACTAATAACTGAGATCTGAGATCTGGCTGGATTTTCATAAACAAATATACAGTTGTTTTTTTCACTAAGAACTCAAAATGGCAGAGTATGGTATAGAATAATATTGGCCTCAGAGGCAGCGCACCTGGATTCCAGCCCATCCTCTACACTGCTACCCTACACTACCAGTGATGAGGTCACGAATATCAACAGGCACAAAAGGCAAAGACTCTTGCTTGGTTTATATGGGTTCAAATTTGTATTGACTACAGCTCAATTTCTTTTCAGACTAACTTGGTTCTCACTTCACACACCACAGCACACCTTAAAAAATGCTGGTTGACTGCCTGAGCTATAAGACCTGCTGACTGCCTCCCCCATCCACACTACTAACTGGCATAATAACATAAAACCTTCTGAAAACGGAACAGAACAGTCACAGAAAGCTGCTGCTGGAGGAGAATAGTGTCACCTGCTTAAATGGTTGGCTGTTTTAACTAACTTTTATTGAAGGAAACGTCATGTTATCCCACAGTAAATTCAAGTTCACTGGAATGTGGTCAAACTTTTATGGTGACATCCTGTGGTGCAATTAGTCTTGTATTTAGTTCAGCAGACAGCCTGAGGAGACATCAACACAGGTAAGCTAATCAATATTTCCTTGGGCAGTCCAACAGAAAGAGTACTATAAAAACTCCAAGAACCTAACCTCCTTTCAGCCCTGCTTCTCCTCCTAGATTCACCTAGCCAACAGCTGGCCCCAACCTCAAGCTCATCATAGACTCGACCTCCCATCTTTGTCCAGGGAGGAGTTTTACATTCCTACAAAAGAACAATGGATTCCAAAGATAGGGAATGCACTACACCAGCCCTCTGACTTCTTCTTGGTCCTGAACTTGTACTTTCTGAAGCAAAGGCTTCCACCACAGTAGCAACATCACTTCGTCATGGAGATTCAACACTTGCCTCATCAGGAAAGTCCTTGGGATGGGGGGAGGTAAAGCGGATCCTCATTTCAGGATCAACTCTGGAGACCTGATCCAGAAGGTCAGCAAATCGAAGGCCTCCTTTCCTTGTTTTATAATTTGCACTAAATCCTCGACTCAGATTAGTAGGCACGGCATTACTGAATTGGGTCTCTGAGCTGTCTCGATAGCTGTTAACATTCTGACCAAGAAGCGTTACTTCTTTCAGGCCCTGTATAATGGCACAAAGACATAATGGGAGGAATTAAAAAATACTCATCGCATCTTCATACCAAACCACTACTTTAGAAATAAAGTGGAAAAATAAAACAGAAGTTTAAGTCTTTAAGCAATTCTATCACATTTTAAGTAACAGATAAGACATGACTAAACTATCCTGGTATGACTGCATTCAGGTACCAATACCCCTCCCCAAACTATAACCTTCAAGATGATCCAGAACCCAAGTACATTATTCTAGAACTCTGGGCAAAATTAAAATAAGCTGAGTAACTACTCTTAACATATTCAAACCAGAAGCAACCTGTAAGAAGGGGCTATATTTCTCCTGTCAAGTATTTGTTTCAAAGAGAACCTGTTACTCACAGATAATATTAAAAAGAAAGACATCTGCTTTCTAGAATCCCAGGACATCCAGTTTCTCAATTCTTGATGTGATTAAGAACTTGAGGCTCAACAGAAAAAGGAAACCAAATTAAATCTGCACCCACTACTTCCTTTGGAATTGAATTATAAGGAAACTGTCTTCTTAATCATAACTTCAACATAATTAAATTAATTTGTTTTTAAGGACTGGAGTGGACTATAAATTCAGTAAGTTGATGGTGTGATATTTCTGTAAGGAAAAAACAATTTGATCTTAAGCTATGTTGATATGAAGTACAGTGTTCATAATGAGGGAAGTGAGGATCTCACTGGACTCTACTCTGATCTGATGACATTTAGGGTACTGCACTCAGTCCTGAACTGAGAAGACTTTTGAGATGACACTGACAAGCTGGAGAGTGTCCAGAAGAAGGTGGCCAAGATGATGACGGTACTGAAAACCATGTCACATAAATACGGAGGGAAGGAACTGAGGATGTCTCGTCTGGCAACTCTTGAAGTACCTTCTAATTTTAAGATTTAAGCATTCTGTGACTGAATAAATACTAACAAGGTGGCTCTAATTTAACTTCAGCCTAAAAAAAAAAATGCAAAACTTAAAAATAAGAATGAAATGAAGAGAATGGCAGCAGGACTCTTTCTTTAGTCACACTGCTAAATATTTGTTTCTGATGTTCAAAAGAAATCATCATAAAAGATACCAATAAATTGTTAATTACATCATAATAAAATTATAACCATTTGAAATAAAGAGCTTCTGCTGAAATACTGGTGAAGATCATAATTTTGCATAGAAGTATGGTTTTCAAATAATGTTCAAATAATGTTCTTTCTAATTTGACTCAATTAGATGAACATATATATATATGACTGTCCTGGGTGAATATGAAACTATGAAGAATGAATTTAAATAAGCTAATGGCTTAAACAGCGATGAGCTACCAAATATTCTTATTCAAATCTAATGACAATTTCCATGGATGATGTCTGAGAAAAGACTTTCAGACCTGGTAATTAAGAGATCATTGGTAACTTTGGAAAGAGCAGTTTTAGTTTAGATTAGAAGCCAGACTGCAAAGGACCAAGGAGTGAGTAAGAGGAGATGAAAGAGAGGCAGTGAGTGCAAACTATTTCTTCAAAGTGTTTGACTGAGAAAGGAATGAGAAATATAGGAAGATACCTTAAGGAAATGAGAAGGTCCTAAATTATTTTTAAGGCTAAAGAAGACTCGGGTATGTTTTAAAACAAAAGAGAAATCATCAGTTGATAGCAAGAAGCTAAAGATACAAACATGAACATAGACACACATATCAATGACCCAGAGACCTTTTACTTAGTTCCACTTGAGAAGTTCCCGCTTCCTACTTCTTTGTCTTTCACTTCCAGAACCAGCAGACCAAACCCACAATATCAGCCTCTCTTATTTTCCCCAAATACTAAAAAGGAATAATGCAAAAGTAATATAATCACCTGCTCAGAGAGTTTTTTCACTTCCTCCAGAATGGAAGCAATTGGCCTGCTCCTTTCACGGCCACGTGTGAAAGGAACAATGCAGTAGCTACACATGTTGTCACAACCTCGCATAATTGATCTGGGGAAAAAAAATCATCAGAAATTATAAAAGCATCTTCTCTGAGATTCAAAAAGTAATAAAAACTCCCCCAATATTACCATATTTTACTGGGGTTTTTAAAGCTACAAACCCACACAAGATCAAATTTAGATCTTAACAGACATACAGAAACTTGTCATCTTTCAGATTATTAAAGCTTAAAACACAGGGCTCTGCTCTGAATCCCTTGTATATAATGTAATACATGGATCATCAAAAGGATAACTTCAAACTCAACCTTGGGGAAATGACTCACACAAATGCTGATGTGGCATTTGGGCTTGTCTGGACAGGCATGATGTCTGCATAGGTCTCCTCTAGTGAAAGCAGAACATTAGCAGATCGCTGGCCAGAGTCAGCTAAGGTGAGCAGCCGAGGAAGATCTCGGTAAGCATCTGGTCCAGCTATAACGTCCACCAATTTTTCCCTCTGTAGGATCTCTTCCTTCAACCTTTCAGCCATACATCCTGTGGATGGAAAAACAAATATAGTTACACAGGGGTATTTATTCTTGCAGCTCATGCTAAGCAAATAAATCTACACCTACCCGTGAAATTTATGTATGTGAGGTGTCTGAGAGCATTCAGCTATCCTCTCAAAGTGACTAAAACTTGGACAATCTTGCAATCATATTTTTCTACACAAGTAAATCAAGAAGAAAGAACCTTAATTCCTCAAAGTGGTCAACTGATCACTAACCCTCTAAACTGCATGAGGAAAAGAAAATGCCCATCTATTCAGAAAACCCTTTAAATGCACGAGCCTTAAATTGAATTAACCATTAACTGTAATGATTTGTAGGCCGAAAATGACACTATGTCAGTGGTTCATTTAACTTTTTCCCTACAACTACACCTATGCCTTTCCCTCCCCTCATTCCTTTCCCAGTGCTGCTATATGTTGCTAAAAACGTGGGAAATGGAATCTGGCATATGTTTGAGAGTCACCCCATCATGCCTGGTTGTAAGGAGGATACTTCTGGGGATACCAGGAACAAATGTTCTTTGATAGTATCTAAGATACACTTATGTGTAAGCAAAGAAACCTGAGGCATTTGACAAGGAGTCTGATAATAATGTAGAGGCTACCCTGCGTTCTCAGTGAGGTGTAAGCTCTGGTTACCCCTACGGTACTAGAAGGGACATGTTGATAGACTGTGTGTCTCTCATGCAAAGCCAAAGTAAATCCAGGCAGACCCATTACCAGCTGTCTACAATGTGATGGATTTTTCAAACACAACAATTCTCAAAGAAATTTTGCTAAATCAGAGTAGTCATATACATTGATGGAAGAACAGTGAACATCAATATGATCACAGGTTAATGAAACATTTGGGGAAGTTTGAAAAAGTGTCTTGGTATATAAGTAATTCTTAAAAGAAACCAAGAAGCTCACGATAGCATGAGAAGTCAAAAGATCATAGACTGAGGGCTGGATAAGACTTTAGATGAGGAAGCTGAGGCCCAGAGAGGCTAAATAACTTGGCTAAGGTTACACAAGTAGTGAACATAAGAGGTCCTGTGACACCAGAGTCAGTGCTCCTTCCACAGTATTACAATGACAAAGACTCTCCTACCACTTTATGATATGTCTTTTCCAACAATGTGTTCTAAGTCACAAGTGTGAGAAGCAATCATAGATGCTGGCCTCACACCCCCTCCCTCCCCCCCCACGTTCTCTTTGGAATCATCAAGGATTAGCTCAGGAGGAATCTCGGCCCCTCATTTAGAGGCTCAAGAAGAGCGAGTCCTGATTAAATTGTTATTCTGATGAGTCACAGTATCAGGAGACCTATGAGGGGTAGGCTAGAAGACCACAAACTCTGACAGTCTGCCTATCACAGACATGATAGAGCTGTTGTTGTTGTTGTGAGTATGGTCTCTGGGAACAGCTATATGTAACGCCCATTATTCAAAGAAGCAGGCTTCAATTTTTTCATCTATTAAAGGAGGGGCTAGGATCAGATACTCTCCAAGGTCCCTTCCAGTTCTAAATCCTAAGGACAGTCTAGTTAAGCTCAAAAAGACTCATAACTGGGTTAGTCACCAGATAATGACTTTTTGGCCACAGCAATCATGCATACCTCCAACTGAGGTGTGGAGGAGTTGTGATCTATGCCTAAGGAGAAAGTACTCATACTGATAAAATGATAGTTCTTTTAAGACACTTAAGGCACTGTCCTACTTAGACTTCTTTTATCAGAAGTACTCCCTGTGTACATAGGGTCAGGTGTTTTCTTCATTCTTTCAGGCGGCCATTTACTCATAGAAACTACATGTTGTCATTCTATCATCTTTTCTTTTCTTTTCTTTTTTTTTTTTTATAAAGCAACTGGGGTTAAGTAACTTGCTCAACGTTACACGGCTAGTCATTATTTGTGTGTGGGTGCTCATTTTCAGAGGCCGGATCTGATCTCGGGTCATCCCAACTCCGAGGCCGGCGCTCTTACTCACTGTGCCACCTAGCCGCCCCTTTAGGGCAATTGGGGTTAAGTAACTTGCCCAAGGTTACACGGCTAGGTTTTTGTTTGTATGGATTAAGTGTCAGAGGCCGGCTCTGAACTCAGGTCCTTCTGATTCCAGGGCTGGCGCTCTATTCACGGCGCCACCTAGCCGCCCCCTATCATCTTTTCTAACACTATAATATACAAAATTCTGCAAGATGGGAGACCTTTGTATAGTAAAGTCAAGATATACTGATGTCCTGTTGGGTCCGCTCAGAGTTCACAAGTGGCCATCTCCAAGGGAGAATTTATTACATTCCAGCAATACAAAATGACTTTCACATCCAAACTTTAGGATACCTAGAATCCCAATTCGAAGAGGAACCTGTGATTTGAGACGTCTGGCCTTTACAGATTTAAGTCGTTTTAAACGATTCCAGATAGGCTGTTCAGCCTTCTCCCTGCAACATAAATCAATAGATCAAGTTAGAATTTAAATGATCAGGACATTTAAAAGTACTACTATACAACTGGACATAGAGAGAATAATGTTATAAAGTACTTTGGTCCTCTTAGTGGTCTTACAGAGAAGGATCACTGATGCAATGTAACTTTAGTGTAATCAGTGGTGAAAAAATAACTATGGAAAATGTGTACAAACCTAGGTAGAGCAAAGTAAGCAGAACAAACAATTTACATAAGAACATAAAGGAAAACAACACTGAAAGGCTTCAGAACTCTGTTCAATGCAGTATCTAATAGTGACTTCAGAGGACTGACAATGAAAGAAGCCTTTGACCACTTGCAGAGAAGTGTTGGATGACAGGTATGGAAGGTAGCATACATTTTCAGACATGGCCAACAGATTGGTTTGTTTTACATGACTGAATTTTATTATCAGGGAGATTCTATGGGAGTAGGGAAAGGAACATTGGGAAATGACAATTTTTTAAAAGAGCATTAATAAGACAGAAAGAAACAGTCATATTTAGAAAAGAAAATAAGGACAGAACACCTATGTTTAACTCAGAAACATCTATGTTTAACTAGTAAAGGATGTTAGTAAGACCTAGGCACCTAGCTTCAAATGGAGGAAAAATAGGTGCTCTAAATGTACAACATATCCTTAGTCCCGGAATGTTGCCTCATAAATGTGTTTGATGGTCACAAGAATCACCCAAAGAATGAGGAAAATTGATCACAGGTCATCTCCATCCCCACTCCTAGAAAAAGCATTACCTCCTACATTTAATCAAGCAATCAACATTTATTAAGAACCTTTTAAGTACCAGACACTCTATATCCTACAGTAGGCAGGTCATCACTCCATAATACAAAAGACAGTGAATCATTCTTATCTGCTCATATGAACAAATTCTTACCTTATTGAACATGTGACAAGAAGAATCACGTCAGCCTAAGATGAGAGCAGAAAAAATAAGAAAAATGATCATTTTTGAAGTCATGGATTCCCTTTAAGAATTATTACTACAAATTCCACCTATTCTCCATCCTCATGACAATTTCCAGTCATTCTATCTTGCCCTGATTTCCTAGGCTCTCTTTCCAGGTCTGCCCTTCCTTGCTTCCCTTCAAGATCTAGAACCTATAGATAATCAGTTGAACTATACTGTCCTCTCTTGAGTCTTCTGACCTTATACTTTCACCCAAAACCCCAACACAATTGACAACCAGTATACAAAATAAAGCGATGGGAGATGAAAAACTGTGTATGGGAAACTGTAAGAAGGTCAATTTGGCTGGACTATAGAATCAAGGAGAATAATGTAAAATAAACCTGGGAAGGTTAATTACAATCAGGTTGTAAAGAACTTCGAATGACAAAAGGCAGAGTTTATATTGGATCCTAGAGACAATGGGGAGGAACTGAAGTTTACAGAGCAGGGGAGTGACATGGACAAAGAAAACCACTTTGGCAGTTACACAGAGAATGAATTGTATAGGGGAGACATAGCAGGGAAACCAATCAGAATGCTACTGCAATAGGGGCAGCTAGGTGGCGCAGTGAGTAGAGCGTCAGCCCTGGAGTCAGAAGGACCTGAGTTCGGATACACTTAATGCACACACAAATAAAAACCTAGCTGTGTGACGTTGGACAAGTTACTTAACCCCAATTGTCCTCCAAAAAAAAAAAAAGAATGCTATTGCAATAGTCCAGAAAAGAGGTAATAACAAAGCAGCTGTTTGAGCAGAAAAAAGTAGACAGACTTGAAAGATGTTATAGAGGTAGATATGACAAGATTTGGCAAATGACAGGATTTAGAGAATAAGTAAGTAAGGAATCTAGGATGACACTGAGGATGCAAACCTGGGTAACTGGAAGGATAATGGTGCCATTAACAGTAATAAAAGGTTCTGAAGAATAGTGCCGTGGGCTGCTCAGTTTCCAGCACTTAGCATGATCCGGAGACGTGAATAAGAAATGACCAGAACATGTGGGTAGCTCAAGGAAGAACAATGAACTCCATTTATTGATTCTCAGGACAAGGTTTTTATAGAGCAATGAGACAAAGGAAGGGGACTCAAGTATTCTTATCATTATCTTAGTCTGTTATATCCTGGAAGTAGCACAGAATAGATAATTTGATAAGGATTTGTTATCTAGGAGACTAAAGTCTTAGGGTAAGACCTTCGATCTAGGCCTCAGGTACCTGCTAATGCAGCCGCAGTCATAAACGGATACAACTGAGAGCAAACTTCAAAGCTGAAGCACAAAAGACATCACGTTTAGAGCTGGCCACCCAAAGACACCTGAGTGCTGAATCAAATATTTTGGTTCTCAATAACTAAAATCTGGGGGTAGAGCCTATTGATCTCAGAACTCAAGTAACATCCTTATAAGTGTAACCCATATCAAAAGAACTCAGGAGTCAACTTGATGAAAGAGGTTTTTGATATTCGGGTCCACGGATATCAAGGTAATTATCTGAAGTCCTGGCTCAGGCCTCTTTGGCTCCCCACACATTAAGCTGAAGATGTACACAGGGTATGAAGTTTAAAAGTCCAACAGACAACTGACAGCAAGAAGAGATATTCAGGGAAGAGATCAGGGCAGGATAAAATAGACTGGAGACAATTAGAGTTATAACCTATCCCCCTCCTACCTTTCCAGTCCTCTTACACTTTATTCCCTACCATGAACTTACTCTTCAGTTCAGTGACACTGGCCTGCTTGCTGTTCCAGGAATAAGATACTCCATCTCTCAGCCCCAGGTATTTACTCCAGGTATCTGTCCCCTATGTCTGGAATGCTCCCCCTCTTCCTTTCTACTTACTGGCTTCCCAGGGTTCTTTTAAGTCTTTTAAGTCCTGTCCTTTACAGGAAGCCTTCTGCAATCCCTCTTAATTCTAGTGCCTTCTCCCTGTGTTAATTATTTCCTATTTATCGTGTATATAAGTTGTTTTGTATATAGTTTTTTGCTGGCTATCTCCCCATCAGATTGTGAGCTCCTTGGGGGCAGGGACTGTCTTTTGTCTCTTTTTGTATCACCAGCGCTTAGCACAGGGCCAGGTACATAACAGGCACTTAAGAGCCAATAAGGAGAGAAGCAGGCAGAAAACAAAGTTTTAGAGCACATCCATAATTAGGCGGTGTGATAGATGATGACTGGGCAAAAGAGCACGAGAATTTGATATGAAAGAGAAAAGCCAAAAGAAAACTATATCACAAAAATCCAGAGAGTATACAGGAGGAGAGAACTGTCACTTGTATCAATTTTTTCAGGGAGATCAAGGACAAGAATTAAGAAAAGGCCATGACATTTGGCAACCAAAAGGTCACTGACAATTTCTGACAGAGCAGTTTCAAAAGATGAGGTGTTCCTGAGGTGTTCCACCTCCTTGAAAACGCTAACTCATCCACATGAGCCTTTGTTCTTATCTCCTCTCACCTTCCCTGGGTTTTTCTCCAAAAATCATTGCCAATCTTTCTCTGATAATCTTTGATTCCTCCCTATCTATCATCTCTCCCCCGCCCCCCCCCATCACCTATAAATAGCCTCAGATGTCTACAATTAAAAACCTTACCTTGAACCTGACATTCCCACAGGCTACTAACCAGTATTTCTTACTACCTTAACTGCTTAACCTCTAAAAAGAATAGTCAATACTCCAATGACTCCATTGGTATCCTCATCATCCACTCACTCCTCTGGCCTTGGCAAACCAGTTTCTGACCATAGTGCTATAGTGAAACTATTCTCTCTAAGACCATCATTAACCTCTAAATTGAAAAACTCACCCTGTTTGCAGTAATTCACACTACTTACTATCTCCTTTTCAGTACTCTCTCCTGGTTTTCCAATCTCTCTGACTACTCACTGGTTTCTCATCCTCCACCTGCCACTTAAGTGTGCGCATCCCCTATGGCTTTATCTTCTACCCACATTTCTCTTCTTTCTGTATTCTTTACCATATGGATCTCAAGACTTTAATGATCACTTCTATGTAGCTGACAGATGATGACTGAGCAAAGGAGCATGAGAATCTGATAAGGAGGAAAACCAAAAGAGAACTGTATCATGAAAACCCAGAGAGTATACAGGAGAAGAGGATTGTCACTGGCACCAATTTTTTCAGAGCGATCAAGGATGAGAATTAAGAAAAAGTCATGGGGGCAGCTAGGTAGTACAGTGAATAGAGCACCGGCCCTGGAGTCAGGAGGACTGAGTTCAAATCCAGCCTCAGATACTTAACACTTACTAGCCATGTGACCTTGGGCAAGTCACTTAACCCCAATTGTCCAGTCATCCCCCCTCCAAAAAGCAAAAGAGAAAAGAAAAGAAAGATCATGCCATTTGGCAACTAAAAGGTCACTGGTAACTTCTGAAAGAGCAGTTTCAGGCCCAATCTATATCTGGATGTCCCTAACTCAATATACACAAAGCTGAGCTCACCTTCCTCCCAAAGTCACCTTTCCCCTCAATTTCCATATTTCTATTGATGGCACCACCATCTTCCCAGTCATCTAGAATGGAATCTCAAATGTCATCTTTGATTCTTTCTTCTCCCTCATACCAAAAGTTTCATTGATTCTATCTTCATAATACATCTTGCATTCTATCTTCATAATACATCTTGCATTCTCTCCTCTATCAACCTGTCACCTTAGTCCACATTTTCTCTTGCTTTGGGAGACATTCTATCCTGAGTCTTTCCCATTTTCAATCTATCTTTCACACAACCATCAAAATACCATTCATACAGATCTACCTATGCCGCTCACTACCCATCTGATAAATACAAACTTCTTAGTCTGGCATATAAGGCCCTCCATACTCTGGCTCCAATTTACCTTTCTAGTATTTTTTCATTCAATTCCACTTCAGGCACTTTAGGTTATAAATAGCTAAACTGAACTATGAGCTTTCCTCTGACCTCTGACCTTTCCTTTCAGATTTATATGCATTCATGTAAACTGCCCACAGTGCCCAATATACACTTCCGTCCTCATCTTTACTAGTTAAAAGCCCTTTCTCCTCCCCCTTCAGGGAGAAGGTTCAGATGTCGCTTCCTCCATGAAGGTTTCTCTGATACCTACCCCCCACTCCCCCTCACCCCTCACTAAAAGCGGCCCCTCCCTCTCCTGATTCACCTAGAATATTTCATCTAAATCTCTTCTTTACCACCTTCACATTCTATTTTTATCATGTTTATTCACACCCATGTCATATCTTTCTCACAGATGCACAGTCCTTGAAGGCAGGAACTGTTATTTTTTTTTTCATTTCTGTATGCAGAGTACCAAGTATATAATAGATACTTAATGGCTGATGAACTGAATACATCATATACATGGGAGATTTTTTTTTATTTAACAAGAAAACTCCAATATGTACCCCAAACCACTTTGGTTTTGTATTTAAAAAAAATATATATTATTGATTCTTTTTTGTTTTCCATAAATTATTTCCTAATAAACATCATCTTTCTAAACCAATAAGTCTTTCCTCACATAAAGAAAAAGTTAAGTAAAACTAACTGACAAAATAATCATGCCTGGTAGCTTATGCAACATTTTGTTCTTACAGTCCTCCACCTTTCTACCAAGAGAAAGCAATTATATTTCACTATTTCTTCTATGTGACCACGATACCAAACCATATTTAAGAACTCACCATCGATGAAAACTTTCTTCGACACCCAAGACATGAGAAAAATTAAAATGATATCCTACCTCATGGAGGCTGTTAGTTCTGAAGTAACCATTCTTCTGCAGAATGGACCAAGCAATTTCAGCATCATTGACATTCATTTGGCAGCCATAAGTCTCTAGATAGACTAAAAAAGAAGGGAAATCCTATGTAAATACAGTACACAGGAGGAGAAAACAAAGGGCAATAGATAAGAATACCTTTTCAAATACTGTGACAACACCTGGAAATACTACAGTGATATATATCTATATATACTACAGTGATAAATATCTAGATATAGATATGAATATCTATATAGATATAGATAGATAAATAGATATACTATACAGTGATATATAGTAATGGTTGTTAACAGAGTCACATCACCACAATATGTCAGTTATCTCATCTATAAAATAAGAAAGGTATTGGGCCAGATGATTTATCAGGGTCACTACCAGTTTTGGGATCTACAATTCTACTATATTGAAATAGCAATATCAACTTCACAAGACTCTTTATAAAAGTAAAAAGTGTGACTAAGGTTCTACTGGATGCCCAATTCAAAAATAAACAGTGAATTTGTTTAACATCATAAGCCTAAATGATTCTTGAATCCCTTTATGCCTTTTGGCAATCAGTTTAACAACTAAAAGGGCAGAGAGACTATCCAAAGGTCACACAGCAAGAGAGAGGCATACTAAAATAAATTCCCAAGAATTCAAACCCCAGGCAGGCTAAATAGAATTCCTCTATATTAATAATATGCAACCCTGTGAAATATCATATCTGCAATACTTTCAAAGTTTTCTTCCATGGAGATATCTAATTCCATAATGACCCTCAACTGGAGCCAAACCTTCTCAACCCTTTAGGCTCAGGACCATTATGAACTATATGATGGATCCATTCCACAGATTATTGCTTAAGTTAAAAACTAGGGGTTCTAATTAATAGATATTAAAATGAGTGGCCCTTATCTTAGTAATTATATGTCATGGACCTACAAAATAAATCAAAAGAGAGAATGAATGTCACAGTAATCAATATTATAACAGTTTTTGCAAGCTAAGACTTGGGACATGCAAACTGTATGTTGGCACTGAGGGATACCAAAGTGACAGAAAGGAATCAAAGACAGACCTTTTCTCCCCCTTCCTACAAGGGCTTCTGTAGTAAGATAAGGGGGAGGATCCTCCACCGCAGCAGAAGAATCAGATTTCTCTTGAGGGGTTGAGGCACTTCTTAAAAAGTGATGAAATGTTGGTCCTGCTGCTAGTCTGGAGCTGAAATCCCCCTGGACTCCAGCATCTTGATGTTTCTCTAACTCTGGATTTACTTTTGTATTGAGATGGTTTGCTGTTCTGTAGGTCCTGAGGATCTGCCAGATTACTGAGGACGATGGACTCTGCCTCAGAGTCTGACTGGTTTTCAATGCATATTTTAAAGGCTGCATGTTGGGAGTAAGAAATCCAAACCGAGCAAAGACTAAAAAAAGATAAACATATTATAAACAAATTACAATCAATGAACCAACTTCTTTGAAGTCTGCTTCTGATGCCTCAATATGGCATGGAGATAACACAGGATCCTCATAGATTATAACAGCAATGTGCAAGCCCTGGTAGAAAGAATCTGAGCGTGGATTCAGCAACCAACTGTATGCTGCCTATCCAACAGATCTGCCTAAGTTCATAAAGGGTCAACACCAACTTGGTCAAAGGCGATAAATTTTTTTAACCAAAGCATCTCTGAAGAAGCATCTATCAAGTTAAAAAGCAATGCAATTTGGAGGGTGTGTTCACATCAACAAAATTAATGATCCCAAGTTTCAAAGCATGATAAATGAAACAACATTTTTGAAAAATAGTAAATACTTCAATCTTAGGGTTATTCCTTTGCAATTCTCCCACACAAAGCCATTTAATGTGAAGTATTACATACAAATCTTTAAAGTTTTCCACAGACAATGCCCCTCAAATCACAAACTTCCTACTACATTCCTCTCCAACTCACACTGTACACCTGCCAAGTAAACCTCATTATATCCTGGCAAAGGAATTTCTCATTCTCCTTGTGAGATGGAAAGTATTCTCATAAAATGAAGAAGACAGTCACCAAACTTGAGCTAGGTCCTAGATCTCCCCAAAACCTAAGTTTTGTTTTCTTGTAAATCACCTGATTTCCCTGAAATCAGGTGGTATGCCCCTTCTCCCCCTGCCTTTTTCCTGTAAGGGGCTTTTATGACAGTCCCCTTCTGCTGAATATGGATAATGATAGCTATAAGGCTTTGTATTGGGTAAGAGGAACTTTCCAGGTTTTTATGTAGACGGTGAGGCCATACAAACCCACCAATGGATTGGTGGTCTAGGTGTAGAGAGAGGGTAGTGGGAGGGGGATCTTAGGGTTTCTGGGGTATTCCCTAAAACTGTTTGTGTAAGGGTATATAAATGCTTGCTTGACTCTTGCTTGGTGCCTCCCTATACAAGGCTCGTCTGGAATAAGTGATGCCCAACTCTCTTGAGACTTGTCTTTAGAATAAAGAGCTTCTGTTTCTACCTGGAGAAACCTCCGAGTTTTATTTGGTAAGGGTCTGTGGGATCTTTATCCCACACATCCTCACACTATATATGTCATGGTCCACATCTAGAACACTCTCTCCACCTATATAGACCCTTTCCTGTTCCAAAATTACACAAAAAACTGCTACTTTACAAGAAATCTGCCAATTAATCTCACCTTACTCCAGGATCATAACATGTTAAGTCAGAGGAGGAAGTAGTGTAATGTAATGTTCGCTTTTATACTTCTTTTATTTTTTTAGTTTCACATTATGCCAATATTTTGACTACCCAATTAGATTTCAATTTCCTCATTGTGGCAGGGCCCACAACTCTCATTGCTTTTATTTCTTCCCAAAGTACACCAAGTCACACTCAGTGGAACTTCAACAAATGCTCATTGAAACAGAATAACTAATGAGAGGACTTTTGATTTGAAGAAAGGACTGGAGACTTCACCTTTTAATTCCAGAAAAGCAAAAACAGAAAGGTCAAACTGATGGCAAGTCTAAAATACCTGTGTCGGATAGAATTTTTTCCCAGACAGTCTGCAGACTCCCACTAGTATTAGGGAGATAAATTTTCCTCTCCGGTATTGGTGCATTTAGTGCTGTGTCCTCCTTACTTTTATCTAGGACAGTATGTCATCCTAAGTTCTATCCCACAGTGTACGTAGGTGGGGCGTGTTCATTTTACTGCGCTCTTCTACCTCAACTATACTTACAGAACAACAACGCACCCCCTCGGAGGAAGACTAGCCCTTTGGCTGTCAGGGTATAGTGGGGCAAGCGCGACCCCTGGGGTCAGTGCCTGACACTTCCTGCCGGCCCACCTCCTGCTGGGTCTCTACCTGATTTTGTGCAGTCACCCGTCTCCCTTCCCACAGCACCACCTACACTGACTGCCCGCCAGTCCCTCCAAGTTTGCCATCGGGACCGCGGGCTTCAAGGTCACGACGAAACCGAGTGAAAAAACCTTCCAGACACCCAAGATCACGTGGGGGAAGCGGGTGGTACAAGGAGGGCTTGACACATACGTGCGGGAAGCCCAGGAACACCCGTCTGTCTGGTGTCAGGGCCCCTTGACCCGCTAAGCTGAACCCGGAAAATATAGCTCCTTCCCACCTGTCCGTCCGTGGTCACCTGCCAGGCTTTGCGAGGAAGTTGCGGGAGAGCAAGAAGCCGGCAGCCGGATGCCGGGAGGCAGCGTTACCCCCTCCGGAGTCCCCAGAGAGCCTGGTCACGCCGGGATCCCCCGGCGACTGCGCAAGCGCGGCTGATCCGGCTACGCTACGTGCCCTCCCGGAAACAAGCCTCACGAGAAGGGTTCCGTTCCCAGCTCCCTTTCTCTTGGCTTCACTGCGACAGGAAAAGTATCCCATTTGTTAATGTGGACCACAACCCTCCCCTCCCCAAGAAAATGATACTAATATGGAGGGCCTAGAGGGGGGGGGAAATCCTATGACTTACAATGCTATGGGTCCTCCATGAACTGACCCCCTTCCGCTAAAGCACTGGGCTTCTTGAACTTGAAGAAGCAACGTTCCGGGCAACGTGACCGCGTTCCGGGTCTTGGGAAGTCTGATGGTGGAAAGGGAATCTTTGGGCCCTGCTTGTCCCTGGAAGACAGAATTAGGAGAAGCGGGTGGAAGTTACAGAAGGGAAGCATTGCACGGGCTCTAATACTAGAGTATTTCACACTTGCGGTCACTCGTCATCACCTTAAAGTCACGAGCCTTCGTTTCCAGGGCTTTGTGGTCTTTAAAGACTGCGGTTTTCCAAAGGTTCTTCTCCTCCTGTTTAATTCTTTTTCAAAGCCTTTGTCCATTGTTCAGGGTCTCCCCAACACAGGAGTGCTAATGGAAAAGGTCTGAGGGACGTCTGTTCCAAAATACGACTTAACACTGTACAACAGGCACTAAGTGGGGCATTAGACCAAACGCTTCCCCGTGAGTAAAGCTCTAATTTAAGGGATTCTGCAGCGTTTCGGGCTTTGGACTTTGCACTGGATATTCTCCATACCCGTGGCAAACACCTTTAGGAAAGGTGATAAAGGGAAACTGCCAAACCCCTAGGGAAAAAAAAATGTATCCAAATATCATTCCCGTCCCCCTTAATGATGGTGTAAGTATTTCTTTGGAAATCGTCTCCCCCATTAGACTGAGCTCATTGATAGCAGTGAATGCCTTTATATCCCCAGCAGTTAGCTCAGTGCCCGACATTCTGGGCGCTTCATGAGAGACCACTTCCTCTACTTTGTCACTTTACCCTCAGTTCTCTGCCCCTTACAATCTGACTTTCTCCATCACTCAAGCAGGAGTGAGTACCCCACAGAGGTTACCAATGATCTCTTGATTACCAAATCTTGTCAGTTCTACCTCCATGGTGCATTCTGCATCTGCCACCCATATCACAACCAGCCTCATTCAGGACTCCATCACCTCTCACCTCCACTCCTGCAATAGCCTCCTAACTGACCTTCCTGATCTTTCCTCTCTACAATCCAGCATCCACACAGTTGACAAAGTGATATTTCTAAGGCTCAAGTCTGATTATGTCACTCCCCTACTCAAGAAGCCCTAGTGGCTCCCTCTTACGTCTAGGAATACCTCTTTAAAGCTCTTCAGTCTGACTCTACCTTCCCTTTCTAGTCTTACTGCACACATTACTCTCTTTCATGTACTCTACGTTATGCCAAACTGCCCTGCTTAATGTTATTTATAAACATGGGTATCCTGATAAATGTTTAACAACCTGTATTAACATTTTCTCCATTCCTTTCTTAAGTCTCTTAGACAACAAAACATAATAAATCAAGCTCTGATTGGTAGTGTTTGCTAATTTACAAGGGGTAAGCTTGCCTGATTCAGTAGGAGCTGGCTCCAAAAAACACTGCTACCATAAACTGTATCTCTTGTCTCCATGTCTTTGCACAGCACATCTTGGTGTGCTACCTGAAATGCACCTTTTCCTAGGCTTCCTCTTGTAGAATGCATAGCCTCCTTCAACTTTCAACTCAGATACCACTTCCTATTAGAGAGTAGGCCCTGATCTTCCCACTTGTTTGTGCCCTTAAGTCTGGAAACCATTTTTTATTTTCTTCATACATATTTTGAATTCAATTTTCTGTATGTTATTTTTCCTCCAATTAAAAAAAAAAACAAATACCTTGAAGGCAGGAATTGGTGCTTTTTTTTTTAACCCCTTGCATCTCTAGCATCTATCATAGTATCTGGCACATTGTAAGTTCTTAGTAATTATTATCGAATGAATGAATGAATCCTTCACTTCATATTAATAATCAGGGTCATCAAGCAAAATTATCTTTGTTGTTATATCTCTAAAGGAACTTTGTATTATTTTTGACATATGCATGGGAGACAACTTGTCAGAGGAAAGCTTTTTAAAGTACTGTTTTTCTCTATGAAGTCAAATTGTCTTTATGATCCAGAATCCTAGCTCCTAGTCCCCTTATCTGTATGATTCAGAGCCAGTCTTCTGAAGCAAAAATCCTTCTCCTAGATGTTCTTGGTGGCCTTTTTCATTAGCCAGTGTGAATTTTTATTTCTATGATTCACCTCCTTGTTCAAGGTGCTATTAATGTAAGAATTTCTAGCTGTAGAAATGAGGTTTACTGATGGATCAAACCATTATTGTTTTAGTGGTTATTATTTATTATCCATTGAAACTGTATTGCAATCCCCATTTTTAGAGATTGCTTTCCTAAGAAGAAAAAACCTTTTGTATTAAGTGTGATTTATTGTGATCCTTTTTGCTTGCATGTTAAAATTTAATAGTTTTCTTTGAGGAATAGTTTTTTATAGCCTCATAAATTTACTTGTCAGAAGTTTAACAGGTATTTCCCCTTTTTTCTAACTTCTTCAAAACATTTCTTCTCAACTCCATCTTCAATCCCTTCCCTCTCCCACTCCTGTACAGGAGGGTGGGGGTTTAAAATAACAGTAGTTTCTGTCAAGGTCACTCTCAGGATCTTTATGAGTACTGAAACTGAGCAGACTGACCATCCTAAGAACTCCCACTTCCCAGTGTCACTGACCATATATAATCCTTTAGTTAACTACAGGAACCAGTTCACCATTGGTTTTCCCCAGACAACAGGCACCTGTCCATATCTGAGACCCTTGAAAGTAAAGGACCAATCATGAGTGCAGAAAACACCATCAGCCAGGTAGGAATGTGTGCTCAGGTCAATTACCACTCAGAAAAAACAGTTGAGGAACTCAAACTCATAAACCCTGGCCAATTATCATTTACAAAACTTCAAGAACACCTGAAAGGGGTGGGAGTCAGGGCTTATTGATAAGGATATATCAGAAAAGGCACTTTATTTTTTTTTTCTTTCAGAACAGGGGTGGGGAACTTGTGGCCTTTTAGGTCCTCAGGCATGATCTTTTGACCAAGTTTTACAGAAAAAAATCCTCTTATTAAGGGGATTTGTTCTATGAAGTTAGGATTCAGTCAAAGGGCCACACTTGAGAACCTAGAGGGCCACATATGACCTGGAGGCTGCAGGTTCCCCACCCCTGTCTCAGAGCAATCTAGCCTTAAACTGCTTAAAAACATTCTTTCACATCTTAAAAGCCCTTACTCATCATGCCCTGCCCACTCCTCCTTTGTTCCAGTCTGGCATTAAGAAGTAGCCCTTCTCTTTCCCTAAGCAACCTCTCTACTTTCCTTCTTGGTCCCACCCCCTCCTATCTCTGGAAATTTGCCTCAGAAATCACCGACTCCTCTCTTAGCTTCAATATTTTCTTAGTCACTGCTTCCTAGCTACCTACAATTATACTCAGGCCTACCCTACCCTTTAAAAAACTTGTACTTGAACCTGCAATTTCTTCAAGCTACCATGCATCCCCTGTCACTTTCATAACCAAAGTTTTAGATGCTCTAACCTCAATTTCCTCACATCCAACTCACTTTTCAGCTACTTGCAATCTGGCTTCTGACTCTACTGATGGGGTCCTTGTGATGTATATATGTTTATAGTATCAATCTGTAACATCAGTTTGTAAATGGGGTGCTTTGGGATTTATGTCTGTAAAATCAATTTGTAAAAGCAGTCTGTAAGATCACATTTCCACCCCCCCCAAGCCTCAGAGCATTGACTCTGCCCTTTGCCCCTTCCAGCACTCTGCCCAGCAACAACTCATGACTTGTTTATCTCTGCTTGAAACAATAAGTTATGTAAATGTTATCTCCCTTAGTTAGAGTGGCCAGCCCCACCATAAATTCTTCAATACCTTATCTATAGGGTAACTCCTTAGTCAATTATATACCCACACTGTCTCTGATGACCTTGGTGGGAGGCAGACTGGGCACTCTTTAGTGAAGTGTCAGGCCTAGAACCACACTCCAGCTAGACCCCCTCTTGAGCTATTTCCCAGTGAATCATGGGCAATACACCTGCGCAGTTGATATTAAAAGTGTATGGTCCTTTGAGCACTGACCACTCCTTAACTCCTCCCTGATCCCACCCTTACTCACCTAGTTAGCATAATTGACCCCTTAAAACTATGCCTGCAGCCTCCACGAGTTTGCAGGTTCCATAAGAATCTAGCCCACTGTTCTCTACAGCGTAACAATAAACTTTACAATTTCGGCTTCAAAGTCTGCTTGAGCCTGGTGAATTCCTTCCAGACTGCATGCCAGGAGAGGTATCCCTGGCAGAACCACTTACCCTCCCCCCCTCCTTATCACCCTTCCCTCTTCACTACCACTTGACAGAAGCTATTCTCTTCTCTACTAATGATCTCTTAGCTGCTAAATAGAATGGTTTTTGTCTTTCAAGTTCTCATTCTACTTCATGAGGACCATAGATTTTTTAAAAATATTCTGTTTCAATCAGCAAAAGTCAACTTTTTTTACTTTATCATTCCAAACCCCTCTTTCTGTTCCCCCAAAAGAGAACAAAAGGGAAAAAAAAACGAAAAATTCATCTATTGTCAGTCAAAATGAATTTCCACATTGACCTTATTAAAGCAAATTGTCTCATTCTACATTTGGAGTTTTTTGCATCTCTATCAGGAGGAGGGTAGTGTATTTTACCATATTCTTACAATGATAAATGTTGGACACTACTCCACTTTGCCCCTCCCTTCATTGACAACTCAACCTTCCCTTTCCTTCATTGATTTGCAAAGCAGAGAATTCCACCTCCCTCTCCCTTAATTGACCTGTAAACAGGCAGGACCTCCACCCCCTTCCTTTCCCTTGATTGATCTGTGGGCGGGAGTTCCAGCCTAGGGTTTCCAGCTGGCAGGAAATTCAAATGTATACTGACCAATCACTAACTGTAGTTTCAAATGTACACTCACCAATCACTGTAGTTTCAGCTTACATCACTGTAATTTCAGCTTACATAACCTGGCTATAGAACCTCTCTAAAACTGGCACAATGTCTGTGCTAAAGGACTGTCTGATTTGGGCATGTACCCCAACAGTCCCTTGGTAATAAAATCCACTTTTAAAATTTAATCTCGGGGATCTTCTGTCTTGTTATCATCAATCTTTTGGAATTATGGTTTGTCATTACACAGATAAAAGTTTCCAATTCTTTCAAAATGTTTATTGTCATTGTATGAATTGTTCTCTAGGTCCTGTTTGCTTCATTCTGTTAAAAAAAAAAAAAGGTATAAAAAGTCATTAAAAAGTTTACAAAAGTCTTCCCAGGTTTCTCCGAAACTTTTTCCATTATTTCTTATGTCATGATAGTATTCTATCTATTTATATACCATATGTACCATCATGCCCTGCCCTCTCCCCTTTTGTTCCAGTCTGCCATTAAGAGGTAGCTCTTCAGGGGGCAGTTAGGTGTCTCAGTGAGTAGAGTGCTGACCCTAGAGCCAGGAGGACCTGAGTTCAGATCCAGCCTCAGACACTTAACACACACACACACACACACACACACACACACACACCCCTAGCCGTGTGACCTTGGGCAAGTTAGTTAACTCCAACTGCCCTCCAAAAAAAAAAGAGGTAGCCTTCTCTTTCCCATTGTACATTCATTATCTAATTTATGGGCACCCTCTCATAGATTCCTGTTCTTTAACACCTCAAAAAGAGCTATAAATATTTTTGTACATCTTTAGAGTTCATTTTTCTTAGGACTCCTGACTCACTGAAATGTTTGAGGTCCATTGCTTACCCACAACCTGTTTTAGCCCATCTACCAAGATGGTTTTACTGGGGCATGACTGCTTTCTCCATATGCTATAGCTTCTTGGAGTCACAGGTGAGAGTTGGGTGAATTAGATGGACACAAAAAGTGTATGAAGAGCCTTGAAAAGAGCTTGGTAAGTCTTCATACCAGAGGTGCTAGTCCTCCTAAGAACACTCCATATACCCCATATAATATGTATATGCATATAATAGACATCTATTGGTATTGTGGTATTAACCAGCCCCTCCCTCTCTCTCAAGTCTGAAAAGAGGAGTTAATCAGGGAGAAAGTGAGAAGACAGGAAAAGCTATATAGACATACACACACACACCACAAAATCTCTTGCTTTTGAAGAAACTTCTAGTCTGACATTCAAAACCTTAGTTGCTGATGAGATAGGTAGCCCCTAGCAGCCTCTTGTTGCTCACTGTTTTCTTTCTTAAGCTGCCACTGCTACTATATCCTGAGCTGACATAGCAAGGGATGTGCAAAGACTGGCAATGATGGTGATCATGTGACAAAATTAGCACTGAATCATTGTGGTGGTAAGATCGACCAGTAGTGCTAGGCAGAACCAGTGTTATAGGAGAGTTCAGATTGACAACTGCACTGGAACTTTAAATTGTTTGCAAGATGAGGCTGGTAGGTTGATCCTATCCCATCATCTCACCCTCTATTTTCTCCATTTTTTTTGCAGGTATAGTTTTGCAAGTTCCAAACCCCAATTTTACCTCTTACTCTCTATCTCATGAAGTATTTATTTTATTTGAGCTGAGAGATTTGGAGGGCAGAGACTATTGGGGGTGGGGGGAGGGAATTATTTTTAGTTTTGCTATGTAACAGCTCATATGTAACTTTACCCATATTAATTTACTGGGTTTAATCAACCATGTGTCCATTGACAAACCAATTGTTTAAGTCTTATGAATGCAACTGATCAACAGAAAGCAGATTTCCCAAAGTTGATGTGGGATGGGAAAATTCATGATTTTGATATTTCAGATTGATATTCCTTTTTTTTCCCTAGACTAAATTTCAAAGCCAACTAGATATTGAAAGTGACTAAAAGTACCCAGCTATCTCTATGGTGTGAAAGAGAACAGTTTATGAGCTTATAGTGAATGTCCTCTGTTGAATATTGAGAATGTTGTAGCCTTTGAGAAAGCCTAATGTGTACAATGGATACCCTATAAATTGGCTAGTAGTTTGAGAATGGAGCCATCTGATGGCCAAAATATATACTACATTGGAATTGAATCCTGTAAACTAAAAATAAACAAATTTAAAAAAAAATATATATATATATATATATATATGTATATATATATATATATATATATATACTACATTCCTTTCTATAGAACTGCTAAAAGCAGGACAGTGAGGTAGGTTGCTACAACAAATCATGTTACCTAGGACAAAGGGTATGTTGGAGTCAATTTATATCAATCAGCAAGAGCTGATTGTTAAATTTTCAGTGTGAATATTTGCTCCTCCAAAATTGACAAACACCACAAATTAGGGTTTAATTTACTCTTTTGTTGATTGTCTAGACTTAAGAAAGTGATGGAAAAAATGTTAATAATGCAAATTAAATTTAAAAGTATGTTGTGCTTGGGGTGGCTAGGTGGCTCAGTGTGTAGAGTGCTGGCCCTGGAGTTCGGTTTCAGCCTCCGACACTTAACACACATAAACAAAAACCTAGCTGTGTGACCTTGGGCAAGTTACTTAACCTCAATTGACCTCCAAAAAGCAAAAAAAAAAAAAGTATGTTGTGCATACATTTTTCAGAGCTCATTATTAAACACTTATACCAGTACATTCCTACCAAATATGCCCACCAAATGTTCATGCAACCCACACTACTGTCACATTAATACACGTCATTTGAATTGAAAGGAAGCTCAGAATCAAGATTCAAGGATAACAGTTTCAGAAATTGTATGAAAAGGAGTATTTTGTATGTGTGTGCTTGGAGGACACAAAAGAAGACTCTATTATTAGTCTTCCAGTTTGAGTCCTTAGGAGAGATGTTCAGAAATCGGTGGAGCTTAGGGGAAAGGGGTCGCCCAGACCCTTTAGAAATCAAGTCCTGCCAGTTCTCAAAGGAAAAGAGGCAAGCTATCAATATCCATATGAAAAAATACTCCAGAATGCTAACAAGAGAAATTAAAATTAAAATAGCTCTGAAGTTCATCATCCCCCTCTAATTAGCAAAGGTGTTTTTTTTTTAAAAAAAGGAAAATAACAATTATTAGAGAGCTTTGGGATTACAGGTATATTAATGTACTGATGGTAGAACTGTGAATTAATTTAAACTTTCTGGAAAGCAATTTGTAACTATAACCAAAATTTCACTGATATGGGCATAACCTTTGACCCAGTGATACCACTAATAAGATATATACCCTCAAAGAGATCAAAAACAGAGATAAAGGACACCAATGCCCAAAAACATTTATTGCAACAATTTTTATTGTAGCAAAGAAATTGAAACAAAGTGAGTGTCCAGCAATGGGAGACTAGCTAAAGAAATTATGGGATATGAATGTAACGGAACATTATTGTGCCGTAAGAAATGATAAAAGGATAGATTCAGATAAACTTAGGAAAATTAAATACAAGGCATAGTGAAGAGTAATAAGAAAATAGTTCATGCCAGAGAATACAGGTCTTCAAGTTTGCCTCAGTCTCTAGGAAGTCCTTACCTGGGCAATAGACTGGAAATGTAAAATAACAACACCACCACCCATAATAATAATAATAATAAATTTCTCATAACTGCATCCCACCCCAGGATAAGGGATATATGGGTTCCCAGAGGCAACTAGCAATCCAGAGTGGTAGGAAAAACCATGAACTAGTCCTCACTGGTGCCTTTGTTTTCTTTCCTTCCAAGCACACACATGAGAAATAGAGCACTGAGGATGGAGGTAGAAGGGGTGGGAAGTGTTGGGAGAGGAAAGAAAACAAGGATGGACAAAACTGCAAGTACAGAAGAAACTGGAAGAATCCGTTTATAATTAAATAATACAGAAAGTCCTGGATTTGGAGTCAGGAAGCCATTGATAGGATAATATGGCTTTAGGAGCAGTGAAAGATCACGAAGGCAGGGACAAGGACTGAACCTCATGATATAAGAGTAAGAATGCCTCCTTCCACACAACTCAGCTTTCTTCCTGGATTAATGTTGCTAAGAGATACAGAAGTAAAAGCCTCTACCATGTAAAATTTACAATACAATGACAGAATAGAATCAAAGAGGGGACTCAAATTTCCCAGAAACTTTCCCTCTCCTTAAGGGAGAATGAAGGAGGAGTAAACAAAAATATAACCCATGAATGGGAGGGGAAAATTATTTGGAATAGAGTAACATTTCAAACTACATTCTTATCTGGGTGTAGATAGGGAAGGATCAAAAGCGGGAAGGGTATGTAGGGGGCAAACTAACAAAAAAAGGAAGATATTGACAATTTAATTAAATTTAAGAAATTTAGAATTAGGTAAGCAAATAGCAATGGGCTGAAAGACTATGAGAATTGAGGAGAATGAAAATAGTAAAGCCCAACTAATCACAAGGACAAAATACTGCCTGAAGAAGGGAATGAATATCAATACAAAAAGATGGAGAAAAGCACAAACCTGACAATCATAGTTCTAAATTTGAATGGATCAAATACTTCAATAAAAGTAAAGAAAATGTTAGAATGGTTTAAAAAAAAACAATTTGCGGCATACAAGCAAGACATCTAAAAATAAAGACCTTTACAGAGTGAAAATGAGACTGAAACCAAATTTACTCTGCATCTGGTAATTTCAAAAAATTCATAGTGTCAATGTTGTTATCAGAATACAAGCAAAAACAAAAATTCACAATCTCAAGATGGACAAACAGGGAAACTATATTATGAAAACATAGCAATAGTAAATTGCATAGCATCTAATTTCATAAAAGTAAGGTTAACTGAAATGCAAACAATTCTAACTAGTAAAATAGTACTTGAAGACTTATACTCCTCTCTCAGAACTGGCTAAATCTAAGAGAAAGATAAGCAAAAGGTGGAATATAGATCTGAACAAACTGTTGAGAAATTCAACCTGAAAGATGTATAGTACCTTTGAATGGAAACATTGATGCATATACAAATATTCTCACCATCACATGACACTTTTATAAAAACAAACAATATCCTATGGCACAAAGAATATCTTAGTAAAAGTTTAATGTCAGCAGTGCTAAACAACATCCCTTTTAAATCATAATATAATAAAATATTAAGTGAGAACAAAGTAAAAAAGGATAGATCTAAATGGGGACTCAATAATCATTGCTAACATATGTATACACACATACTTATTATGTGTATATATACACATGTATATACTTATATTTATCTTTACACATTATATATATGTATCCAGAAAAAAATTTCTTTTTAAAATAAGTTTTTATTGATATTTTTCATTTCTTACATCACCATAGTTGACATCCTAACTATCCCTCCTCCAGTCTCTCCAGAAAACCATCCCACAGGACAAATAGTATTTTTAGAGAGGAAAAAAAACTAAGCAGAACTAATTGTTACATTGAAAAAGTCTGAAATCTGGCCTCGGACACTTACCACAAAAACTAGCCATGTGGGGGTGGCTAGGTGGCACAATGAGTAAATCGTCAGCCCTGGAGTCAGAAGGACCTGAGTTCAGATCCAGCCTCAGACACTTAATGCACACACAAACAAAAATCTAGCCATGTGACCTTAGGCAAGTCACTTAACCCCAATTGCCTTTCAAAAAAACCAAAAAAAACAAAAAAAAGAAAATGTCTGAAAACATGTGCAATGCGTAACACCTATGGACCTCCCATATCTATGAAAGGGTGGCTTGGCGGTGTCTTTTCACATCTCTTCATTTGAGTCCTGCTTGATTTTTATAATTTTGCTACATTTACTTTTGATTTCTTAGTGTGTTGTCCTTTCTATTTACATTGTTGTAGCCACTGTTTGTATTATTTTCTTTGCTCTACTTATTTCACTCTGCATCAACTCAAATCCATCTTCCCATTCTTCTCTGTATTTATGATACTCTTCATTTCTTACAGCACAGTAATGTTCCATTCTATTAATGCACTACAATTTATTTAGTCATTCTCCAATTGATGGGCCTCTACTTAGTTTCCAATTCTTAGCTATCACAAAAAGTGCTGCTGAAAGAAATACCTCTCCAAAGCTGAAAATGAATATTGAAATGAGCTCCAGAGGAAAGAAAAATGGAAGAAGAATAAATAACTTTGTAACTTAGAACATAAAGTAGAAAATCTTATCCAACGAGTACACTCTCAGAATTAATATAAGCCAAAAAGAACCCCATAAATAACAGGAAATACTAGGAAAAAATATTAAAAAATAAAAGAAAATATAAAGTATGTACAGTTAAATACAACTGAACTGTAAATCAGGGCTAGGAGATATAATTTAAGCATCATCTAATTCCTTGAAAATTATGACCAAAAATGTCTGCATACCATATTTCAAAAAATTCAAAATGAAAACTGCTGCAATCTGTTAGAATCAGGGGATCAATAAAAATAGAAAGAATTCAACAATTGCCTCCTAAAAGAAACCTCAAATTAAAACTTCAAGGAATGTCATAGACCAAATCCAGAGCTTCCATTTCAAAGTAAAAATACTGTAAATAACCAGAAAGGATTTAAGTACCAAGGAGTCAGGATCATAGAAGACTGGAGGGCACCTTTGTTAAAGGAGAGACAATATTGGTCCAAAAGGCAACAGATAAGGGTTTATAACCAAAAAGGAGATTGTAAGAGGAAGGGGATTGGTGGAGGGAGTGGATCTTGAATGAAAATAGCAGACTTTCAAGTATATAGGGGAATCATTCAATGACACTCTAACCCATATGAAAATGCATTCATATAAGCAACCCCATAAGAGCCAGACTTTCATTATCCAGTGTGTCCCATTACATAGACATTTTTGATGAAATAAAAAGACCATATCTTGGTAGAAAATGTGGAATGCAACCATAGGAATCAAAAGAAATATAAAAAGGTAAATACACTTAAGCAGTTAGATAAGAATGTGTCTTGAATAAAGTCACCATAAAGTGGAAGAGGACTCTCTGAGCCTTGGTTCCTTATCTGTGAAATGAGGGTGTGTTGGATGAGAAGATCTCAAAGTCCCCATTGAGCTTTGCTATTATAATTACACAACATTTGATTTGGGATTTTTTCTTCTTTCTAATTACATTGTTGTCATCATCATTTACATAGCTTTCCTGATTCATATTTACTTCTCTCTGCATTAGATCATGTCTTTCCATGCTTCTCTGAATTCTTCACACTAATCATTTCTTGTCACAGTATATTATTTTGACATTATATTCATGTACACAATTTCTTTAGCCATCCCTCAAATGATGGTCTTCTGCTTTTTCCCACTCCTTAAGTTTCACACTAGTACTACTCTGGATATTTGGGGGAGCATATGGGACCTTTCTTTCTACCTTTGACTTCTTTGGGAGCATATGTATAGATTGGGATCTCTGCCATCAGTATGGAAGTCTTAGTTACTTTCTCAGCATAATATCTCATTGTTCCCAGAATGGTTATATACAATTTCAAAACCAACAGTGTTTTATACAGTTTGCCTGTGTTTCTGCAGGGTTTCCAACGTTACTGTCTCAATTAGGTTGTATGATTCCAGGTCTAAAATGAGATAACATGATTCACATCTACAAACATGTAGATGTTCACACATATATATGTGCATAAACATATGCACATATATAAATATATGAAAATCCAAACTCATTTAGTTTTTAGATAAAAAAAGAAAATAACTACTTTTATCTTTGTGATTTTATTTTTCCATTTATGGGCCTCAACTTCTTTCTCCATAAAATGGAGAGGTAGAGAACTAGAAAAATTCTGAAGGTCCTTTTCAAATCTAAATCACATAATCTTATGATCTTGTGTTGAACTAAGAGATCAAATGGTGCCTGACTGAGTGTTTATCATCCTTCAAAGGGAGACACAAGGGAAAACCACAATGGGGAACTTAGGACCACTTTCTCCCCATAAGGAAGTGGTGCCCAGTTCAATGATCTCCCCTTGCCATACCAGAATGAAGACTTAGGAAAAGGAAGTCCACACATTTCACTTTCCTTGCGCTGTAAAGTCTGGGTCATAAATGGGAAGTGAGAAGCCACAGCTTCCCAGTGCAGCTGGTTTCCCAAGATCTTGCCTTCCATTGTGCCAGGGACTCCAGGAGCTACTTCATTACCAAGAGAGCTATGGAATCTGCTTTGAAGACAAATGCTGGGAAGGCAGGACTGAGAGAATAACAGATCCAGTGAGGGAGAAGGGTAAGGTTATAGGGAATGTTAGCCCCCTCTGCTTTTCTCTTCTGTTTCACTACTGCCAATTCTGATATTTCAAAGCCCTCCTGGACTGGCTCATGAGCAAGTTGTAAAAACATTGTCTGGTGGTGGATGGTGTAGTATGGGAATCAGGAGGAAGTTTCCCAGGTAGCAGGATCTTCTGTGAGTGAATGACTAGAATACCTTCTCTAAAGCCCATGCATACTTCAAGGCTCAGCTTATAACCTGATCTCCAGGAGACTTCCCTTGACTACTTCAGTCCTCACATCAATATTTTGCTTTGACCCTGCCTTCCCCCCCCAGTCCTTTACTATATGCACCCTTCATTGGGCATTTAAAACTTTATGACCTATATCTTATATTTGAGGGTAGAACTTATATCTTATGACTTATGCTCTATCACTTAAGTCCTGATATGTTGGGTATGAAGTAATTCACTCAAGAAAAATTAGTTGATTCCTTGCTATGTATGAGCAGGGTTCTATGCAGGGCTATGATGCAAGGGAGGCAGGGATGAATATGGCACAGACTTTGCCCTTAAAGAGAATGCTGGATTTGTGGTTAGGTGACTGTGGTCCAGATGACCCCGTGCTTTAATTATGACCTTTTAGATATTGGGCAAATTACTTAGCATCTCTGAACCTTTGTGCAAAAGGACAGGTTGGATTAGATGATTTCTAAGGTCTCTTTTAGCTTTAAATTCTTGATCTTATTAACCAAATAATTAAAATAGAGGGTGTGATGGGAACATGACAAAGGTAAAGAAAGACATAAGACTGTGGAGTGGGATTCTTTGGAAGGAGAATTATATACTGCATCTCTGGATGAATGGTGAGCTGCTTTAGAGAAAAGGATTTGCCTTATTCAACTCTATCTCCTCCTTCTTACAGCTAAACCAAGCTCCTTGTGAAGTAGATACTCAATAAATAATGTTGAATGAATGAATGAATACTCAGTTGGATGGTCCATGAGGCTGCTTTATGGCAATATTTCAGTCCTCGTGTATTTAGACAATATCTTTGTGTGTAGCTTGAGCAGGTAGACCAGTAGCAGAGATGGCTACATATTTCCTTTATCATTTTCTTAAGTCCAGACAACAAATAAAAGAAGAATTCAAGCCCTGGTTTGTACCTTGCTGGCTTCTGAAGTCTAAATACTCACATTAAAAATTTAATAATTGATTCTTATAAGCCAATTTGATCTAGTTCCAGCATACTCCTGGAAAAATCAACAGCGATATTTCCCAGGGTGCCAACCTCTTGGGGTAAACATTCCACTATAGCATTCATCTGACCCAATATCCACATACATCATGATATTCTACTGGTCTTGTACCATGACACAAGGGTCCTGTCTCTCCTGCCCATTGTCCACCTCTCCATCAAATTGCCTGGTGCAATTGAACATGGCCAAGACAGATTTCCCCTATGAACTTTCCCAAACTAAATTTATCTAACCACAATTTTGTAGTTATGATTCTATAAAATCTTCCAAAGCCTGAGCAAATATGCAAAAATATTTCCTGTTGAAATAAATTCTGACACCAAAGTTGATGCAACAAATATTTAATGGTTTTTATCTTGAAACAATAAGCACCACCACCCCTTTAAACCTCATGAGCTCCCCTTTCAGGAATGTTGGGGGATGGTTTACAGGGGTGGGGAACCTGTGGCCTCAAGGCCACATGTGGCTTTCCCGGTCCTCAAGTGTGGTCCTTTGACTGAATCCAAACTTCACAGAATAAATCCTACTTGTGGTCTAGAGGCCACCGGTTATCTAGTTTAGACCCTGGGAAAGGGAGAGGGTGGGAAGAGAAAGAGAAAATATACTCTGGGAGTATCTCATGCTGTTCCAAAGTTGCCTAGCAAGAATCACAATGTCTAGTATCCACCAAAACAGATGAAGAGGCAGGAGAAACGTTGCCCCAGTCCACAGAAGTGGAATATGGCCTTTTCATTTCCAGAGATGCCTTCAATGTTCCTCAGCCAGTCTTCACTCTGGTCTACTGGATGTTGGCTCCTAAGAGCAGAAAGTTCTATGGGGAGGGTCAGAGAAAGACAAACAGTAAAGAACATCCTTTCTTCACAAAAGACACCTCTTGAATTTGGAGGCAGGCGGGTGGGGCAAAAAGAGACATCTTTTGTGGAAATGCAAACTCTCATTTTGGCCTGAAACCAGGTCAACTGATAGGGATCACAATTTTCCTTCAGCCCTATGGTCTGCACTGAGCCTGGCTCCTGGGCCCTATGTATCACTTCCCAAACTGATGGTTTATTTTCTGGTAGACAGAGGAATGTCACCTGCCTTGTACATTTTGTCTGTTGAGTGCACACAGGAAAGCTACGGGTGCCTCATGCTGCTCTCCTGCCCCATCACCCAAAGCTTCAGGAAATGTCAGATTCCTTCTCATTGCCCTTTCTCACTGAAGAATAGTCAGAGGAAGCTGCTGCTGGAGGACAGACAGCAAATGGAGACTGCCACCATCAACACCATCTCAGCAAGACAGCCCTTAGTTTGGATCAGAAAGAAACAGCTCATTCATCACATGAGGTTGGAAAACAAGCTGTTCTTAGAGACGTAGATATAGAGCGGCGAGGTATCTTAGGGGTCATGTAGTTCAACCTTCTCACTGCACAGAGATTAATAATAATAGCTAAGATTTATAGGCCATTTATCAGGTACCAGACACTATGCTGAGTGCTTTACAATGATCTCATTTGATCCTCACAACAACCCTGAGGGGTAGGGGCTATTATTATGACCATTTTACAAATGAGGGAACTGAGGCAGAGGGTAAGTGACTTGCCCAGGATCATATATTTAATAAAGTGTCTGGAAGGCAGATTTGAAATCAGGTCTTCCAATTTCAGGTCCAGTGCTCTATCCATTACGACACCCCCTGCCTATAAAGAGATGCAAACTGAGGATGGCTAGGTGGCATAGTGAATAGAGCACGGATCCAGGAGTCAGGAGGACCTGAGTTCAAATCCGCCCTCAGACACTTAACACTGACTAGCCGTGTGACCTTGGGCAAGTCACTTAACCCCAATTGTCCTGCCTTCCCCTCTCCAAAAAAAAGCAAAAAAACAAAAGAGAGAGAGAAAGAGAGAGAGAGAGAGAGAGAGAGAGAGAGAGAGAGAGAGAGAGATGCAAACTGGAGCCCAGAGAAGGGGGAAAAAAATTCAAGTTAATAGGAGAGCTGGGATTTGAACCTAGGGCTTCTAGCCTCCCAAACAGTTCTCTTCTTTCCATACCTTTTCCACATGAGAGAAACACTCTGTTTTTCCTTTGAATCGTTTTGGTGGGAAAACCTTTTAGACAACACTAGACATTTTGTTGCCTTCTTAAATAACTGGGGAATGTGATTTAGCTTCTTTCTTAATGGGCTTGATTTTTAAAATCTTAGACTTACTCTCATAATAATGTTGCCTCTTCCCCTACTGTAAGCTCTTACTTTTTATTCCTACACACATTATAATTTTTTTTTCCTTCTAATGTCCTGTGGGCTAGAAGACTAGAGCCCAGATCTTTGGAATTCTATACAAATTACAAGTGAATTTGCTAGGTCTGAGGGTCTGAGAGGCATCTTAAGAATATAAACTTGATCCCATTTACTGTAGCGACTCAGGGGCCATTTTTGTCTGCTTCCTGAATCTCAGTTTGACTCTAGGTACACAGATTTTTGGAAATGACTTTCAAATGATCCAGTCTTTAGTGTGTTTTTATTGCCTCTCCTCATTGATGTTTGTGAAATAGAAAATTGAGCAGTATTTGGTGAAGTCCCTTTTAGGAGCTCAAATACAGAGATTGACATCTATATGGCACAACTTTCTCCATCCATTCCCAGTTTTGCTCTTTTAGTGTAAGCATCCAGGGATCCTGCTTTGAAACAAGTTTCAGGAGAGATTTCAGGCTACTCCTTTCCCTTACTCTTTGAATCCCCAAATCAGTTTTAGAAATTTGGGCTGTTTTTGGAAGTTCTAGATGGTCTGGTTTCTTGGGTGGGGGAAGAGCTTATGTTGGGAGGGAGGGGCTGGAATCAAGCTCTCCTGTTTCAGATATACTTGTCAGGGCCAAGGCAGATCCAGCATTTGTGAGTGGCAGGCAGCCCCATAGCTATATGTAATGGAAGCCCATCCATCCTGTAATGGAAATGCAAACTTAAAGATCTTCCCTGCCCCTAGCTTAAGTGCACCTGGAGCCTGTGGTGGGAGGCTTGTTTTTCTGGAAAGCCCACACCTTGATACTTTGTGATTGGGCAGTGGGTCAAGAAGTTTGTTACATTCTCTGAGCCAAGAGAAAGCTATATAAACCCTGATGGGAGGCTTTACTTTGGGGCTCACTTTGAGAAGTGTTGCATGATTTGACCAGATGAGACTCTGGGCAGCCATTGAGAGCTCCCCGGCTTTGAAAACCCAGATGTTGATGCTTCTCTCTCCGGTAACTGTGATTTTGGTATAGATAATGGTTGGACAGTTTGGAAGCCTGTCTGTTTGATCTGTCTGTATACTCTGAACTTCGGGGTGCTGACCTTTTCCCCTTGAACTAGGTAATATATGTTTGATTGATTAAAGTAAGCTTGTTAACAGATTTTGAGTTGCTTTCCTTTACAAAAGCAGATCTAAGAACCTGTATTGGTAGCCACTCTGGGGATTTTGGGGTGCTTCCTGCTACATATACTCACCCCTGACCAGTCATGTCTCTACCTTCACACCATGGCAGCACTCTAGTGAAGTCTAAGCCTAATCTCTCATCAAAGACACTCTTCTATCCCCTCCCATACCTCTGAAAAACCACTCCCAACCAGAGCAATGGGTCATTTCAACCATCCTACCACTCCTCCTTGGAGCAGGGCTTCTCACTGACCTTAGAAGGCTGCCAAACAAGGTCGAAGAAGTAAATGTCTTTTGGCAGAGGGAGGGTGAAGCCTTTCTGAAACTGCTCTAGATGTAAAGAGTAGAGAGAGAATCATTGTCTAGGGAATCAAAACATGAGTGAAAGCTCAAAATGCATTTTCCTGTCCCTAGGTAAATGAGGCTGCCTTTTGTCAGTGGGAATTTGAAGATCAATCTCAGAATAAGGGATTGAGATACTGAAGCAGTGCTGATTTGGGAAGGAGGTCTATTAGACCCTTTAGCTTTGCACTAGCCTAGCACACAACTGTTTCCCATTAGGCCAAGGGAAAGAGACTAAGGACAAGATGTTCCTGTGTCCAAACTGTTAGCCCTTAGACTCACCATTACTTTACATAATCACATACAGAACTTCATGCTTGTCAAAGTGCTTTCTCATCCAATATCATCTGATTCCCTCAAAGCAGCCCTATGACAAAGGTGAACTAGGGAGTCTGATTTTCACTTTACAGAAGTGGAAACTGAGGCACACTGAGGAGATATGACTTGCCCAAGATTTAGAGAGTACCATACATGGGAGCTAGAAACTAGGAATCTCAGTTGTGGGACCAGGACATGCTATATTACACATTTGTTCAATTTCTTTTTAAACTTATTTATACCTTGAAAAGCATTGGTGACAGTTCCATCTTACCATTGATAGATGGTATCAAGAGGGTAGTTGTCAAGAAATTTAGGATCTTCTCTATTCTCATCACCTAGAAGGAAGCAAAAGATACAAAGTGCCTTTTAACAGGAAAGGTTGAAAAACTGAAAAATTGTTCAGAGAATCCTTAAGACTTCAACAGAGAAATTCCATATTTGGGGAAACACACAAAACTCTCATCTTTCTGCTTCTCTTCTCTACACAAAGAACACTTGCAGGGATCCTCTATATTGCTCTATTGAAGTAGGGCAACAGTTCTCTAACTTTTTAGTCTCCTTTACAGTCTTAAAATTTACTGAGAATCTTAAGGAATTTTGGGTTATGTAGGTTATATCTATTGAAATTTACCATTTTAGAAGTTAAAGCTCATAATTTAAAATATTTATTAAACCATTAAAAATAATAAACCTCAAGATGGTGGAGTAGAAACAGGACTTCCTCATGGCTCCAGCTTCCACCTTCCCCAATTCATGTAAAAGGGGCTCTGAACAAACTTTGGAGCTACAGAACCCACAAAATGACACAGAGAAGCTCACCTCCCTCTGAGGACAGCCCGGCAGTCTAGCAGCCCAGCAGGAAGTGGCCAGCACAGTACTCTGGGAGCGGAGCCCAGGCCCAGTTGAGCCACAGGTTTTAGCCCCAGGGCAGGCCTGACCAGCCACTCACTGGAGGGACTCCAGAACACCAGCAGCTATGGCCGTTTACAAAATTATTAACACAAAGATGCCAAAGACAAAGTGAGAGGTCAGTGCAGTGTGGACTTTGGGACCAGTAGTTGGGAGAGCACCTCGGCTTTTGCCCAAGGGCGAGAAGCCACCAGCACCATGTTGCAGCTTCAGCTCATGGCCTGCAGACTGTGGGGGGAGCAGGTGACTGGTCTGAGGGGTAATCATTCTTGCTTTAACCTTCTTGAATCTGGATTGCAGTCTAGGGTGGAGGTCCTGGGGTCTGTGACCAGCTTGCCAGAGTGTGTGGGGGCTTCAGAGAGGAACCCAACTAATAGCTCCAGCAGCTGAGAAAACCCCAGCATTTGGGACAGAAGCTCCCCTGTCTGGTGGCAGAGTCCTACTGTGGCAAAAAGCCCAAAAGTCAAGTAATTGAGTGGCAACATGCCTAGGCAAAGGAAGCAAAACAAACAGAAGAATCCAAACATTAGACTCCTATTTTAGGGACAAAAAGGATCAAAGCATAGGACAGGAAGAAGACAGTGAAGTCAGAACTCCTGCACCAAAAGCTTCAAATGAAAATAATGAGCTAGTTACAGGCCATAGAGGACCTTAAGAAGCAGATAAGAGAAGTGGAAGAAAAATTGGGAAGAGAAATGAAAATTATGTAAGAAAATTATGAAATGAGAGTCAACAGCCTGACTGAGGAAAATAATGCCCTAAAAATAGAATAACTCAAATGGCAAAAGAGGTTCAAAAAGGCAGTGAGGAGAGGAATGCCTTAAAAAGTCGAATTTTCCAGGTGGAAAAAGAATCTCAAAAGCTCACTGAGGAGAATCATTCCCTCAGATTTAGATTGGAGCAAAGGGAAACTAGTGACTTTATGAGAAATCAAGATGCTGTTAAACAGATCCAAACAAATGAAAGAATAGAAGGCAATGTGAAATACGTTATGGGAAAAATCACTGATCTGATCCAGGAGAGACAATTTAAAAATTATTGGACTACCTGAAAACCACAATCAAAGAAAGAACCTAGAAATCATCCTCCAAGAAATTCTCAAGGAAAACTGCCCTGATGTTTTAGAACCAGAAGGCAAAATAGAGGTTGAAAGAATCCACCGATCACCTCCTGAAAAAGATCCCAAAAAGAAAATTCCTAAGAATATTATAGCCAGGTTTTAGAATTCACAGATGAAGGAGAGAATATTACAAGCAGCCAGGAAGAAACAATTTGAATATTGTAGAAACACAATCAAGATAACAAAGTATCTGGCAGCTTCTACACTGAGGGATGAAAGGGCCTGGAATATGATATTCCACAGGTCAAAGGAGCTGGGATTAAAACCAAGAATCACCTACCCAGGAAAACTGAGTATCATGTTTCAGGGGGAAATGTAGTCATTCAGTGGACTAGAGGACTTTCAAGCATTCTTGATGTAAAAGCCTGATTTGAATAGAAAATTTGACATTTAGATACAAGAAGCAAGAGAAGCATGAGAAGGTAAACAGGGAAAAGAAATCATAAGTAACTTATCAAAGTTGAACTATTTACATTCTTACATGGAAAAACGATCATTATAACTGAGGAAACTTTTCTCAGTATGAAAGTAGTTGAAGGGAATAGAAATGTTTATATAGTCTTTATCAGAGGGTATATAGGCATATGGATACATATGTGAATATGTATATATATATATATATATATATATATATATATATATATGTTTACAGGTATACATAGATAGAGGGCACAGGACCAATTTAATAGGAAGGGATGATACTTAAAAGGTGAAATTAAGAGGTAAGAGAGGAATATAATGAGAGGAGATGGGGAAAGACAGAACTATCTCATATAGAAGAGGCAAGGGAAAATGGATTCAATGGAGGGGAAGAACAGGAAGGCATAAGGGAATGGGTCAACCTTATAATCATTGAATTTGGCTCAGGGAGGGAATGACATACATACAAAATAGGGTATCTCACCCTACAGGAGAGTAGGGGGGAAGATGATGAGAGGGGGGGATGATGAAAGGGAGCACAGGCTGTGGGGGAGGGAAGTTGGAAGCACCCACTTTTGAAAAGGGGCAGGACCAAAGTAGAGAATAGAACAAGTGAGAAGTGGGATAAGAGGGAGGGAAATATAATCAGTCTTCTACAATATATCTATTATAGTAATGTTTTGCATTAGCTACACATGTACAACCTATATTGAATTGCTTATCTTCCCAGTAAGGGTGGGTGACAAGGGAGGAAGGGAATGAATCTGGAATTCAAAGCTTTAAAACCAAATATATATATATATATATATATATGTGTGTGTGTGTGTGTGTGTGTGTGTGTGTGTGTGTGTATGTGTGTGTATACTATTATTAATACTATTTTACATGTAATTGGAAAATAAGAGGAGGGGATAAACCTGGGGGACTGCTATTTTGGGGAGGTGGGTAGGGGTAAAATGGGGAGAAAATTTGTAACACAAAATCTGGTAGAAATGAATGAAGTAAAACAGAAGTTAATATACCATAAAAAAAAGAAAGATGGGCAAACTAAAAAAATAAACCTATTATGTATTTTCACAAAGAATATATTTGTATGAAAAAACTATATTTTCCCAAAAAAGAGTGAATAAAGTTCCATTATTTTTCTAGATTTTCACAAATCTCTTTAATATCTGGCTGAGTAGGAGATTACGAGATTCTCATTTCTGCTTCTACAATCAATCTTTTGTGATAGATTATTTTGGTTGAAGTATCTAAAGAACATTTGGCTTTATACAGATTGCAGTTAGAAATGGGAGGCCTCACAACAAGCTCTAAAACTATGTTATAAAACAATAACCATCAAAACAATCTAGTATTGGATAACAAATAGAGTGATTGATCAATGGAAGAGATTACATACATAGTATACAGAAGTAAATGATCCCAGTGACCTTGTGCTTGATAAACCTAAAGATCTAAGACATTTGGACAAGAACTCACTATTCAACAAAAACTCCTGAAAAACTGGGAAAGCAATCTGTCAGCAACCAGGTATAAACCAACATCTCACACCATATACCAAGATAAGGTCAAAATGGGTACATGATTTAGACAGAAAGGATAATATCTTAAGCAAATTGGGGGACCATGGAAAAATTTACCTGTTGCATCTGTATATAAAGGAAGAAGAATTCGTGTCCAAATAAGAGATAGAGGGGATAACAGGAAGTAAAATGGCTAATTTTGATTACCTTAAATGAAAATCATTTTGCAAAAATAAAGCCAAGGCAGCCAAAATGAGAAGAAAAGCAGGAAACTGGAGGAGAAAAAATTATAGTAAGTTTCTCTGATAAAGGCTTTATTTATCAAATACATAGGGAACGGAGTCAAATTTATAAAGATAAAAGCCATTCTTTAATTGACAAGTGGCCAAAAGATATGAGCAGGTAGTTTTCAGGGGAAGAAATCAAAGCTATCAATAGTTATATGGAAAAGTGCCCTTCACTAATAATTAGAGAAATGTAAATTAAAACAACTCATAGGTACCACCTCATACCCACTGGATTGGCTAACATGACAGAAAAGGAAAATAACAAATACTGGAGAGGATGTGGAAAAATAGAGACACTTAACACTATTGTTGGAACTGTGGATTTGTCCAACCATTTTGGAGAACAATTGTAACTATGTCCAAAGGGCTAGAAGACTGTATATGCTGTACTTTTTGAACCAGCAATACTATTATTATATCTGTATCAGAGATCAGAGAAAAAAGAAAAAGACCCAATATCGTAATGATAAATGTAAAAGACTTAGTTACTGTGATCAGTACAATCATCCATGACAATCCCAAAGAACTCAGGATAAAAAATGCTATCTACCTTCAGAGAGAGAACTTATGAACTCTGAGTACAGATTGAAGCATATTTTTTCACTTTATTTTTCTTACTTTTTTCCCCCAACGTGGCTAACACAGAAGTACATCTTGTATGACTTAATCAGTATAATGGGTATTGTATTCCTTGTTTTCTCAATGTGAAAGGAAGGGAGTAGATAGAGGGAGGGAATTTGGAACTGAAAATAAAATTTTTTCTAAAAAATTGTTAAAGAATATAATTGAGAAATATTTAACAAAAAATTTTTTTGGAGGGGGAAAGGCAGGGCAATTGAGATTAAATGATTTGCTCAAGGTCTAGCTAGTAAGTGTTAAGTGTCTAAGACTGAATTTGAACTCAGGTCCTCCTGACTCCAGGGCCAGTGCTCTACTCATTGTACCACCTAGATGCCCCAACAAAAATTTTAAAATACAGGAGAACATAGGTGTTAAAAGAAAGAAATGAGGGTATTATTTTAATAGGTAACTAATGTCTCAGTATTATTATGAAAATTGTCTTAACCTTATGGACCCCCTGAAAGTATCTCTGGAGAACTACTGTTTAGTTAGGGTAGAGCCCTAAACTGGGAGCCAAGGACATCTGTGTTCAAATCCTGTCTTTGCCACTAGCTTCTATGTGGCCCTGAGCAAGTCACTTCTCTTCCCAGTCTGTGTCCTCCTCTGTTGTTGTTGTTCATCCTTCCTTCTCACAGAGGTCCAGTGACATCATGAGGGTGATGTTTGACTTGCAAATGAATTGGATTTAAGTGAAGCAGGGCTGTATAAAATTATTAGCCTCACTCTCTTCTCCAGAGTCATCAGAGTCCAGTAGCAAGACGTAGGGCAGGACCAACTGGCAATGGCCCAGGCTGTGGTGGGAGAACTTGACCTTTTTAAGCTGAGGTCTTTCTCAGGTCTTTGTCTGAGGCAACACTCATTTAGTGATCAAAGGCTAAGTAAGAATGGAGGCAAAAGATGGCCTGCTTTGACTTTACAAAAGAATCAGTGGGGGGGGGGGGGGAAGACTTTCTGAGTTTCTGGACAAAACTGAAACAGCTTCTATTTATACTCACTCTGAGCCATTAAAACCCCAAAAATGAGCAAATGAGGCTTGGGCTGTGGCCCATTATTGGTTAATCAGAGATAGTCAAGTGATTTGGGTTTAAAGGTTCCATTTGAATCCCAACTTTAATCAAAGCCTGGTTTTTCAGAGTTATAGTTTAAGAAATCATAAACAAAACCTACATGAGACAAAAGAGTTAATTGTCCCAGTTAAAAAAAAAAAACAATGATAGAATAAATAAGTAAGGAAGAAAAAAATCTATCCCCCAAGCCCCAAGATATCTTGCAAAGCATAAGCGATCAAAATCTATATTCCTTTGGACAGAGCACCCAGATATAAGGGTATGATGCCCCATGTGGATGAAGCAGGAGGGGGAGGAGGAGGAGGATCCTCCTCTGTAAGATAAGAAGGTTGGAAGAGATGGTCTCTCTAATGTTCCTTCTAGTTCTGACATGCTCTACTATTTTTTTTTTAATTGCTAAGTTTTTAACATAAAACATGAGGAAAGGGATAGAGGGTCAGAATTAACTAATAGTCAGAGAAATGGAGAAAGTACTTAAATGAACCATACCTTGAGTATTTCAAAATATCAGCTGGAAGGGAAATTCAAAACCTTCTAATCTGATGCCTTTGTTGTACAGGTGAAAAAACTGGGGCTCAGAGAAGGGAAGATTATGCCAAAGTCTATCCCAAAATAAATCTATGGTAAAGGTAAAGCCATGAGTAGAGAATGCAGAGTACCTAACATCTGCCCAGATTTCCTTTCTCCTACACCATGCTGCCTCAGAAGCAGAAAAAATATCTTGAAAATCTTGTAATATTTAGGGGAAAGAAGATTTATTTTATAAAGTCTCCATTTACACATTATTAGCCAATGGAGCAGAGTGTGGTTGTTTCCATGGTGACTAAAGTATTTTGATTGTGTACCTCTATCAGTAAAAGTTTTTGAGCTTCTATCCTCAACATGTGTACATAATTTATTTTTAAATTATATGTGCATATTGCAGTACTAATAAATATGCATCTTATAAAAAGGATGAAATAAAGTTGAAATAATATTTGATCCTAGAGTAGGGAGCCAGTGGAGCTTGTTGAGTAGTGGAGTGACATGGTCAGACATGTGCTTTAGGAAAATCACTTTGGCAGCTATATGAAGCTGGATTGGAGAGAGGAGAGACCGACTGAGATATTGCAATAAAGCAGGCAAGAGGTGATGAAATTCTGAACTAGGGTGGTAGTTAGGAGAGTGGAGAGAAAGGGGAAGATAGGAAAGACCCTGTGCAGAGAAAAATAAGATTTGCAATTGATTGGACATGTTGAGTGATTGGAGAAAGGGAGTGATTGGAGTTGAAGTTGACACCAAGTTTATGAATATGGGTGACAGGAAAGATGATGGTACCTATAGGATTAAAAAAGAAGTTCAGGGTGGCTAGGTGGCTCAGTGAATAGAGCACTGGCTCTGGAGTAAGGAGGACCTGAATTCAAATCTGGACTCAGACACTTAATACTTACTAACTGTGTGATCTTGGGCAAGTCACAACCCCAATTGCCTTGTTCTTCCCCCTCTCAAAAAAAATAGTTCATAAGAAGTGTGAGTTTGGGGGGAAAGGTAATGTAAAGAGCCTTTGGATCCAAATAGAAACTCACCCATATCTGCTCATCCTTTATGAATCATTCTGCCCTAGCCAAAATGAAGAGGGAGTAAGGCAAGGCTCTTACTCACTGGTAGCAACCCTAGAGAACCTTCTGGAGGCATCTGCTCCACCCATAAGTTGCTAAGGAACAAGAGGTAGGGACAGCGAAGGAGTATTGGGAACTATTCCCAACATCACACACACAGCTACAAAGTGCCCCAGAAGGAGCTCCCTAGAAGCTGCCTACAGTAGAATGAGAGAGGTTGGGGACTTCCTAAACAGAGGAATTGGGTGAATGGTAGAAATGGAGGAGGATAACAGCAGCTGTGATAATATTGGAGAACTCCATGATTGGCTATCACAGGGAGGGAGGGATACAAGTGATCTTTCCACTCTCCCATGCTTGAAACACACATGACCTTGGAATCATGCCACTTTGGAAACCTTTGTCCTAGAACACCCCTGTCTAGATGGATTTCCCTATTTATCTTAGTGCTAAATCACATTGTACTGTCTTTGGAATCTTCGTTGCACATGTGCCCCCTCTCCCTAACCAGTGACCATTTCCCCTCTTTCTCTAGTTTCCCTCATAGCATAACCCACTACAGAGATGGAAAAGAGTAAAGCCAAGTAGAATGAATCATAAAGGCTAAAAAGAACTCACATCAAACAGGCCGATTTCAGAGTGTTTCAGTTCCACAGCCAACCGACTATGTAAAAAAACAAAGAATGAGTTAACCCATAGGTTTGTAGTGTTTGAGAGGAAATGAGAGGAAGCCCAAAAGGCCTGGTGAAGGGAGGGTGAGTCAGATGGATGGGGATATAGTGAGGCTACTAATACAGCAGAGGAATTAGGGGATAGTACAGGGCACCAGAATCACTAGTGTGCAAAGAGAGAGCCTGCCCCGCTGCCTATATCCCTATCTGAATCCTATCTTTGAGGAATTCTTTGGGCTCCAGCTTCAACTCCTCCAGGAAACCTTCCAGGATTACCTTGGCCTCTATCTCTGAACTCAGCCTTTACAAGTCTCGTTTCTAAACCCTAAATTAGAGCTGGCTCTGTGACCCTAGCTAGGTCATTTAATCTCTCAGGAAACCGAGGTTCTAAATTGCAGACAATTTGCTGCTTTGCATTAGTAGAAGGAATTTCCTAACCTGACAAAAATAATAATAAAAACATATTTCTGTAGCCCTTTAAAGTTTATAAAACACTTTCCCCATCATAACCTTATGTTTTAGGTAGTAAAGTATTTACGGTAACCATAGCATGAAAAGATTATGTGATGTGAGGCCTCACAGCTTGCATACATTGTTGTTAGGAATGGAACTCAGGTCTTTCTCTTTTTTGGAACTCCAGGTCTCTTGACTGAGATTACTGCAGTTAATGACTCATCCCCCAGAGTGTCTCTTCCTATTGAGCATAGAGCCTGTCCCATCAAGGACTGTCACTGAAGCCTTGCTGCACTACTGATTGGGCTTCTGTAGGGATACAACATCATTAGAAGGAATGGATGGTAAAAAAAAAAAGTAAGCTGTAGTCCTTGGCACCGTGCCTGACACCTGAATTTGTCTTAAAGACCATTTTGCCCTATGCTTTCCTAAAATAGCATTCCTTCTTACAGTCAGTTAAACCCCTAAATGGAAACATAAAAACAGCTTCTCTAGCATCCTTTCTGAAAAGCTTGACTCACACTTTGAGTGAAAATTTGTGGGAGCCCCAGATACATTAATGGGGAGGATTGTAAGAATACCTTCCTTCTTTCTTACCTTCTTGAATGGATGGATCCAGTGACTCTACCAAAGGTCAACATCACAGTGAATGAGACATTAGTGGTCTAGAAAAAGAAAAGAGAACCCAGGGTTCAGGTGAGTCAGGGGATGTAAGCACAGAGAGCCAGTGTGTTTGCCCTGGGGATGGAGCTTGGGAAATCAGAGGGTGGAAGTTCACTGGTGAGTAAAACACCATCTGTCATACAGATCTGCAATATCAGAACTGGATTGTAGAGATCATGTGACCCAATCCCCTTATTTCTACATAGAAAAAAAATAGAGATCCAGGTGGGGGAAGCCTGGGGAAACTGATCTAAAGAGGCATAATTACCACAAGGTTGGGAAAAGAACTAAGGGCCAAGGGGCCCAGCTCACATATTTCTGTGAATGGTGCGGATTGTACCTGGGAACAGGGAGGGTAGAAGCAACACATGCTGGGGCAAAGGAACCTAGACTTAGTCCTAGAAGGAACTTACTAAGTGAGTGTGTGTGTGTGTCACTCAACACCATACCCAAAGACAGGGAATCACTGCTTCTGGGTATGGAAAGCAATTTCAACAAGAGGAAGTGTCCTTCTGTAAAAAGCATCTGATTAAATGTAAGGAAAAACTTTCTGACCACAAGAATGATTAAATACTGCAAGAATCTACCAAGTGATATTCTAAACAATCTCTGTCCCTGGAGATTTTTAGACAATGAATCAACTTCCATATTTCTTTAATGGTTTAGATGTAGAAAGCTGGTGACCTAGGGCACCAACTTCTAGACTTATCATTCCAGAATGGGATTCTGGGTAAAAAAACAAAAAACCTCAGGTTTTGCCCCCTCATCCCATTTATTCTCACTAGGAAAAAATGGCGTGATTTAATTAGATAGTAAGCTCCTTAAGGTAATGGACCATGCATGCCTTGTTTGTTTCTGTTTGCTCATCTATAAAATGATGGGCTTAGACTGGGAAAGTCTATTTCAATTCCAGATCCTATGGTCTTATGCACACTGGATTTATAATCCAGTCCTTCTCAGATAGGGCCAGACTGACCACACTTAGCCAGAAGACAGATTTGGGGAGGGCACTGGGTAAGATGACGAAGGCCTCCAGATGCATTTTTGGTGTAACTGTCACGTTCCCAGGACTGAAGGTGAGGATCGGGAATGTAGCAGGGCACACTCGAAATTCCATCTGCATATTGGGGTAGTTAGTGGTCAGCTTGGGGATCATATTTTTGAACAAGTTGGTGTTCAGATGAATACCAAATTCTGTGGAAATCTGTAGCAACAGAAACACACACTGAGAACCTAAAAGGTAAGGGACCATGAGAATAAGACTATGGGAACAGGATTACTATGGCAGGAACCAACAGTGGAGCCTGGGCATTGCTCTTTTGACCAAGGAGAGCAATAATAAAACATGTAAGCTAGGTTCACTGAGCAAGTGTCAAGGTCCTTTTGGTAGATGGAGAATCTAAGACCCAGAATAGAAAAGGAACTTACTCAGAGTCACAGGGCAAATTAGTGGCAGAGAACAGATTAGCACTCAGGGTTCTGATTCCACTAAATTATTCTATCTCTTAGTCAGCTCTATAGTCTGGAGACCCTCATTCAAGTCCAGTTTTGTCAATAATTGACAGTGTGAACCTGGCCAAGCCATGTCCCTTCTCTGGCCCTCAGTACGGTCTCTCCTACCTCAAGAGTCCTGTGAATCCTATGGCCTCTCACTTCTGTCAAGCACTAGATTTGAATTCCAAATAATGCATCAAGGTATGGTCAGCATAAGCTAATGTCATGTTATGATTACCTTTCCCACAATGGCAAAATTTCTTACTTAAATTAAAAATGATTATCTTTATGATGCATCCACCAACAATTTATAAACTTGTTACCCTGTCCTTCTTTAGGGCTATGAGGCAACATGGTAGGCGGAAAGCCTCTACCATGGATTTCAGTTCTGAAGAGACGGATTGAAGTTCCAGTTCCATCAGTCAATAGCTTTGGTGTCTCCATAGTATTCTCAAAATAAAGCTGACTTAGGTAAGTGTCTATATCTCTTAGTCTCAGTTTCCTTATCAATAAAAGGAGATGGTTAGACTGTGATTTCTATTCTGAATTTATGACAATTCATTCTGCTTGTCCTTCTGGCCATTCTTACCACTTATTAGATCAAATATAACTATAAGAAAATCTTTATGCAGAAAAATACTTCTAACTACTTCCATTATCATCTATTCATTCATTCATTCATTCATTTTTGGAGGAGGGAAGGCAAAACAATTGGGGTTAAGTGATTTGCCCTAGGTCACACAGCTAGTTAAGTGTCAAGTGTCTGAGGCTGGATTTGAATTCAGGTCCTCTTGACTTCAGGACTGGTGCTCTATTCCCTGCACCACCTAGCTGCCCTGTCATCTAGTTTTTGAAATATTGGCTAAAACAAAATTCCATTGTAACAAGAGGTTTTGAACAGTTGCTGGAAGTTCATAGTAATAAGATCTGATGTACAAAAGTTCAGTATGCAATATATTAATAATAAGCTATCATTAATGTTATTAATAGGCATAGACATAAATAGGTCCCTTTGGGGTTTCCTTACCATGTCATCAGTGATGGAGAAGTTCATGGCACCAGCCTCTTGGTAAACCATGCTGGCTGTGTTGAAGAGATAATCTGAGATTCCAAAGTAAACCATGCGGTCATTCTCCTGAGGAAGGTTCATAGCAGGAGCATCAAAAGGAATGGGGGAGCGGTGAGTGTTACTGAAGAACTCCCCCTGTGGATGAAGAGAAGCACCATGAGGCAAGTTCAGCCACCAGAAGAGGCCTCCCTTTCATGACTCTTAGGGATCGGGCTTCTGAAGCCAGATATATTGCTTTTGTTGATAAGAATGAACTCCCACATCTCCAACCCCCTGTGGTTTAACTGAGACAGTGTAACTTGAGGGGTGGAGGCTACATTGCTCTTCCCCAGCTGCATAGTTTGGAGAGGTGGAAGGGGCAGGACTGTCAGACACCATGCTCTGCATAGACTCTTCTAGGCAGGGCTGTTCCACCTTGAGCATCACATCCAGGTTCTGCCAGGTTATCTGGGGTGGCCCCAATAGACTGTAATCCAAGCTGGAAATCTCATCAATGTTTACAGTGACTGCAAACCAAGAAAGAAGCAGAGTTAGGGTCCAGTCCAGTTTCCTGGTCAGGTCATGTCTAACCCATGGAGAGCTGAACCCTGAGGGAAGCTCCCCCACTAGCCCTACCTGTGCTTCAGCTTGACTCCTGCTCACATAAGCTGTCAATATTCAGCAAATTCTCCATCTTCCCACTCTGTGGGCTAACCTCAGCAACTTTATAACTATCCTCTTCCTCCATTTCCCAAAGTCCCCTGCCAAGTTCCTCCCAGCCAGCAGGAAGAATGTTTTGATTCCCCAGACCAAGCTCAGCTGGACATTAACCCTCCTTCTGAAGCCATATGATGGAAAAAGTGTCACTGGCCACTCCTATTGCAGGAAGTTCTAGATCTCGAACCCTGCAGAGTTTCACCAAAGTCCTTCCTCCTACAATCTTACAGCAATTCCCCCTGACCTGATGACCAGCAGGGTTGGAGAATCAGCTGCAATATCCAAGCAGAGCAAATAAGAAAGTAAAGTCAATGATGAAAATTAAATAAAAGCATATATTCCAAAAATGATTATAGATGAGGTTTAGGAGCATTTGTGACTTTGGGTGTGGCTAAATTTAAAAAGAGTGGTTTGAAGGTTTGGCATGATTACATGCATTTTCCATACATAGACCAAATTGATTCCATACCTTGGAGTGTCTGGAGATAGGGCTGGAGGTAAGAGGTCACTGAGTTTCTGACTTGCCCACATATCTGGGAAAATGAAACGAGAAGAGTATAGTAAGTTTTCTTCAAGTTCTTGCTCTCCCTTTTTTTTGTTTGTTTGTTTTGTTTTTGTTGTGGGTTTTTTTTTTTTCTCCTCAGAGCAGGGCTTGGGCATAGTACTCATGAAAGGCAGCCTGCTTCCTGACTGCTTTGTTTTTGAGCCCAGAACTGCCTAGAAAAGAGATGTCATAGATCCATCTTGGGGTTAAGCTTTCTCATCTGGCATTTTCAGTTCAGCATACTACATTCCAGTAGCATAGCGATCCAACAACTCAATTCCAGACCAGCCAAATTCCCTGATTATGGCCCAGCATTCTACTCTGTTTGCCAATTGTCTAGGGAAAGACTAATTCTAAGTGAAGTAAAGAGGCAAGGCATTGCAATGTAAATAGCTCTTGGCTTGGAGTTATACAATTTAGATAGAAACCTAGGTTAGATGTTCCATCCACTTTCTCACTAATCTTCAGTTTTTCCCCACTGACTGCCTACTTCTCAGTTATCCCCATGTCTACCTCTCACTTGGTCTGACCATCCCCACAAGTAATGGTCATATATCTTTAATCTCTTTTGAGGCCAAATCCCTTGAGAAATCCATATACAATAAATGCCTCAATTTCTTCTCCTATCATTCACTTCTAAACCTCTGCAATTTTGCTTCTAACCTCATCATTCTTCAGTAATTATTTTCTCCAAGGTTACCAATAATCTCTTAATTCCCAAATCTAATGACAAAATGCAGGGAAATCAGGAGACAGAGGTAAAGAAGGAGAGGAATTGTATTTTTAAAGCACCCCAACCCAGTCATGACCTGTGTCTCCTTAACACCTCCAGGATCAAACACAAAATCTTCTCTTTGGCTTTTAGAGACCTTTACGCTTAGCCTCTTCCTATATTCCTAGTCCTTCAATTCTTTATTATTTTTCTTTCACATATACTATGAACCAGTGACACTCATCTTCTTACTATTTCTTACAAAGGACACTCTATCTCCCAGGTCTATTTGCTAGCTATTCAGCATGCCCAGACTCCTCTCCTTTACCTCTGTCTCCTGGTTTCCCTGCATTTTGTCAAGGCTCAGGTAAATGTTTAATTTTTTTAATTAAAAAAGTTTTAGTTAAAATTAAATTTTTTAAATAAATTTTTATTTAAAGTAAATTTTATTCATTTTATTTAAAATAAAATTTTAAAATAATTTTAAATAAAAAATTTAATTTTTATTTCTTTCTGCAGGAGGCTTTCCTGTCCCCTCTTCCTCCTCAAGTGCCAGTACCTTCCCTTTGAGATTTCCTTCCCTTACATTATATAAAATATACATATATATATCTTGTGTACCATTATTGGCATGTTGTCTTCTCCATTAGAATGGGAGCTTCTTGACTTTTGCCTTTATTTGTATCCTAGGCTCTTAGTAGAGTATCTGGTACCCAGGAAATCTTTAATAAATGCTTATTAGTTGACTGGCTGATTCTAAATTGGTGATAATCTTGACATGATCTGGGTTGAAGTTCACCTTAGTTATATCTAAGGAGGAGGTGTTTGCTAATTGAGTTAATAGTATACACAAATCTAAAAATAAAAACCCCAAACCAACCTACAGCTGTTAACAACCATATAAAAGAATGCTAGGTAATTATCCCAAGAGAACTGACAAAAAGATAGTCCCATTATACACCAAAATATTTATAAAGGCACTTTTTGTGTAACAAAGAACTGGAAGCAAAATAAGTGCCCATCAATTTGGGAATTGCTAAACAAATTGTGACAACTGTAACATTATTTTGCTATGAGAAATGACAAATATGACAAATACAGAGAAGTGTGGATTTACATGAAGTGACAGAGTGAAGTAATCAGAACCAAGGAAACTCTATATAATGAGTACAACAATGCAAAAGGAAGTAATAGCAATGATTAAACAACTGAAATGGATGCTGTGAAATTACAAACAAGAAATATGAAAAGACACCTCCCTGAACTCCTTTACAAAAGCAGAAGGTCCATAGGTATGGGATATTGCATATGATATCAAGTTCTTTTCAATGTATTGATTGGTTTTATAGAATTTTTGTCCTCTTCCTCCTCTTTAAAAAAAAATCTTTGTTTTAAAGGATAGCTTTGGGAGAAGGGATAAATGGGGGAAATTGTGATAAAAATAACGATAACAATAAAAATATATTTAATAGGCTTGGAATCCACTACTTCTAGGGTCACCTTCTCTATTTCCTTCGTGATGGCTGTGACCATGGCATTGGGGAACCCCACATTACCAGTCTTAGCCCCAGATCCAGCTCCTGCCACTCTAGCCAAGACTTTGATAATGGGGGTTATTGAGGTGCCATGAAGCTTGGTTATTACCCCAGTCCAGAGACTATCCTCCAGATGGTCATTGTTATCAGTATTACATTTTGGTGGGTAGTCATATTGCTGGACCCTATAGGAAAGGTCTACCTCAAGGATTCAATGAAGCAAAGATGATAATGAAATTGGCAACTTCTATAACTCAACCACACCCTCTCATAGTCTACCTAAAACTAGAGGATAGAAGCATGAGACTCACAGAAGGAGTGATTCAGCCCCAGGCCTGTAGAAGTCTTCAGGAGAAAGGGGCAAAGCCTGGCTTCTTATTTCTTGTTACCCACACCTGTAACCACACCCCACCCTCACCTCTACCCCCAGGGGCAAATAAATCTCTCAAAGAACAGGAAAAAAATCATAAATAGTATAAACAAATTTCTCTTGGAAAATCTTTTACTTGATTTAGAGAACAAACTATTTTTAAGAACTTTAGGAAAATAACTTAAGTAAACATACTTGATTGACCAATTAAAAATAACACTAATTAATTAATTCATTCATTCATTTACCTTTTCTTCCAAGGCATTACTCAAACTGGACCCAATTCTATTCTGAAACAGATTCAACAGCCAACTGGGAAAATAAATTTATAGGAGGTTAAGACAAGTAAATGCTATGACTCAACCTAGGAGGACCTCTGACTTTTCAGCTTTTTTGGGAATAAGATAAGCGCCATTGTAAATATTATATTCATGGGATTAAGAATTTCTGGTTTTAGTTTACCTTCTCAGTAAACTCACCCAGATTTGAGATCAAGGGCCAAGGTATAAGAAAATGAGGTAGCAGTGGAGTTACCTATCAGGTAGTCAGTCAGTCAGTCAATAATCATTTATTAAATGCTTACTATGTGCACTGTGGATACAAAAAACAAAAACAAACAAACAAACAAAAACAACTCCACTGATTGGATGTCCCCATAAGAGACAAAACCCTAGGATGAATGGAACATAGGGTCCATCTAATAGGGGGCAATTCTAGGCACTACAGAAAGGTACCTACCTAAAGTCTCCAGAAATATTGATTCTCACATGACCAATATGGCTTCTACAGTGATTAACCATGACCGTGGGTTTTCCTGAATGATCACTGCCCAACCTCAGAGACACTGAAACGGAGATATGCCTAATATTCAGATCAAAGGTTCCAAAAAGAGTGCTGGCAAAGAAAAAGAGAAGCATTGTGCTGTTGAAGGGCTACTCAGGGCCCAAACTGTCCACAACCTTGTTGCCCATCAGCTTATCATGAGCCCAACCCTCCTAAATGACTTAGAATTTCTATCATGATTATTGTTTTTTAAGCAACAAAGATAAGAAGGTTGAATCCTACAATTAAAAATCATATACTTGGAAGACCTCCCTACAGATCTCTCAAATTAATATAGCAACAGGAATTAATTGATCAGATTAGTTGTCATCCTTCAGCATAGGCTAGAGAGAGAGATCTTGCCAACTAAAGTCTATCTATATTGGATACTGGCTTTCTATGTAGCAGAGTAAGTGACCACCTGCTTATAATGTTAGTGAAGTCTCAATAACTCCCTTTCCTCCCATCCCTACGTACATCCCAGCATGTTATGGTGGCATTGATTCCAACTTTTCATTCCTTTGGGTTATTCTTTTTCACTTTTACTGTGTTTATACAGGACTATTCCTAATATTTCTGTTCTTTCCAAGTCACCTTTCCTTTCTTAATCTCAGCTAGTAGCCTGTCTCCTGTTGAACTGAAAAGATCAAAGCAATCCAATAGGAGATCCCTCATAGGGTCATAAAATATTAACACCATAGAACATTTAGAGATTGTGTAGTCTAACCCTGAACCAGAAGGAAGCAAGCCAGCCTGAGTTTAAGTTTAGTTCAGTGGCTAATTCACAATCATTTGGCCCCTCTCTGGCCCTTGGTTTCTCAGCTCTAAAAGCTGGGAATTGTACTGGATGGTACCTACAATTACTTTGGTTCTGAAATTTTGTTTTCTAAAATCCCTTCCAGCTCATAAATTCATGTTCTATGTCTAAAGAGTTTTTTCCCCAGGTCTATAATTCTATATTTCAAGTTTCCTTCTATTAATTGCATGCTCTCTGCTGAAAGGACTCTCTTAACACCAAACAATTTATGGATTGTTTCCATCCAGTTTTATCCTTCTTTGTCCTTTCAGCTTCAGGTTCAAATTCTATGTCCTGTCTTCTAACGGCCCACCCACACTATGACATAATAGGATTCTTTGGTTTAGTGTCAGAGGGAGAATTAGCATGTCATAAGAAAAGGAGACACCTATGGATATAACATATCAGTCTGAGAGTTCTGACTAAAGCCCAACTTACATGAACAACTTTTCTAGTTTCCAGTGCCCTCTAATCAAGATGGCAGAATTAGAGATAGAGGCCTTGACACCTTCCCCAGGAAGCAGGCCCAAGGAGGAACTCCCAAGGTGAATTTCCTTATTTATGAGGCTAGTAAAGAAAGACACAGTTAAGGCCAGACCAGAGCAGGGATATTAGACCCAAAATTAATCTCAAGAGCTATGAACATCCTATACCTGGATCATCCTCCCTAGATTAACCACATTTTACAACAAAATTATAGGTAAATAAATAAATCAAAATGATCTGCTCTTAAAGTCGCAGCTGTAGTGTGACCTCCTCCAGGAAGCCTTCTGTGACTTCCCTATCTTTCTTCGGTCCCTTTCATACCAAGTACTGACACTGAGCACAGATCCTTGCTCACCTTTGCTGCTTATTATTTGCTTATAGTTGGATCTTTGTTGACCAATAACTTTAGGGCATGTCTTTGCAATGGGCCTCTTGGTACAGTACCCACCCAATATAGAGTCAGAGAACTAGACTTGCTCATTACACAAAACTGCTTTAGACAGACAAATTAGCAAAGAGAAACAGATTCAGGAAAACTTCATGGGTTCACTTTGTTTGCATTCTTAAAGAATATTAGAAAAATGGGATTCAAATGATGGAGAAGATTGATCAGGGAAAGCCACATCACTGAAGACTAATGGGTTTGGACATCTTATCAAGAAACTAAAGTTGAAGGAAGAGGCAGCACTGTAGAGCAGAAAAAGTGCTACATTCAGAGTCGGGACTCCTGAGTTCAAATTCTGGCTCTGACAACCTACTGCTTATGTCATGATGGGTAAGACCCTTAATCTCTGGGCCTAAGTTTCCTTATCTGTAAATGGGTGTGATAATGGCAAGACTATTTCAATGTCTTTCATATTGTTCAGTTGTTTTCAGTTGTGTCCAATGCTCTGCGAGCCTATTTGGAGTTTTCTTGGCAAAGATACTGGAGTGGTTTGCCATTTCCTTCTCCAGCTCATTATACAGATGAAGAAACTGGGTTTAGTGACTTGCCCAGGATCATACAGCTAGTGTCTGAGGTCAGATTTGAATTCAGGAAGATGAGTCTTCCTGACTCCAGACCCAGCACTCTCTTCACTGCATCCTGCTTGGTTTCTTCTGCACCTCAAATTAGAGTCCATCTCCTGTAGGAAGCTTTTTACCCATCCCCTAGCTACTAGGGTCCTCTCCTCTGAGAGTACCTCCCGTCAACTCCTTATGTAGCTTTTGTGCACCTAGATTCTGCCAAATCATCTCTATCACCTGATAGAGAGGGCCTACTGAACAGAAGGAACTATGAATCTGGGAAACCAGGGGTGAGGGACTACTTCATAGACTGATGCTCTCCCCTCATAATCCCACTTTCACAATCTGGGAATTGACCTCTCAGGAAGAATATACCTATACCACCCTCTAAAGTTAATTCTTCAGACAACAAACTACTTTCTTGACAATTTTCTGGTTGTAACAGCAAAGCTATGAATCTAACTTCTATTTTTTCCCTTTGACCCCCTTCTTTTCCTATGAACATTTATATCCCAACCATTTCTTCTAGACTGTCTCTGGGCCTAACACAGTGTCTTGCTAGGATATGAAGAAACAGCTTAATATGGGTTTGTTTGAATGTGTTGTAATTACCTGTAAATACTGTACTTCACCTTTCCAAAAACTCCAACCTTAAAGTCACCATAGAAATCCTTCAGCTTGATATTTGATAGTTCTCTTTGTAAAATTATCATCCCATGGTATCTGGCTGGAGCAACAGAGAAAGGAAAAGGAATCTGACCCACCCTATGAGATCATTCATTCACTCAAATTGTTATTGAACATACAATAGAACCACAGAATGTCAGAACTAGGGGGGATTATTCTAACATGAATTTTAAAAGCTATTCAGTATGATAGGGAGTCTTAGGACTAGAAAGGACCTGACAACATAGAACAATAATGTCTCACCTGGAAAGGAACTTGGAAAATAGAACATAGAAGATGAAATTGAAAAGATCATCTAATCCCTCTGCTTTGCATGCCTATTTAGTGGCAGAGATGATAACAGACCTTAGGTCTCTTTACCCAAGTACAGTATATTACAATAATTACATAAACCTTAAAGCATTATAGAGATGTTTGCCGTTTTAATTGTTGTCATATGGAGGATAGAAATGGGAAACATTTCAGAGATTTGAGATGTTAGGCTTCTATGAGAAACAAGAGAAGACAGAATGATAAGAAGAAAATTGTGTCAGTTACTTGGAAGGGTTTGGACCATTGAAGGTTCAAGGTCGAACTGGAGGAAGAAAAATTTGAGAACTTGAGGAAAATTTGAAGGATCCCAAACTAAAGCATCAGATTCTCATCCAGATTCTACTTCTGGATTGAAAGAGGCAGGAGAAATGATGATATAGGAAAATATCAAAGGATTAAGGGAGATGAAGAAGAATTAGAGATTTGAAGGAAGAGGAACTCAAGTAGAGTAAGTAGAAGGTAATTGGTATGACAAAGTAAGGTCAGGAAGAAAAGGCAAGTGAAAAAAATTCAAGTGTTAAGTAAATGGATACAGTAGATTTGTGCAAAAGGCAACTTGGTGAAACAGAGAAATTGATGCAAGGCTGAAGGGTGGATATGACTGACTGTGCAGTTGTGAAGACCATATTTAAATGGGCTGGTCAAGTTATTAAAAGATGATAATTTGCTGTCAAAGGTTTTAATTAGATGCTTAATATCAAGGTATAAGCACCCACAAGTAGTTTAAAGAAACGCATCTAAAAATCTCAACCATCATGGAGAATAATAGAAATGGTGCAGGGACACTGACGGAGGGTGCCATGTTTGTATTTCTGCCACAGTTGAGTGACTATTATCTGTGCTCCAAGTATAAGCTGAACTCCCTCACGGAAGGAGTGGTGGAACTCAAAACACACCTCTCAACATTTCTTGTTATGATGAATGAAATGATCTTAAAAGAAATAGAAGTGAGGCTTCAATGGAAACACAAAGAGATCTATAATAAAAGAGGGGAGAGGACCCTTGCTAGGATAATAGAAAATGGACAAGCCTAACACAGAAGAGAAAGGGAAGGAAAGGGACATCTGAAAGAGATTTGGAACTCCTCTTGAAGAGGACAGAAATGGATGCTCTGAGGAGGAAGAAGCTGTTTGTCCTCTTGAGAATGATATAGAAGAAGCACAGAAACTATAATGTGAGTAACCATCCAGTAAAGAGCAGAGGAAGAAGAGAAGAGTAGTAGGGATTGGTGATTCCTTGTTTAGAGGTACTGAAGCAGCTGTCTGTCAACTAGATAACAAATGAGAGGCCTATTGTCTTTCCAGGACATATGTTCAAGCTATAAAGAAAACCTTCCAAGAATTATCAAAGCCAATAACAACTATCCATTTCTGGTGAGTCACATGGGCACAAATGAACCTTTGAGAAGGAACCTAAAAATATTGCCAACAATATTGACCAAGAAGCTGAGGATTTGGGGAGCACAGCTTGCACTGCTACCCTTTAAAGAAAAGGACTATAGAGGGGAAAAATTAATTTGGGAAGTAAACAGTTGGCTAAGAAGGTGGTGTCTGAGAATGAGGTTTGGATTTCTGGACTAAGTTTGAAAGTTAACAAATGTTTACTTTGTTCCAGCACTTTAAGTGTTGGGGATGCAAAGAAGGGAAAAAAATAAATTTCTTCTTTCATGGAGCTTATATTTTTATAGGAGAGACAATATGTAAACAACTGGGTGGATACAAGGTATGTACAAAATAGAAAGTGTTCACTGGGTTGGCATTAACAGGTAGAAGGACTGAGAAAGGCGTCAAGGAGAAAGTGGGGTTTGAGACAAGTCTTAAAGGGAATGAAAGGAGCTAAGAAGTGGAGGTGAGGAGCAGAATATTCCAGGCATGGGGAAAAAGCTAATGAAAAGGACAGAAATGAGAGATGAAGTGTCATACTTGAGGAATGGTAAGTAGGTCATTGTGGCTATAGCATAGAATACATGGAAAAGAGTAAATTATAAAACAACTGGAAAAGATGGAAGATGTCAGATTATGAAGATTTCAAGTGCCAAACAGAGGACGTTATGTCTTGTTTTGGACTTAACTGGGAACCACTGGAGCTCCCTGAGTAGGGAAGTGACTTCTTCACATCAGTGCTTTTTAAATAATTACCTTAGCAGATAATGGAAGATAGATTGGAATGAAAAAAGGCTTGAGGCAGGAAGACCAGATTGAAGGCTACTGCAGTAGTCCAGGAGAGAAGTAATGAGAATTGAACTAAGGGTGATAGCTGTGAGAGTATAGAAAAAGAATTGTATACAAGAGATGTTAGAGTAGCACGAAATGGAAGCTGGGTCTATGGGGTGAGTGACAGTGAGCAGCAATTGAGGATGACACCAAAATCTTGAGGGATAGCAGCGTCCTTGAAAGGAACAGAGAAGTTGCAAAGAGGAGATTTTTGGCAGAACGATGATAAATTCTGTTTTGGACATACTGAGTTTGAGAAACTTATGGAAAATGCAATTCCAGATGTTCATAAGGCGATTGGTGATATGTGACCATAGCTCAGAAGGGAGACAGTACCGTGGATATATTGATCTGGGAATTATCTGCATAGAAATAGTTAAGCTAGTACATAAGAAGAATGCTATGGATATAATTTACCTGATTTGGGCAAAACTTTTGGTATTTCATATGATTCTTTCATGGAGAGAAGAGGAAGAGAGATGGATTAGACAATAATATAATCATATAAACTCAGGATAAGTTAGATGACCTGATTCAAAGAGCAATTATTAATATTTTCTTGTAAACATAGCAAGGTATCTCCAGTTGAGGAACCTAGAGGTCTATACTAAGTTTTGTTTTTTATCCATGACTTGGATAACAGTGTTGATGAAATAGTCATTAAATACACAAATAACAACAAGCCAAAAGGGACAGCTAATACAGTTGACATAGGATCCACCCAAAATTTTGACAGGCTACATCAATAGTCTGAATCTAATGAAATTTAATTGGGATCAATATAAAGTCTTGCATTTAGGAGCAAAAAATTAGCTTCACAAGTATAAGATGAGAGAGTCATGACTAGATAGTATTGTTTCTGAAAGAAATTTAGGGGTTTTAGTGAATTGTAATCTCAATATATTTTAGTAGGCAAATCTAGTAGCCAAAGCGTCTAATGCAATCTTCAGCTGCTTTAAGAGGGGAATAATTCCAGGATTAGGGAGATGATATTTTGTCATTGTCCAACATGGTCTGGAATACTGTTTTCACTTCTAGACATCACTATTTAAAAAATAAAAAGACATTCAGATGAGGGCAACTGGAATGATGAAGGTCCTTGAGTCCAAAACATATGAGGGTCGATTGAAGAAGCAGAGACATTTAGCTTGGAGAAAAGAGGAACTAGAGGGCTTTGATAACTGTCTTCAACTATTTGAAGGGTTGTCATGGAGGGAAGATTAGATTTGCTCTCTTTGTCCCTAGAAGGCAGAGCCATGAACAATGGGTGTAGTTGCAAAGAGGTCATTTTAGGCTTAAAGTATGTGTTGCAGGGTGTACCTTCCTAACAATCAACTCTTTCCAAAGCATGAAATGGACTGGTTAGAGAAGTGATGTGTTCTCCCTCTTTGGAGGTCTCCGCGTAGAAAATAAAAGACAATTTGTTGGATATTTTAGAGTGGTTACTCCTTTTTGTGTGTGATTATAGAATAGATGGCTGCTGGGTTAACTTCCAATTCTCAGATTGGTATGGGGGAAGATATTTCAACATGTGTAGGTAACCCTCAAGAGAGGATGAAGGAAGAATTGACCTAAATTCCTGAATGCCTGAACCTTATTGGAAATGAAAGGATGCTTGGAGTGTTTGGGCAGGTGCCTATCCACTAAGATTTCTTACTTTATGAAGTCATCCACTGATAACCAATGGATAACTTGTGGAAAGTGGGTAATTGAAAGTAAAGAATAGGAGACCCTGAGCAAAAGAAAATGCTCTCTTACCATAGTTCAGGCCCTTCTGAGTGATCCTGGCTATTAGTCCTGGGTTGGTGGTGCCAACCCCTGAAATGAGGATCAGCAGCAGCAGCAGAGATGCTAATGCCCAGATCTTGGCCATCATCCTCATCCTCAGCTTCTTCCTTGTGTAAAAGGAAATTGAATATTTTCTTTAGTGTATCTCTTTCCAGCATTGTGTGTGTGTGTGTGTGTGTAAGATGGTGTTGTAAAAGTTGACTGAGTATTTGTATTGTGTTTATATTTATCTGGTAGAGGAAGCAAGACAGATGGGAAATAAAGGAGATTTCCAGAGGGTTTTTTAGAGATCTTTCAGCTTTCAGCAATAAAAAGAATAGGAAATGAGAAAAATGAAGCTGGTGAAAAGGATTGGGGTTTGTTTATGGTTCATGGTTTGAGGAAGTAGTCTTCCCACATTCAATCTCTTCTCTCTTTAATTCATCTGCTACTATACATGTGAATAAATTAGTCTTCCTAAAATCTCTTTTTGCTTGTCACTTCCCTCATCAAAACTATTTTTTGGCACACCCATGATAAAACCCAAATCCTTAACCTGGCAGTCAAGTCCCTATACCATCTACTTCCAGTCTACTTAAACAGGTTTAGTTATCACTTTTCACTCAAACAACAACTACCATTTAAATAGTATTTCAAAGTTTGCATGTTGTTTTAAAATATTATATCATTTTAATTTCATAGAAACCCTGAGAGTTGGGTGCCATTATTATCCCCATATTATAGATGAAGACACTGAGGCAAAGAGAGGTTAAATAACTAACCGAAGGTCACACAGTTATTAAGTGTCCAAGGCTCCAAAAGGACTTCACCCCTCCATGCCTCAGGTCTTATCTCGTGCAATTATCCTTATGTGGAATTCTACCCCCACTCCCACCATTTCTGCCTGTCTGAATAATACTTTTTCTTCATGGCCAAGATCAAGTGCCATTTCTTCTATGAAGTCTTTGTTCCATAATGAAGCTTACAAGAAGAATATGTGATTTCCACTTCAGTAAAGCTGTCTGATACAAAGAATACTATTTTTAGTCGGAAAAATCTGGGTTCCTGCTCTGGATCTGTCAAAATATACTAATTGAACATGAATACATTTTGTATATTCACATTTCTATGGTGCTTTAAAGTTTGCAAAGCACTTTATATATTTTTTCTTGTTTACTTCTTATAACAATCCTGTGAAGGAAATGTGATTATTATCCTTTTATTCAAATGAGGAAACTAAGTCTGGAAGAAATAGAGAGTCCTTTCCAAAGTCTTAAAAACACCTGTTATTTCCTTTTTGTCCAAAAGGCTCACAGCTGTACGCCAGATCCATCTACCTAGAGGCAAAGTTAACCTAAACTGCCCCAGCTCACAGTAGTCCCCACTCATGATGTGGGAATGCTGTGGGTTATCTCAGGTCTTTGAGTTCCAAAAGTATCCTAGCCCACAAGAAGAAGGTAAACACTACTAGAAAGAGCACCACAATGCTGCTGTTTGTAACACAGTGCTGGGGAATGATCTGTGTTTTTAGGGATAGAGTGGGTGGAATAGCAGGGACCCTCCTCCTAAGCAGTGGAAAACAAGAGGTAATAACCTGACCCATAATCAGGAAAAGGGTTCAGTCAGAACAGACAGAATTGCACCTAGAGAGGGGAGACTGAGGCTTTTCACAGGGGTGCCAACATCTGGGACTGGGATGGGCATGCTTTCTTCTCATGGTGATCTGGAGACTGAAATCCTATGTCTTGGGCTCTTTGTCAGCCCATGCAGACAGCACGACTGACCCTTCCCATGCTTGTATATCTTATTTTCCAATTACACGTAAAATAGTATTAATAATAACATATATATTTAAATATTTGGTTTTAAAATTTTGAATTTCAGATTCATTCTCTTCCTCCCTTTTCACCCACCCTTACTGGGAAGATAAGCAATTCAATATAGGTTATACATGTGTAGCTAATGCCAAACATTACCATAGTAGATATATTATAAAAGACTGATTATATTTCCCTCCCTCCTATTCCACCGCCCATTTGTTCTATTCTCTATTTTGGTCCTGCCCCTTTTCAAAAGTGTGTGCTTCCTACTTCTCTCCCACCCAGCCTGACCTCCCTTCCATCATCCCCACTCTCATCCCCTTCCCCCCCTACTCTCCTGTAGGGTGAGATACCCTATTTCCTATGCATCTCATTCCCTCCCTGAGACAAATTCAATGATTATAAGGTTGACCCATTCCCTTATGCCTTCCTTTGATCCCTCAGTGTAGAAGCTGCCAGATCCTGTTTCCTCAACATTCAAATTGTTTCTTCTTGGCTGCTTGTAATATTCTCTCCTTGATCTGGGAATTCTGTAACCTGGCTGTAACATTCCTAGGAGCTTTTTTTTTTTTTTGGATCTTTTTCAGGAGGTGATTGGTGGATTCTTTCAACCTCTATTTTGCCTTCTGGTTCTAAAACATCAGGGCAGATTTCCTTGAGAATTTCTTGGAGGATGATTGGTTCTTTCTTTGATCATTGCTTTCAGGTAATACAATAATTTTTAAATTATTGGATCTATTTTCCAGGTCAGTAGTTTTCCCCATGAGATATTTCACATTGCCTTCTATTCTTTCATTTGTTTGGATCTGTTTAACAGCATCTTGATTTCTCACAAAGTCACTAGCTTCCCTTTGGTCCATTCTAAATCCAAAAGAAAGATTCTCCTCATTGAGCCTTTGAGATTCTTTTTCCATCAGGCAAATTCAGCTTTTTAAGGCATTCCTCTCCTCATTGCCTTTTTTAGCCTCTTTTGCCATTTGAGTTAGTCTATTTTTTTTTTTGGAGGGCAATTGGGGTTAAGTAACTTGCCCAAGGTCACATGGCTAGGTTTTTGTTTGTGTGTGCGTTAAGTGTCTGAGGCCGGATCTGAACTCAGGTCCTTCTGACTCCAGGGCCGACACTCTACTCACTGCGCCACCTAGCCACCCCAGTTAGTCTATTTTTTAAGGTGTTATTTTCCTCAGTCAGGCTGTTGACTCTCATTTCATAATTTTCATTTCTCTTCCCAATTTTTCTTCCAGTTCCCTTATCTGCTTCTTAAGGTCCTCTATGGCCTGTAACCAGCTCATATTTTCATTTGAAGCTTTTGGTGCAGGAGTTCTAACCTCATAGTCCTCATCCTGTTCCATGCTTCAATCCTCTTTGCCCCCCAAATAGGAGTCTAATGTTGAATTTTTCTGTTTATTTTGTTTCCTTTGCCTAGGCATGTTGCCACTCAATTACTTGACTTTTTGGCTTGTTGCCACAATAGGAATCTGCCACCAGATAGGTGAGCTTCTGTCCCAAACGCTGGGGTTTTCTCAGCTGCCAGAGGTATTAGTTGGGTGCACTTTCTGAAGCCTCCACACACTCTGGCAAGCTGGTCACACACCCTAAGACCTCCACCCTAGACTGCAATCCAGATCCAAGAAGTTTAAAGCAAGAGCTATTACCCCCCCCCAGACTGGTTGCCTGGTTCCCCTAAAGTCTGTAGGCCAGGAGCTGAAGCTGAAACGTGGTTGCAGCTGTGCCAAAGTTCTTCAGCAGCTTCTTGCCCTGGGGGGCAGAGGCCGACATGCTCCCAAAGCATGGGTCCCAAAGTCTATACTGCACTGACCTCTCACTTTGTCCTTGGCATCTATGTGTTGATAATTCTGGAAACACCACAGCTGCTGGTGTTCTAGAGTACCTCCAGCTGGCTGCTGGTCAGGCTTGTCCTGGGGCTAAAACCTCTGGCTCTTGCAGGCCTGGGATTGGCTCCCAGAGTGCTGCACTGGCCACTCCCTGCCGGGCTGCCAGGCTGTCCTCAATGAGAGGTTAGCTTCTCTGTGTCATTTTGTAGCTCCAAAGTTTGTTCAGAGTCCCCTTTTACATGGATTGGTGAATGTGGAAGCTGGAGCCATGGCAAAGTCCTGTTTTTACTCTGCCATCTTGACTCCGCCCCCAGGAAATTAAGATTTCAATAATGAAAGGGACCTTAGTGGCCACCTATCCACCAAAGGAGCGGACATGACATGTCATGCATGCATGACAATTGATGAGCCAGACATGACACTGAGACCTTCAATGACTACCACTTCCCAAGGCAACCCACTCCACTTTTAGACAGACCTTATTTTCAGGAGGCCTTGCTGGACATCAAGTATAAATTTAACTTCTTTTAAACTTCTACTTATTGTTCCCGCTTCTGCCTCAATGGGCTAAATAAAGTAAGTCTAACCCCCCCCCTTTCACGTAGCAGCCCTTCAAACATTAGAAGTCATCATTCCAACACACCCTACCACTAGTACCCCCCTTGTCCACAGCCCGCATAAGAAGTAGACTATAGAACATAGAATGTCAAAGGTGAAAGGGACCTTTGAACATATATTTTCAGATCTGAAAGGGAAGTTAGAATATGAACTGAAATGTCAGTGCTGGAAAAAGCATTAGAATGTAGAAAAACCTATCATGGGCCTTTTCAACCATCTATTTCCACCATTTCTTTTACCAATACAGAAATTAAGGCTCACAACTGGGAGAGTGCTGTCCAGTATCACCAAGTTTAAGTAGTGAGTTACATGGAGCACAAGGGGAGTTACATACCTATCAGGAGACTTATATCTGGACTGGATCCTAGGGAGTCATGAGAAAGTGGACAATGATGTATGAAAATAGGGATTATCTCATGTAGTTTATGGTCATAAAAGTTCTTACCAGACTGGAGGCTAGAGTTTTTGCAAATTCAGTGCCTCCCGGATCCCAGAAGTTCCTTCAGTGATGAGAAGATAAAAAAGGCTCTATCAGTTAACCTGAGCTCTTTATGAGTTGTTTCTGGATTGAAGAAAAAGGTGGAGTCACTTGAACTGCAGAAGCTAGCTAAGAGGGAGTCCGAGGCAGATTCTGTCCCTAATGTGCAAATGACTATACTAAAGGAATGAAATGGAAGCAACTTGTTTTCATAAGTTGATAGACTCTCCCCTGCACTCTTGGTTGCACCATAGGTCTCACAAAGCAAGCTTTCTTCAAAAGCGGTTCAAAGGAAAACTTCAGGTCGAACCAGGAAATACATCTGATCTGATTAATAAATAAGGCTTTATCTGATTGAAAGGGCTTTAAATCAAAAAGAAAGTGGCCAGCTAACAATAATAGCCCATATTTCCATAGCAACTTTTTTCTCTTTGAAAATATTTATTTTTTTAACATTCTCCTTTCATAAAATTATGAGTTCCAAATTCTCTCCCTCACTCCAAATCCCTCCCCCCAACCATTAAGAAAGCAAGCAATATTATATCAATTATATATGCAATAATATAAAACATTTCCATATTAGCCTTATTGCAAAAAGAAGCAAGAAAAATAAAGTGAGGAAAGTATACTTCAATTTGCAGTAAGAGTTCATCACTGCTCTCTCTCTCTCTCTCTCTCTCTCTCTCTCTCTCTCTCTCTTTCTCTCTCTCTCTTTTTCTCTCTGTACTGCTGGGTCAAAGGGTATGCACAGTTTGATAATCCTTTGTAGATAATTCCCAAGTGTTCCCCAGAATGGATGGACCAGTTCACCACTGTATCAACAATTGCTTAGTGTATCTATTTTTCCTCGTCCCCTCCAGCATTTGTCATTTCTGATAGGTGTGAAGTAGTACATCAACATTGTTTTAATTTGAATTTCTCTAATCAAGAATGATTTAGAGCACTTTTTCATCTGACTATAGATTTGATTTTTTGCATCAAAAACTTCATGTTCATATCCTTTGACCATTTATCATTGGGCAATGATTTTCATTTTGGTACATTTTATTGCATTTTCTATATATTTGAGAAATGAGACCATTATCAAAGACTCTTGTTATAAAATTTTTGCTGGTTTTCATTGTCTATGGTACCTTTTAGTAAAATGTAATTTCTTTGATTATCTCTTTTAATTGTTTAGATCTGACTATTTGTGTGAAAAGTGTTTTCTGATAATGTTCATATAATTCTTGGGTTTATCTTGGCAGGTAGACTCCCAAGTATTTTATAACGTCTGCAGTCAATTTTAAAATGGAATTTCTCTATCTCTTGCTGCTGGACTTTTTGGTAATATATAGAAATGCTGATGAATTATGTGGGTTTATATTCTATTTTACAGCTTTGCTAAAGTTGTTAATTGTTTTAACTACGTTTTCTTAGTTGATTCTCTAGGATTCTCTAAGTATATCATCATATCATCTTCAAAGAAGAGTTGTTGTTTTTTTTTCCTCATTGTCTTTTCAAACTCATTCAATCTCTTTTTCTTCTCTTATTATTATAGCTAGCATTTCTAGTACAATATTGAATAATAGGAATGATAATAAGCATCCTTACCGATCTTATTAGGAAAGTTTCTAGCTTATCCCCCCATTACATATAATGCTTGCTGATGGTTTTAGATAGATACTACTTATCATTTTAAGAAATGCTCCATTTGGGGGCAGCTAGGTGGCGGAGTGATTAGAGCACCAGCCCTGGAGTCAGGAGGACCTGACTTCAAATCCGCCCTCAGACACTTAACACAAAAAACTAGCCAGGTGACCTTGGGCAAGTCACTTAATCCCAATTGCCCTACTTCCCCCCTCCAAAACGAAAGAAAAAAAAAAAGAAAAAGAAATGCTCCATTTATTCCTATGCTTTCTAGTGTTTTGTTTTGTTTTTAAATAAGAATGAATGTTGTATTTTTTTTTTGGAGGGCAATTGGGGTTAAGTAACTTGCCCAAGGCCACACGGCTAGGTTTTTATTTGTGTGTGCGTTAAGTGTCTGAGGTCAGATCCGAACTGAGGTCCTTCTGATTCCAGGGCTGATGCTCTACTCACTGCGCCACCTAGCCGACCCTGAATGTTGTATTTTGTCAAAAGTTTTTTCTGCATTTGTTGAGATAATAAGATTGTTGCTGGGCTTTTTGATATAATAAATTATGCTTATGGCTTTCCTTATATTGAACCAGTCCTGCATTCCTGTTAATATCCCACTTGGTCATAATATATGATCTTTCTGGTATGTTGCTGTGATCTCCTTGCTAATATTTTATTTAATGTTTTTGCATCAATATCCATTAGGGAATTTGGTCTTTAGTTTTTATATTGGCATATTTTATGATCAAATGTCATGCAATATTTACAGTCACGGTCTTCTGTGATTGTGGGCACTGTAAATATTTCATTGGTGCTACAGGGCAGTTGAATCACTTCTGCGTTCAGATCTAGCCAGACCCTCCAACCTTTCCAGTCTTCTTACAACTTACACATTCTGTGATCCCTATTGGGAAAAACACAGTAGGAAGTAAAAGCCGTAACTTAGATACTGTGACCCGTGATAGCTTAGATATTGTTACCAATCAAAAGTTATAACTTAGATACTGTAAGGGATAACAACCATAGGATGAACACAATGGCCAGTTTACGACCAGTACACAACCCTGTGTTTGGGCATTTACCTAATATCACTGGTTTAACACCCACGTTCAGAAATGACCTCATTACAAAGCAGAAATCCAGAAGCAGTAGCAATGTGCTCTATAGCTTTGTTTCCTATAATTATCATTGGACATTCTGGGGGTCTTTGTGAAGATCAATCCATTATTGAGACTATTTTGTCTGGAAGCTGTCCCAAATTGACCCCTAATGCAAGTAACCCAATTGGTTAAACTACTACTTATAATCAATCTGGAATTTTCAGTCTCTTTCTTCCAATATAAAAACTAACTTCTTTGTTTAGGAAAACTGAGAATATCCCTATGTATGGGATATTGGACCCTACACACACCAATCCTCCCCAGTCATGTACTCTATAATCCAGTGACATTAGCTTTCTTGCTTTCTCTTGAACATCACACTCCATTTCCAGATGATGGATATTTTTATTGCCTGTGCCCCATGCCTGGTATACTCTTTCCTCCTCATCTCTGCTTCCTGGCTTTCTAGGTTTTCTTCAAGTCGAAGCCAAAAATCTCACCTTCCACAATTAGCTTTTCTCTGTCCCCACTTTTTCTAATATCTTCTCTTTGTTAATTAACTCATTTATCCCATATGTAGTTCAATTGTACATGGTTGTTAGCATGTTGTCTCTCTCATTACATTGAGAGCTCTTTGAGAGAGAGCAAGGACTACCAATCTTTTGCCTTCTTTGTATCCTCAGGGTTTAACTACACACATTTTCAACTATTCTCTTTCATGTCTTGCCAATCTTCAGCCCCTAAAAATGCTTGGTGCCTTTTCATCTATATTCCTTTGTTCACCTCCTCTCAATTCCCACTCGTTCATTTCTTACCTGTCTTTGAAAGTGAAGCAGGTGCTACCTCATCTAGGGAGCCTTATCAGATCCCTCTGCTTGGTGTCATTATGCAGTCTTTATGGCACACAAAGCATAGTTCCATGGGAGCATCAATTTTTTTTTTTTACTATTCCCGTGCACATCTGGAACTTGAAACTAAAATCTATAACACATGGAGTGCCTGATGCTGTCATGCCACTATTTTACTAAACTGACTTCAAGCGAATGTCACAGAATCACGGATAGACATTGTGGTGTCATGGATGGAAAGAGCCCTGGACATAGCTACACAAATGATCCTTGAATCCTAGCTCTGCTATTTGGGACTTGTGCAACCTTATGGATTCCTTACCTTATTTGGACCTCAGTTTCCTCATATATAAAATGGGGAAACTAGATCCTTCTAGCATTAAATCTATGAGCCTATGATACTGTGACAAAACTCCTAGCTAGTTCTAATAAACTGGTTTAAAGTACTAGGATTCTAAGCTCCGGAAGGTATGTGTCTCTATATAGAAGAGATTTTTAACCTAGGGTCCATAAATTTAATTTTAAAAATATTTTGATAATTTCATTTCATTATAATTAGTTTCCTTTGTAATGCTCTTGGTTTTATGCAGTAAAAAAACATTATTTTGAGGAGTCTGTAGGTTTCACCAGTTTGCAAAAAAGTTCATGATACAAAAAAGATTAAGAACTTCTAGGGGCAGCTAGGTGGCACAGTGAATAGAGCACCAGACCCAGAGTCAGAAGGACCTGAGTTCAAATCCAACCTCAGACACTTGACACACTTACTACCTCTGTGACCTTGGGCAAGTCAACCCCAATTGCCCTGCCTTACCCTCTCCAAAAAAGCAAAAATAAAAAAAAAAAGACCTGCTTTATGGAATTCTTCTGACCCAATATCCACATATTTTATGATCTTCTGTTCCTATACCATTCCATAAGCGTCCTGTCCCTTTTCTGTCCATCTGTCACCTTCTTTTCCTTTTCCCACCTCCTCTCAGAGGTTGTTGGGGCAATTTACCTGACCAGAATAGATTGTCCTCTATGCCACTCCACCCCACCCCACCAACTTAATTTGCCTAGTTATAATTTCAGATTTCATGAACTCCTTCAAAGCCTCAGCATGTGTGCAAAAAGTTTCATGTTGAAATAAAATGAGATTGACATTAAAGTTAACAATAAGTATTTAATGGTTGTGTGTTGCAAGAAGAGCAAGTGACCTTTCTCCTTTCCCTTCCCTTCTCTCCACCATGAGATATTCTTGCCAGGACAGAAGGGAATATCATGGGAAGATTTACATTCTAGATATGGAAAAAATGAGATGAGAAAGAAAAAGTATCCATGAGGAATATCTTGTGCTTTGCTGAAAGCTGCTTAGTGGGAAACACAGCATCCAATATCCATGAGGACAGAAGAAACACTGCTCAGGTACACAGAGGTGGGAAGGTGAACTTTTAATTTCCAGCACACTTTCCCCAGTTAGTTTTCACTCTCTGGTCCATAATGAATGTGGCTCCCAAGAGCAGATAGTTCTAGGGTAGGGTCAGAGAAGAACAAACAGAAAAGATTAAACTTTTCTCCCAAAAGACAGCTCTCCAATTTAATAGGACTTGCCTTCAATGAGAAATGCAAACTTTCACTTTGATGAGAAACCAGGTGTAAGGTTAATCAAATAAGATCTTCCTCATCCATTAATAGGCCTATGTAACCACGTGTCCCCTTTTCCCTTGGAACAGGAGTCGTGTTCCCAGGTCTAAAGGTACACAGGTATTTCAGTTACAGCTGTGACACATCCTGAGTCACATGGAGCTCACTGGGGGAGGAACTTGCCTAAGGAGGAATTTGCTTAGGGGGAGACTGGCTTGTAGGAAGACTTTCATACCTTTTAGTACTAAGCTAATTAGGCCTTGAATCATGAGGGTTGTGATGCCTTCTGGCCCTGAGTCTATTAGCTGAAAACTATATATACTGGGAGGTTGGTATTTTACTTTGGGGGTTTGCTTATGAGAAGGACCTTTCGATTCCCTGGATGGGACTCTGAGTAGCCATTTGTTAAGACCCTCCCCCCCCCAACTCAGGGTCCCATGGTGTATATAGGTGGTTGTACTACTTTCTTCAGACAATCTATTGTCCCTGTCTATTGAATCTCTGGGCTAATTTCTCTGCTTGTATTTTCTACTTCCCCGTATTTATCTGTCTGTTAATTAAAGTAAGTTTGTTAACCCCTTTAAAACTGTTTTTCCTTTAGAAAAGCAGATCAAAAATCCTGTGCTAGCAGGCCATCCTGGGTGTGCTAGGGTACTTGCTAATATACCAGGTCAACAGAGAGATATCACAGCCCTGCAGTCCCTCAATCCTGTGTTCTACATTAAGCCCAGTTCTGGGGCCCTGTTTCTCCTTTTTTCAACTGGTAATTTTCTGAAAGATACAGATAAATGTCATCTGTCATATAACTTTCATTGGCTGAACACATATGAGAAAGCTGTGAGTACCTGGTGCTGCTGCTCTCCTGTCCTATGTTATGTTTCTCATCATCTAAAGGAGAGAATATACCTAAAGCTTCCAGCAATGTTAAATCCTTTCTCTCCACTATCTTTCACGGAGACCACCACCATCATCACCATCTCAGCAGGGTTGTCCTCAGTCTGGATCACAAAGAAACAGCTCATTCATCTTATGAGCTTGGAAAACAAGTTGTTCCTATAGACATAGATTTAAGGGACCTTAGAAGTCATCTAGTCCAACCCTTTCATTGTATAGAGAAGTAAGCTAGGGCCCAGAGAGAGGAAGGGATTTTTCTAAGGTCACAAAAGCAAGTGAGTAGCCAAGCTGCTCAGTCTTCTTTCTTTTCTTCCATTTTCACTTTCCATCTATTCACTTGTGCTTAGAAGCTTACTGTAGAAATCCAACAAAACCCCAAACACCACAAAAACCCCCAACCACCCACCACCCCCCACCCCACCACCCCCCGAAATGCTCATTTGTTTTTAACTGAACCACTCCCGACTTTCTTAAATAAACCAAGCATCTTAATTTAACTTGTCCTTTCTAAATGAGCTTAAACTTTGATTTTTAAGATTATAATTTTGCTTTCATAATAATTTTGACTCCTCAAACCTTTAAGCTGTCACATCTTGTTGCTTCTACCTGCTAATTTCTTTCTTCTATTGTGAGGTGTAAGGTCACAACAAAATAGAGCCTAGCTCCTAAAAATGTGTCAAAAATAAGAGTAAACAAGACAGGAGGAAGGGACTGAGAGGAACTTAAAGAACTTAAGTTTCATGCCATCTGTTGTAGTTGCTCAGAGGACTACTTTGATTCCTTTTCCCCTTCCTATAGCTTGGTTCTAGGTAGTTATGCTTCTTGAGAGCTGACTTCCACATGAGCCCACCTTTGCTGTGCCTTTGTTACCTCTCCCCACTTTTCTGTTTGTTCTTCTCTGACCCTACCCTAGAACTATCTGCTCTTGGGAGCCACATTCATTATGGACCAAAGAGTGAAAACTAACTGGGGAAAGTGTGCTGGAAATAAAAAGTTCACCTTCCCACCTCTGTGTACCTGAGCAGTGTTTCTTCTGTCCTCATGGATATTGGATGCTGTATTTCCCACTAAGCAGCTTTCAGCAAATTTGGATCCAATTTCTTAAAGCCAGGCAATATAAAGTAGAGAACAAAGCAGTATTTGGTGACCTCTCATTTGGTGCCTCAAATATACAGACTGCCATCTACACAGTACAACTTCCTCCATCAATTTGCCAAAAATTTCTCTCTGTCAGCATTAAGTGTCCAGGGATCCTGCCTTAAAACCAGCTTCAAAAAAAGATTTTGGGCCACTTCCCTCCCTTACTCCTTGAGTGCCCAAATCAGGTTTAGATACTTAGTCTGGTTCAGAAATTCCCCTGCTAGTTCTGGTTACCTATTGAGATTGGGGTGAGGGTAGGGGTATTGGAATTAAATTCCTGTGTGTCGGAGATACTTGTCATGGTTAAGGCAGATATAGCAGTGATCAGTGAGTGAGTGGAAGCCAAACCTCACATTCATGTGTAATGGAAGCTATCCCTTCTCTACTCCATGTCAGTCTCCTTTCTCTCCCTCTCACTCCCAATCCCAGGGTCCTACTCAAGTTCTGAGCTTAATCCCCCCGAAAAAAAATTACAGAACATAGAATATTTAATTTGGCTGATACTTTGGAATGCAAAATAGAATGTCTCAGACAGCTGGAATAGAGTCATGAAATGCCCCAAACACATGAGAGGGTGAGTAGGGCTGGAAGATATAAGACCCCTTTACTCTATGGATAGGGATATATAACCCATAGGAAAGGGCTAATTCTTTACATAGAAATGGATTCAAGAAGGGTTGGAATTAATTCCTGAATGTCTGAGCTATACTTGGCATCAGAGATAGCAAGAGATGTTTGGGAATTGTCCCTGAGATTTCTTAGGTTGCAAAGGAATCAAGGGATAACTATTGGGCCACACATAAATAACAGGTGACTGTAAGTTAGACTAAGAGATGCTGAATGAAGAAAAATACCCTCTTACCATAGTCCAAGCCATTCTGAGTGATCCTGACTACCAGTCCTGGGTTGGTGGTACCAACTCCTGGGCTAAGGATTAGCAGTAGCAAAGGAAAAAATCCCAGTGCCCAGTTCTTGGCCACCATTCTCATTTCCAACTCCTTGGTGCATAAGGAAACCAGAGACTTTCCAAGTGTTTTTCTTGGTGTGGTGTGGGGAGTAGGAGTGATCAGAGCACTTATATCTGAGTCTGGATGAGGAACCAAGACAGCTGGGAGAGAGCGGTTTCCAGAAGGGCTTAGGGATTTTTTTTAGTTTTCATCAATAAAATAGAATGAAGAAACAGAGAAATGATGAAACTGATGAAACTATAAAAATGTTTAGGGTTTATCTTTGATTTGTGGTTTGAACAAGTTGTCTTTCCATTACAATTCCTTCTCTCTATCCAATCCATCTGATACTATACATGTCAACAGATATGTCTTTCTAAAATCCCTCTTGTTGCCTGTCATTTTCCCCATCAAAAGCATCAATGGTGACCCAAGACAAAACTCAAACTTCTCAACCTGGCATTCAAGGCCCTCTACTAGCTAGCTCTGAGCTACTTGTTCAGGCTTGAGTCTTTCTGCTCCCCAGAATAATCCCTCAAAATGGGCTTTGCACCTCCCTGACCTCTAGCCTATAATGATATCATTATCTTTTTCTGGGATTCTGACCCCCACCCTCTTTGTCTGTTTGAATCATCCTTCAAAGCCTACCTGAAGTCTCATCTTTTCTGTGAAACCTTTGTTTACCACCCCAGCCCCCCAGAATGAATAATCTAATTCTGATATGACTCACATGGTAGTCATTACCTGAACCACTCATTTGGAGGTAATGACACAGCACGGAACCACAACCAGCACTTCTGTCAAATAGGCCCTTAATTTGTGCCAAGCAGAGATTGGCATCTTTATCATGCCATTGAGTAAAAGACCTGGAATCTCTGCTGAGAAAACAAAAGGGATTTTCCCAAACAAATTACCCATGCCCATAAAACCCATATGGAAGTTGACTCTCAAAAGCACTGGTATTTATACTGATTTCTCCTGCCTACAAATCCAGGACTCTTTCTCACTAATCCTAACCAGTGGCATCACCTGGCACTTTTTTTTAGGGTTTTGCAGTTTGATTTGCCATTGATGAAGAATTAATTGCCAAATAGGGATCCCAAAAGGGATAAGATTTTCTGTAGTTAGCTAGGCAGATCTTCAAAAAGTCGATGTAAGGGGCGGCTAGGTGTCGCAGTGAATAGAGCGTCGGCCCTGGAATCAGAAGGACCTGAGTTCGGAGCCGGCCTCCGACACTTAATCCACACAAACAAAAACCTAGCCGTGTAACCTTGGGCAAGTTACTTAACCCCAATTGCCCTAAAGGGGCGGCTAGGTGGCGCAGTGAGTAAGAGCACCGGCCTCGGAGTTTGGATGACCCGAGATCAGATCCGGCCTCAGAAAATGAGCACCCACGCATAAATAATGACTAGCCGTGTAACCTTGAGCAAGTTACTTAACCCCAATTGCTTAAAAAAAAAAAAAAATAATAATAATAAATTAAAAAAAAAAAGTCGATGTAGCCTCTTACTGGACCTTCACTGAATAAGTGGCCTTTCAGAACTAGATAGATCTAACCAAAAAATATGAAAGAAGTTAAAGAGGTGAATAAAATTCTAGAAAAGTTAGATATGATAGATCTCTGGAGCAAATTGAATGGGAATAGAAAGGAATATTCCTTTTTCTCATGGCACCTACACAAAAATTGACCATGTATTAGGACATAAAAACCTCACAACCAGATGTGGAAAAGTAGAAATAATAAATACATCCTTTCCAGATCCTAATACAATAAAAATTACATTCAACAATGAAAAGAGAAATTAAGAACTAATTGGTAATTAAATAACCTAATCTGAAAAAAGTGAGTCAAAGAACAAAACATAGAAATAATTGATAATTTCATTAATGGAAATGACAATAACAAGACAACATACTAAGATGTATAGAATGCAGCCAAAGCAGTACTTGGGGAAAATTTACATTTCTAATTGCTTACATCAGTAAAAGAGAAAAAAAGCAGATCGATTAATTGGGTATGCAACTAAAAAAAACTAGAAAGGGAACGAATTAAAAATCTCCAATTAAACACCAAGTTGGAAATCCTGAAAATCAAAGGAGAGATTAATAAAATTGAAGGTAAGAAAACATTGAACCAATAAAAAATTAGGAGCTGGTTTTATGAAAAAAAATAATAAAATAGATAAATAATTGGTTAACTTTATTTTTAAAAAGCAAAAAGAAAACCAAGTTACTAGTGTAAAAAATGAAAGGGGTGAATTCACCACCAATGAAAAGGAAATTAAGACAATTGTTAGGAGCTATTTGACCCAATCATATCCCAATAAATTTGACAACCTAAATGAAATGGATGAATATCTACAATAATGTAAATGACTCAGATTTACAGAAGAAGAAATAAAATAAATAACCCAATCTTAGAAAAAGAAATTTAACAAGCCATCAGTTAACTTCCTAAGAAAAAAATCCCCAGAACCAGGTGGATTTGCAAACTAATTCTACCAAACATTTAAACAATTAATCCCAATACTGTACAAGTTATTTGGAAAAACAGGCAAAGAAGGAGTTCTGCCAAATTCTTTTAACAACACAAATGCAGTGCTGATCCCCAAACCAAGAAGAGACAAAACAGAAAGAAAATTATAAACCAATATCCCTAATGAATATTGATGCAAAAATTTTAAGTAAAATACTAGCAAAGCAATTACAGCAATGCATCACAAGGATCATACACTATAATCAGGTGGAATTTGTGCCAGGAATACAGGGCTGGTTCAATATTAGGAAAACTATCAGCATAATTGACCACATCAATAAGAAAACAGAAATCATATGATTTTCTCAATAGATGCAGAAAAGGGCTTTGACAAAATTCAGCACTCGTTCCTTTAAAAACGCCAAAGAACATAGGAATAAATGGAGCTTACCTTAAAATGGCAAGTTATATTTATCTAAAACTATGAGCATGCATTATCTATAATGGGGATAAGCTAGAAACCTTCCCAATACAATCAGGGGTAAAGCAAAGATGTCCATTATTACCTCTATTATTTAATTTGTACTAGAAATGTTAAGTATAGTGATAAAAGAAGAAAAAGAAAGGAATTAAAATAGGCAATGAGGAAACAAAACTATCACTCTTTGCAGATGATATGATGCTATACTTAGAAAATCCTAGAGAATCAACTAAAAGACTACTTGAAATTAATAACAGCTTTAGCAAAGTTGTAGGATACAAAATAAATCCACATAGATCATCAACATTTCTATAGATTACCAGCCAAGTCCAGCAGCAAGAGATAGAAAGAGAAATTTCATTTAAAATAACTGTAGACAATATAAAAATACTTGGGATTCTACCTTTCAAGACAAACCCAGGAACTATATGAACACAATTATAAAACACTTCTCACACAAATAAAGTCAGATCTAAACAACTGAGAAAAATTAGCAATTGCTTATGGGTAGGCCAAGTCAACATAATAAAAATGACAATTCTACCTGAGTTAATCTATTTATTCAGTGCCATACCAATCAAACTATCAAAAATTATTTTATAGAAGTAAAAAATAATAACAAAATTCATTTGAAAGAATGAAAAGCTTTAGGATATCAAGGGAGTCAATTAAAAAAATGTGAAAGAAAGTGGTCTAGCTATACTAGATCTCAAACTGTACTATAAAGCAGTAATTATCAAAATAATCTTGTACTGGCTAAGAAATGGAGTGGTGGATCAGTGGAATCAATTAGTTGCAAATTATAGTAAATGACCATAGTAATTTAGTACATGAGAAACTCAAAGATCCAAGCTTTTGGAACAAAAAGTCATTATTTGACAAATTCTACTGGAAAAAGTGGAAAACCATATGGGAGAACCTAGGTATGGATCAACATCTCACACTATATATTAAGATAATATCAAAATGGGTATATGATTTACACCTAAAAGGTGACACCATAAGCAAATTAAGAGAGCAAATTAATAGCTTATCTATCAGATTTATGGGTAAGGGAAGGATTTAGGACCAAAGAAGATATAGAGAGCATTACAAAATGTAAAATAGATAACTTTGATCACATAAAATTAAAATGTTTTCACATAAACAAAACCACTGTAACCAAAATTATAAGGAAAGCAGAAAATGGGGGGGGGGATTTTGCAACAAGTATCTCTGATAAAAGTCTCATTTCTTAAATAGATAGAGCACTGGGTCAAATTTATAAAAATACAAGTCATTCCCCAATTGTAAATGGTCTAAGGATATGAACAGACAATTTTCAGACGAAGAAATCAAAGTTATCTATAATCATATGAAAAAATCATCTAAATCACCATTGATCAGAGAATCACAAATTAAAACAACTCTGAGGTGACATCTCACACATATCAGATTGGCTAATATGACAAAAAAAAAATGTTGGATGTTGGAAGCAATGTGGGAAAACCAGGACACTAATGCACTATTGGTGAAGTTGTGAACTGATCCAAACCTGGAGAGTAATTTGGAACTATGTCCAAAGGGCTATAAAATTGCACATACCCTTTGATCCAACAATACCACTGCTATGTCTATTTCCCAAAGCACCCCCCACAAAAAAAGGGGGAAAGGGTCTATTTGAAAAAATTCTCCAAATATTTATAGCAGCTCTTTTTGTGGTGGCTAAGAATTGGATATCAAAGGGATACCTATCAATTGAGGAGTGGCTAAACAAGCTGTGGCATATTATTGTAATGGAATATTATTGTGCTATAAGAAACGACAAGCAGGGTGATTTCAGAAAAACCCAGAAGGACTTATAAGAACTGATGCATAGTGAAGTGAATAGAACTGGAGAATGTTGTAGATAGTAAGGGCAATATTGTTTGTTGAAGAACTGTGAATGACTTAGCTATTCTCAGCAATACAATGATCCAAGTCAATCCCAAAAGACTAATGATGAAGCATCTGCTTCCAGAGAAAGAAATAATACTGATTGAATACAGACTGAGGTAAGATATTTTCATTTTCCTTCTTTCGTTTTTTTCTTTTATTCGAGTCTTCTTGTACAAAATAATTAATATGGAAACATTTTCCATAATTGTACATGTATAACCTATATCTGACTACTTGCCCTTTCCAAGGTGGGGAAAGGGAGGGAAAGAATTTGAAACTCAAAATTTTAAATAAAAATTATTTTTTAAAAAATTGGGAAAAAAATTAAAAAGCAAGACATGAAATATTGAAAAGGCTAGGGGAAAACACCTGACAGTGTTCAAAAAAGAACATTACATTGTGACCTAGAAAATAGTTAAAGGACAGATTATTAGAAATTCTCAGACTTCTGAAAGCTACAATAAAATGTCTGTAAATTAATACTGTCCAGGGGCAACTAGGTGGAGTAGTGAATAGAGCACCGGACCTGGAGACAGGAGGACCTGGTTCAAATCTGACCTCAGACACTTGACACACTTACTAGCTATGTAACCTTGGGCAAGTCACTTAACCCCAATTGCCCTGCCTTCCCTCTTCAAAAAAAAAAGATCCAAAAAACTGTCCAGATTTATTAGAATCAGGAGAACAAAGCAAAAATGAAAATAATTCACCAAGCATAACCTAAAAGAATCTCAGAATGAAATTTCCCAGGAATGTCATAGTCAAAATACAGAACTTTCACATGAAAGGAAAATCTACTTAGAGTAGCAGCCAAGGGAAAAATAATCAAACTATCTTAAAATCACAATCAGGACTGCACAAGACTTCTCTACAACCATCTAAAGAAGAGGAGATCCTATAATACAATATTCTAAAAGGAAAAAAATAAAGGCTTACAACCAAGAATAGTATTCTAAAAGACCAACTATAAGCCTTTGAGGTGGTAGGAGTAGGGATGGAGGGAAAATTAACCTTAAATGGAATAGAGGACATTCAAGCATTCATGATGCAAATGCCAAAAGTGAACAAAAACTTTGAAATGAAAACTCAGGCTAAAATGATAGAAGTGGGCAGTTCTCAAAGAAAGAAAGCTAAGCTATCAATATCCTCGTGAAAAATTTATCCAAATCACTAATAATATGGGAAATATCAATTAAAACAACTCTGAGGTTCCACCTCATACTTATCAGATTGGCCAAAAATGAAAATAGCAATTTGGTGGAGAGGGGACTGTGAAATGATAGGCACAATAACTCATTACTAGTGTGACTTCAAATAGGTCCAGTCATTCTGGAAAGAAATTTGGAGATGTCTCCAAAAGTTATTGATTCAGCAATACCACTATCAAGCAGATAGGCCAAAGAGACAAATGAAGGAGGGAAAGAACAAATATGTAGCAAAATATTCATCGAAGGACATTTTGTTGAAGGAAAAAAGTTAGAAATTAATGGGGGGGGCTAGGTGGCGCAGTGAATAGAGCGCCGGCCCTGGAATCAGAAGGTCCTGAGTTCGGAGCCGGCCTCCGACACTTAATCCGCACAAACAAAAACCTAGCCGTGTAACCTTGGGCAAGTTACTTAACCCCAATTGCCCTAAAGGGGTGGCTAGGTGGCGCAGTGAGTAAGAGCGCCGGCCTCGGAGTTGGGATGACCCGAGATCAGATCCGGCCTCAGAAAATGAGCACTCACGCATAAATAATGACTAGCCGTGTAACCTTGAGCAAGTTACTTAACCCCAATTGCTTTAAAAAAAAAAAAAAGAAATTAATGGGGGTACCACTCACTTTCAGAATGCTTGAATTTATTATGATATTTAAATAGAATGTGCTATTCTCGAACTGTAAAAAACATGATAAAAGTGATACATTCATTAAAACTTCAGAATTCTTTATGAATAAATATAGAAGGAAGTGAGAAGAACCTGGGGAATATTATGTACAATAAAGGAAGATTATAAAAAAAAATAACTTTGAGACTAAAGAATTCTTATCAATCCAGTGACCAATCATGACTCCAGAAGAACTAAGATGAATCATTCTTCCCATCTCTCGAGAGAAAAATGATGTATCAGAGGTACAGAAGGAGAAATGCAGATATACTTAGTATATGCATCTGTTTTAAATGACTCAACTTGTTATAAGGGAAGGATTCTTATTTTGTTGGGGGAAAGGAAAATGGTGATAATGACAGAAAGAAAAGAGCAATGATGAAGAATTTTTAAAAGGCACAGGAAAAAACAGGAAGAAGATTATAAAAGAAACAAATAAGAAGGAGGGGCTAAGGAGGTATTGTAGCATGATTCCAAGGGGTATGAAGTCAACTAATCAAAAGTTGGGGAAGATGAGTTTCATCTTACTCTCCTTGCAACAGACAATCATGAAACTTGTCTCTAACACAACCACGCTTGTTGTCAGCTCATTGTAGACTAAACACTCTTCCACTCTCACCTCTCCCAACATTGTGCAAGATACCAGTCTTCCCCACTCTGCTTCAGGCATTAGCTTCTTGGAGTAGTGATAATCTAACCCCTACTGAGACACCCACAGCAATAGCTACACAGACATTGCAGGAATAGTCAATAACATTTATTAAGTGTCTGCTATGTGCCAGTCCCTGTGCTAAGTGCTGGGAATATAAAGAAAGGGAAAAGACAGTCCCTGATTTCAAGAAGCCCTCAGTTTGGTGGAGGAACAACATGTAAATAACTATGCACAAAGAAGCTATGTACAGGATAAAGGGGAAATAACCAAAAGAGAGAAAGCACTAGAATTAAGGGGATTTGGAAAGGCTTCCTGTGGAAGAGAGGATGTTGGCTGGAACCTGAAGGAAATTAGGGAATCCAGGAGGCAGAGATTAAGAGAGAGAGTATTTCAGACATGACGGATGTTGTGAGAATATCTGGAACTGAGAGATGGAATATTTTGAGTAACAGCAAGGAATCTAGTGCCACAGGATTACAGAGCATGTTGGGGTAGAGGTGCAAGCTTTAAGGAGACTGGAAAAGTGGGGGGTTAGGTCATGAAGGGCTTTGCATAGCAAAAATAAGAGTTTGTATTTAATCCTAGACATGATACAAAGCCCCTGGAGTTTATTGAGTAGAAGGGGTGACATGATGCCTTAGGAAGATCACTTTGAGAGAAAAGTGAAGTAGGACTCAAGTGAGAAGAAGCTTGTGGAAGGTGGACCAACCAGCAGGATATTGCAACAGTCCAGGCATGAGGCGATGAACACCTGAACTGCCTTGGTGGCAGTGTCAGAGGAGAAAAAGGGTTGGATATGAGAACTGACAGGCCTAGAAAACTGTTTGGATATGGGGAAGGGCAGGCAGAAAGAGTGAGAAGTCAAAGATGACATTAATGTTAAGAGTCTGGGGGCAGCTAGGTGGGGCAGTGAATAGAGCACCGACCCTGGAGTCAGGAGGACCTGAGTTCAAATCCGACCTTAGACACTTAACACAAAAAACTAGCCATGTGACCTTAGGCAAGTCACTTAATCCCAGTTACCATGCCTTCCCTCAAAAAAAAAAAAAAGCAAAAAAAAAATTATGTTAAGAGAGTCTGGGTAACTGGGAGGATAGTGGTATCCATGGAAGTAACAGGGAAGTTAGGAAGAAAGGAGGGTTTGGGAAGAAAGATAACGAGTTCCATTTTGAACATGTTGTGTTTAAGACATTATAGGACATCCAGATTAATACGTCTGATCTCCAGATAGAAAACATGAGACCTGAAGTCAACAGAGAGGTTGGGGCTGAAAAAGTAGATCTGAGAATCACCAGCATAGAGATGATAATTGAACACATGGGAGCTGATGAGATCATCAAATGAAATATTATATATAGCTAAATATTATACATAAATGTATATATGTATTTAAGTATATTTTAACCTATAAATTAAAAACTTTACACAACTATATCACAAAAAAACAGAAATGCAGAAGTTTTAAACAGAATACTTTCATATCAATAGCGAAATAAAAATACAAGAAGTAATAAAGATAATGTGATGAAAAAATGTGGTGGCATATGGGGACTAAAAACATAACTTCAACAATGATTGAATTAGAGCAGTGATTCCCAGCCTGTGGGATCTAGGTCTTTCTTAGGACATGGAATTATTGTTGGGATGTTTTTCATTAAATAGTTTTCTTCTCTATAAGCGTGATTAATATTAAGCATAGTGAATAGAAAACTGGCCTGGTACCAGGTAAACCTAAATTCACATCCCATCTATGACATGTGCTGACTGTGTCATGCTGGGCATCAACCTCTCACTGCTCTAAGTAAATATCTAAAACTCTAAGTTACAGAGAAAGCACACACATGCATTGATAGAGTAAGTTTCTTCATTGAGGAATTCCCTATATCAATGAAATCACAGGTCCAGGCTCTATCCTATTCCTAGTATTAGACATACTAATAAACGTAACTATTATCATATTGATAATTTTTCTCCATATGGTAGAAATACATAGGGTTAAAAGTTATAGAAAAAAATAATAAATTATATTAAAGAAAAAAATTTAACTAGAAGGTATAAAAACCTACGGGAAACAACCAAAGCAGGACTCAGAATCAAAGAGTTTGAAATAAAAGAAAATGGAATAGTAATAAAAATAACGGACCAGAAACTAGCTCAGAAAAAGATATCACCAGAATTAAAGGAGAAATGAGAAAATCAAAAAATAAAATAAAAGAATGATCAAATTAATAAATGAAACAGTTAATTTTCAAAAAGCAACTAATATTTAATACTTTTAAAGCTCTGTCATCCCATTATTGAGGGTCCTCCCCCTAATGACACAGATTAAAACCCATCTGTCTTCCCAGCCTATAACACTATTGGCCTGATTTCCCCCACAAATTCCTCACAATGTGTATATATGACAGGAGGAGGCCATTGTATATGTCTTTTTTTTTTTTTAAAGCAATTGGGTTAAGTAACTTGCACAAGGTTACACAGCCAGTTTTTTTGTGTGTGTGGATGTTAAATATCTGAGGCTGGAACCAATCCTGGATCCTCAGTGCTCTTACTCACTGCACCACCTAGCCGCCCCTGTATATGTCTTTCAACATTATGTGAGCACTAGTTCAGCATGTGGACAATTCCACTGTTATCGATCATTCTTGCTTCCTCACTAGTTTGGCCTCTTTTCCAGTCCTACATACTATTTAAGGTGTACTTTACACTGCTTCTTTATGTAAAATTCAGTATGGTAATATAGTATGCTGCAGCCAGTTTATGAGCATCATACAGCTTTTTGGATGACCAACAATTTTGACTTTTAAGGTCATGCTCTGCCATGATTTTAATCCCTATGGCATCATTAGATGAATGAGTAGAAGGATGCGTCTTTTTATTTCAAGAAGCTCTGCGCCATTGAAAGTGCTCTGAAATTTTCCAACTATAATTCTCTTCTTCCTCATCAACCTTGATGCTATTTTACTGTCCATGATCAGTGTCTTCCACAAAGAGACATATTAGTTAATGTCCATCAAACTTCGTATGACCATAATTCATATTTAGGTAGCACTTTAAAGTTTGAAAAATATTTCCATACACGTATCTCATTTAAATTTCATATAGGTACTGTTAGTATTATTTTCTCAGCTTTACTGATGAGGACACTGAGGCTTAGAGAGGTGACACAGCAAGTAAATGTCAGAAGTGGGATCTAAACCCAGTTCTTCCTAATCCTAAATCCATAGCTCAACTTATTTTATGACACTGCCACTCATCCACTTGACTTTTCCTGTGAGGAGTTAGGTCTAACTGAGCGGTAATAAATCTCATTTAGGACACTCTGGAATACTTATGCCTCACTTTAATCATAAGGTCACAGAATCATAGGATCATGTATTTGAGCTGGTTCAATCAATCAATATACATTGATTCAGAATTTATTAAGTATTGATTATGTGCCAGGTACTGTGCTAAAGGCTGAATGATTTTAGGAGTGAACAAATCCAACCACTTCATTTTACAGGTGAAGACATTTAGTCATGGACAGGTCAAATGACTTCCCTGGGGTCACACAGCTAGCAAGAGTCTGAGTCTACATTCAAAATCAGGCCCTCCAGATATTCTGGGAACTGAGCCAAAGCTCCTATGTGACACTCAAAAATACTGAATTTGACTCCATTTCCTAGAACTAAGCCACAAGCCTGGCTTTGCATAAATAGCTCCATTTTGTGTTTTACATAAATATCCACCCCCATCAGTTTCTTCTCAAGAACAAGAAGTTTGGGTAGCTATGTGACCAGCCTGCTGACCATTAGCACAGAACTCAATAACATAATCATGTGAAATGAAGGAATGAAACACTAATAGGATTAGGGACACTGTAGAACTGCTAAACTAGGATTACCAAGGTTTTACCAAAACAAGCAATACCCAAAGGCTCTACTACAGTAGAAAAATGGCAGTTCCCTCACATCCTAATTATGTGTTTCCTAGCCCAGATAACCAGTGTGTGGAATTAGTCATTAATTAATCAAGAGTGTAACCAGTTCAAGGAAGCTACCCTGACCTCCAAGACACCTGTATGCTGATATTCAAATTAGCCCTTGGGGTAGACTCAGTAGTGTCCTTACCCTCAAAAAGGACTATTGCTTTGGCGAATGGCTAAAACCTCTTTGCTAAATCTTTAACTGTCAAGGTTCCTGGATTTCATCTGAATCAGTCCTCAGGTAATGCCACTCCAAAGACTTCACCCCTGGACATAGTCCAGCCTTTAAAAGGCTTTGCTGAATTGGGGCAAAGGAGGGATTCAGGACTGAAAAAGGTTGTGTTGTAAGTGAGCACATATTCCATGTGCTGATGGTGAGCATCATAGGTGGCATTTCTCTACTTGGGAGCTTTGTTGCTGTCAAGGCTTGCCTGTGAATGTGCAAAACTCGAGAGACAGGCCAATATGGATTCAGATTTCTTTGGGTATATGGTTATTTCATTTATCTTCAAAAGAACTTAATTAGAGCAGCCATTGGGCAGCTAGGTAGTACAGTGGCATGCTAGGCAAGCTGAGCCTAAAGTCAGGGAGACTTAATCTGGTCTCAGACACTTATTAGCTATGTGACCTTGGGCAAATCATTTAACCTTGTTTGCCTCAGTTTCTTCATCTGTAAAAATGATCTGGAGAAGGAAATGGCAAACTACTCCAGTATCTTTGCCAAGAAAATCCTAAATGAGATCATAAAGAGTCAGACATGACTGAAAAACTAAAAAGCAACAACAGGAACAGCTATGGGTTCATTGTAAAAGATATTATTTCTGCTATTTAATCTAACAAGAAATCTCATCTAATCTTAACATATACATGGGAGGTACTTTAATAGAACATAGCTTTTAAGACAACTGTTATTCTTCCAAAGCACAGATCTTACTGCAATACCTCACAATGACATGAAAGTGATCCTGGGTTCTCAAAAGTTATATCAGCAAAGTATAAGTTCTGGCAAGTCTTTTAAGGTGGGGAGGCTTCTAGTACAATATGATTAATTGGCTGTATTTACTCTTGCAGGACCAGCCCAGCAAAGGATGAAGAAGTGTATCATAAGTCTGGCCATTAGCTGATGAACTCTGGCCATAGAAACCCAAGAAACCAGGGACAATGCAAAAAGACCCTTGATCCCATATGAGTCTCTTTTGCTTGTTCAAAATGTTAGAAAAAGGACAGAAGGCACTAATCACCACACAGTTTTGGGGCTGCCTATAAATATTAGCTATCACTGGTTCAAGTATGAGAACTTTTTTTTAATGAGTCAACAATTCCATTACATTTATTGTAGGCTTATCAGTAATAGTGTAATTATACCAATTCAGTGTGATATTCTGTATATGTCCCTTGAAATCTACAAACAAGACTAATATAGTAACACAGCTTATTCTTTCTTTTTCCTGCTTCTTTTTTTTAATTAAACAAATGTTTTATTAACTTCTGGTTTACATCATTCATTTCCACCAGATTATGAGTTACATTTTCCCCCATTTTTTCCCTACCCACCACCCCAGAATAGCAGTCCCACTAGATAAACCCTCATCCAATCTGCTCTCTCCCATATCTTCTCCCATACCCGCTTCGACTTTGCCATTAGGGCAAGGTGAATCTCTGAGCCCCAATGCCTGGACATCTTATGAAACATTTAATTTTAAAACTTCGATTTTCAGATCCATTCCCTTCCTCCCTTGTCACCCACTCCCTCTGAGAAGATAAGCAATTCAGTATGTGTTGTACATGTATAGCTATGCAAAACATTACCATAGTAGATATATTGTAAAAGACTGCTTATATTTCCCTCCCACCTGTCTCACCTCCCACCTGGTCCATTCCCTACTTTGATCCTGTCCCTCTTAAAAAGTGGGTACTTCCAATCTCCCCTCCCCCCAGAATGCCCTTCCCTCCATCATCCTCCCTCTCATCCCCCTTTCCCCTACTCAGGAGTGTGAGTGAGGGTAAGATATTCCATTTAGTATGTATGTGATTCTCTCCTTGAGCCAACTTCAATGAGAATATGCTTTTGCCTTTTGCCTTCCTGTTCTTCCCCTCCCCTGCAACTACTTCCCCTTGCCTCTTCTACATGAGATAGTTTACCCTACCCTGTCTCTCTCCATCTCCTCTTGCCACTTTCCTCTCTCACCTCTTGACTTCACCCCTTAAGAATCATCCCTTCCTTGGGGCGGCTAGGTGGCGCAGTGAGCAGAGAGCCAGCCCTGGAGCCAGAAGGACCCGAGCTCGGATCCGGCCCCAGACACCCAACACACAAACAAAAACCCAGCCACATGAACCTGGGCAAGTCACCCAACCCCAATTGCCCTCCAAAAAAAATAATCATCCCTTCCCATCAAATTCAACCTGTGCCCTCTATCCATGTATAACTGTGAACATATGCCATGTACCCTTCTTCAATTATTTTCATAATGAGAAAGGTTTCATCAAACACAGTTATTGTTTTTCCATGTAGGACTGTAAATAGTACAACTTTGATAAGTTCCTTTTGATTTCTTTTCCTTGATTGCCTTCTCAAGCATCTCTTGCTTCTTGTGTCTGAATGTCAAATTTTCTATTCACCTCTGGTTTTTTCATCAAGAATGCTTGAAAGTCCTCTATTCCACTGAATGACCATATTTTCCCCTGAAACAAGATACTCAGTTTTGCTGGGTAGGTGACCCTTGGCTTCAATCCCAGCTCTTTTGCCTCTGGAATATCATATTCCATGCCCTTCGATCCCTCAATGTAGAAGCTGCCAGGTCTTGTGCCATTCTGATTGTGTTTCCACAATATTGAAATTGTTTCTTCCTGGCTGCTTGTAGTATTTTCTCCTTGATCTGGGGATTCTGGAACCTGGCTATAATATTCCTGGGAGTTTTCTTTTGGGGATCTTTTTCAGGAGGTGATCGGTGGATTCTTTCAACCTCTATTTTGCCCTCTGGATCTAAAACATCAGGGCAATTTTCCTTGAGAATTTCTTGAAGGGTGATTTCTAGGTTCTTTCTTTGGTCATGGCTTTCAGGTAGTCCAATAATTTTTAAATTGTCTCTCCTGGATCTATTTTCCAGGTCAGTGGTTTTTCCCATGAGATATTTCACATTGCCTTCTATTCTTTCATTTGTTTGGATCTGTTTAACAGCATCTTGATTTCTCATAAAGTCACTAGCTTCCATTTGCTCCAGTCTAACTCTGAAGGAATGAATCTCCTCAGTGAGCTTTTGAGATTCTTTTTCCATCTGGCAAATTTGGCTTTTTAAGGCATTCTTCTCCTCATTGCCTTTCTGAGCCTCTTTTGCCATTTGAGTTAGTCTATTTTTTAAGGTGTTATTGTCCTCAGTCAGGCTGTTGACTGTCATTTCATACTTTTCTTGCATCTTTTTCATTTCTCTTCCCAATTTTCCCCCACTTCTCTTATCTGCTTCTTAAGGTCCTCTATGGCCTGTAGCCAGCTTGCATTTTCATTTGGGGCTTTTGGTGCAGGAGTTCTGACCTCACAGTCCTCCTCCATGCTTTGAGCCTCTTTGCCCCTAAAATAGCAGTCCAATGTTGAACTTTTCTGTTTATTTTGTTTCGTTTGCCTAGGCATATTGCCACTTAATTACTTGATTTTTGGGCTTGTTGCCACAGTAGGACTCTGCCACCAGACAGGGGAGCTTCCGCCCAAACGTGGGGTCTTCCCAACTTCTGCAAGTTGGGTGGCCTCTGTAAAGCCTCCACCCACTCTGGCAAATTGGATACCCACCCCAAACTTCCCCCCCCAGACCACAATCCAGATCCAGGCAGTTTAAAGCAAAAGCAATTAACCCCCAGACTGATTGCTGGATCTTCCTACAGTTCACAGACCAGGAGCTAGAGCCACTACTGACGCTGCAAAATGGCTTCTGTGCAGCTGTTTCTTCAGCAGCTTTTTGCCCCCAGGGGAGGAAGCCACGTGTTCCCCAAATATTGGTCCCAAAGTCCATAGGGCACTAACCTCTCACTTTGTCCTAGGCATATCTGTGCTGATAATTCTGGAATCGCCACAATTGCTGGCGTTCTGGGGTTCCACCAGCCGGCTGAAGGCCCGCCCGCCCTGGGGCTAAAACCGCTGACCTGGGCTCGGCTCTGCGCCTTTCGCTGTTGGTTCCCAGTGCGCTATGCTGCCTGCTCTCAGAGCGCTGTGCTGGCCGCTCCCTGCAGGGCTGCTGTGCTGTCCTCAGGAGGAGGTTAGCTTCTCTGTGCCGTTCTGTGGGTGCTGTGGCTCCAGAAGTTGTTCGGAGTCCCGTTTCACATTGTTTGAAATTTGTGTGGGGCAGAGCACATTGGAAATGCTGTTTCTACTCCGCCATCTTGGCTCCGCCCCAAGTATGAGAATTTTGATCAATAAGCAGTGTGCTGACATGCTACTAGAAGAATCAAACCATACCAATATTAGCATTATTGCTATGAATTAAACCTGAAGACATAAGGAAGTTGCAGCTATATGGGAAAATAGCTCATAGGTTCTTAGAAAGGAAAATAAAAGAATTATGGAGTTGAATTTTATTAGCCAGGAAAAAAAAATATACACAGTCAGACATGTCTCTGTACATTGTCAGACATATCTCTGTATCACATATTGTTATTTTTTTTCTTTGTCATATGAGAGAGTCCATTCTGAAAGGGACAGGAAATGATAGTAATGTAAATACAAAAGGCATCAATACAATGTATTTCTCTAAGACAGACCCCCTGAGGTTGTCACAGGACAATCTTCTTCCTTTACCTTTCTTTATAGAGATGGACAATGGAGGCATCCTTGAACTCCTGGTGGATAACCTCCTCGTGCCATATGACCTGGAAAATTTTAGTCAGTTTTTGTATGGCAATGTATATCGTATATCTCAGTTGGAATAGGATCAGTACCAGGGGCTTTGCCACATGGAAGGAGTCTAATGGCATTCTGCAAAGATGATTCCACTCACCATCAGCACATGGAATATGTGCTCACTTACAGACAACACAAATTCAGTAGACCTGAAAAACACACAGCTCTTGTTGCAAGAGAGTTCAGACGGTATTACATCCAAATAGCAGCCCTGAGTGAAACAAGACTGGCAAATAAAGGCCAGCTTACTGAAGTTGGAGCTGAATACACATTTTTTCTGGAGTGGTCACAGTGAAGGGGGGAACCCTGAAGCTGGTGTACATTTTGCAACCAAAACTAATCTAGTCAACAAACTCGTATGCCTAACAAAAGGAGTGAATGACAGGCTCATGACAATGAGATTGCTGCTTACAGGAAAACACCACACCACCATCATCAGTGCCTATGTTCCCACCATGACAAACCCTGATGAAGTAAAAGAAAAATTCTATGAAGACCTGGAGACACTTATCAGCAATGTGCCAAAAGATAGCAAACTTCCATTTACCTAAACACAATAAAACTTCATGGATTCACTCTCAGAGCAATCATATAACAAAACTTCTTCAGTCATTCCCCAATTCATGGGCATTCTCTCAATTTGAAAATATTTGCCACCATAAAGAGAACTACTATAAATATTTTAAAACATATAGGTTCTTTCCCCCCCACCCCCTGTTGACCTTGGAAAACATACCTAGTAGATATATTGATAGGTCAAAGGGTATACACAGTTTTATAAGTCTTTGGGAATAAATCCAAATTACTCTCCAAAATGGTTGGATCAGTTCACAATTCCACCCAGTGTATTAGTGTCCTGATTTTTCCACATTCCCTCCAGCATTTATTAATACCTTTTCTGACATTTTATCCAATTTGATAGATGTGAGATGGTGCCTCCGAGGTTGTTTTTAATTTGAATTTCTAATCAATCGTGATTTAGAGCATTTTTATATGACTATAGATAGCTTTAATTTCTTCTTCCAAAACTGCCAGTTTCATATCATTTGACTATAAATTGGGCATTCATATTTTTGTAAATTTGATTTTATATATAAATTTGAGATATGAGGCCTTTATCAAAGACACTTGCTATAAAAATTGCTTCCCAGCTTTCTGCTTTGCTTCTAATCTTGGCTACATTGGTTTTATTAATACAAAATCTTTTAAAATTTAATGTAATCAGTTATCCATTTAATATCCCACAGTGCTCTCTTTTTTCATAAATTTTTCTCTTATACATAAATTTCATAGGTAATAAACTCCATGCTCCTTTAATTTACTTATTATATCTCCTTTTATATCTAGTTCATATATCTATTTTGACTTTATCTTGGTAAATGGTCTAAGATATTGTCTATACCTAGTGTCTGCCAGACTGCTTTCTAGTTTTCCCAGAATTTTTTCCAAATAGTGAGCTTTATCCCAAAGCTTAGATCTTTGCATTTTTTTTTATCAATCACAAGGTTACTATAGTCATTTACTACTGTATATTGTATACTTACTCTATTCCACTGATCCACCATTCTAATCCTAGATATTTTTTATAATTATCACTTTATTATACAGTTTAAGGTCTGGTATTGCTAGATATCCTTCTTTTATACTTTTTTTTATTAATTCCTTTGATATTCTTGACCTTTTGCTCTTCCAAATTACTTTTATTATTTTTTCTAGCTCAATAAATTAATAATTAGTTTAATTGGGATGACTCTGAATAAGTAGATTAGGTAGAATTGTCATTTTTATAATATTGGCTTGGCCTACCCATGAACAACTAACATCTCTTCAATTATTTAAACCTGATTTTATTTGTATAAAAAGTGTTTTATAATTACATGTTCATAGTTCCTGCGTTTGTTTTGGGAGGCATGCTCCCAGGCATTTTATAGTGTCTATGGTTATCTTAAATGAAATATTTCTTAATATCTCTTCTTATAGAGCTTTGTTTGTAATATATATAAATGCTTATGATTTATGTGGTTTTATTTTATATCCTGAAACTTATATTCTGAAATTGTTAATAGTTTCAACTAGTTTTTAGCTGATTCTCTAAGTATACCATCATATCATCTGCAAAGAGCAATGATTTTGTTTCCTCGTTGCCCATTCTGATTCCTTCCATTTCTTTTTCTTGTCTTATTGTTAGAGCTAGCATTTCTATCACACTAGTGGTGATAATGGGCATCCTTGCTTCACTGCTGGTCTTTTTGGGAAGGCTTCTATCTTAGCCCCATTACAGATAATGCTTGCTGATAGTTTAAGGTAGATGCTTCTTATCATTTTAAGGAAAAATACATTTATATCTGTGCTTTCAAGTGCTTTTAATGGAAATGAGTGTTGTATTTTGTCAAAAAGTTTTTTCTACATCTATTGATATGATATTTCACCTTTTCAAGACTTGTTATATGGACACTAGATTCTGCCTTAACAGTCTGTTAAAAGTCTTTTCACCCCTATATAGTAAGCCAACAAGAAAAACTCACAGAATATTTGCCCATGTTCTGAATCAATGAGCAAGGTTCATCCATTACCCATGATCAGAAACAGATCCACCAAATCTCCACTTACTATGCATCAGGCAGAGAACATTTTGTACAATCCAAGGACTAAGACCCTATTGGTCAATCTATACCCTAACTTCATTAGATACTGGCAAGTTAAAAAGGAATAGCTATTTTCTACCTTTATAAGCCTGGAAAAACCCCTTTTTCTTCTTGTGCCCCAATTTCCTTTTATTTATAATGAAGAGGTAGAGCAATAGATAATTTTGGAGGTCCTTTCCACCTAAATCATTGAATCCTGCAATCCCATTTTGTACCAAAAGAGATGATGATACATGGGTAAGTGTTTAATACCATCCAAAGAGAGATACAAGGAGAAACCACAAAGGGGGAATAAGGGCCATTTTCATACCTCTAAAAGGGGTTACCCAGTTTACTGGACCAGCTGGGAGACTGCACGCAAAATTCTTAGAACGCTGACTTAGGAAAAAGAACATTCATGGTTTTTCACTTCCCTTATGGCAGAAAGCAAGTATGATAAACGGGAAGTTGGAAGTCACAGCTTCAGAGTGCTTCTGGTTACCCTAGATTCTGACATCCATCAGGTCATGACCCTGGGCTTTAGGAGTTGCCTCCATGAAGAGAGGGATGTAGAATAAGCTGTAGAGACAGATGCTGAGCTGGTAGGAAATGGGAAAAGGTCTTGTGGGGTTGAGGAGGGAGGCAGGGAAATAAGGAATAATACCTTATTTCCCTTCTACCTTCTCTTTCTGAAAACCATTGCCAATTATACTACTGCAAACCCGTCCTGGGCTGGTGTTAGGTGAAATCCAAAGGAGTTGTTCATAATAGATCATGTAGGGTAGGACACAGGGAGGAGGGTTCCCAGGCATCAGAATGGTCTATGAGTCAATGGCTAAAACATTTCCCAAAACTTACTCAACCTTCAAGGCTTAATTTTTATCTCGGCCTCTATTAAGAAACCTTCACTAATTCCTCCAACCCAAAATGATCTCTCCCCCTCCTCTGTGTCCCATGGCTCCTTGCTATCAGTAACATCATTGGACATTTAATACCTCATGACATTTCTCATGCTGTTGTTATTTAATTGTGTGTGATCACTCATTCAGTCATCAAACACATGCTATGTATGACCACTCTCCTATGCAGGGCTATGCTGTAGCGGAAATAACAATTAATAAGGCACTGACCTTGTTCTCAAAGAGAGTGCTAGAATTGTAGTCATACAGTGGGTCCTCAGGGACCTTGGGCAAATCATAGCATCTCTGAATTTCTGTGTAAAATGAAAGTTTGGATGAAATGATGGCTAAGGTCACTTCCAACTCTAAATCCTTTGAACATGTGAAGAACCAAATCAATGAAGGCAGAATATAATAGGGATCATGACAGAAGTAAAGATATAGGACTGGGGGTGGGAATCAGCAGAAGAAGGGATTATACACTGTATCTCTAACTGCTTGAGGGAAAGGATCTTGTCTCATTCATCTCTTTCTTTGTTCTTTCCCATATCCCACCATAACCAACCATAGTCCAAGATAAGAGTTCAGTAAATGCTATTTGAATGGCTGGATGTATGAAAACTTGGGTAGATGGTCCATGAGGCTACTGCTATGAACTAATATTAATGTTTCAACATGGGTAAGTTTAGACAATTTCTCTGTGTATGATTTGATCAGGTTTCCCAGAAGTAGGGTTATACTATTCTCACTCTCACATCATTTCCTATATACCATGCATAATGCCTAGTCAGAGTTAAGGGAATAGTGTGTGGTCCTATAACAGAAACAAAGCAACTTGGCTTAAACAATCATCACTGTGTTATCAGATGAGAAAAGTGTAGGACTAAGAGTGGAATACAGATACATATGTTTCCACATGCTCAGGAAGATTTTCTCTCTACTCCCCCAATCATTCTAGGTATGGTTGCAAAAGGAAAAGATTTGTGAAAGTTCTGTGAGGGGAGCGATATTTTGGGGCACCATGAAGTAGACAAAGCCAAAGGCTGGCTAATGTGGCCTGGGGATGGATGGTTGGAAGCCAGTCTGGTTATGATTTATGAAGAAAAAATAGGTGAAAAAATAGGTTTCAGAGGATGTCCATTTCAGTATTAGAGCTCAGACTGACTGGTATGGCTGAGAGGCATCAGTGCCAGGATATGACATGAAAATATGGAAGGAGAGGCCAGAGACTGACAACCTTCAGCACCATGGAGCTCCTTTCCTTGAAATAGTCATGGGTCAAGGTGGGAGGGTGGTAATAGCAGAGGGTTTGTGGCCTGATTAGTAGCATTCCAAACGTGGCATATACCATTCAGAAGTTCATAATCAGAAGGAACTTTAGCAGCACTTAGACACATACACTTCCATCCCTGAAAAATATTTCCTGCTACAACACACGTGATGAGGGGTCCTTAGAGTTAAAAGGGATATTGTAACAAAGAACATGGAAGGTCAGATCTGGGAAGGAACTTAGAACACAGAATAGCAAAACTAGAATAAACTCTTATACCTAGAATAGACTATTAGAGACAGAAGGAACCTTAGACTGAAGAACAGAGGGCCTAAACTGGAAGGAACTTTTAAGGTCATGCCCAATTTCCTCCTTTTACAGAAGATGGAACTGAAGCATAGAAAGGGGAAGTAATTTGTCAAAAGATGAGGTGGTAGCAAGGCCAGGATTAGAATCCAGGTCCCTTGACTCTCAGTCTTGTGGAATTTCCTTTTTACTAAGCTGATTGATACAACAAAAACTGTACTTCATCAGGAAACCAGGGTTCCCAGTCAGGATCTACACAATAGTCACTCTGTAAACACAGCTTTTTTTTGTGTCTGCCTATCTGTAAAGCATTCTGTGAGGATTGATTGTGGGCACTGAGGATGTTTAGCTTGAAGAAGAGAAGACTTGGGAGCAGGATTTGGAGAGAAGAAGGCATGATAACTATCCTTAAGTGCATGGAGGGTTGTCATATAGAAGAGGAATTAATTAGGTACTGCTTGGACCCAGAGAACAGAGCTAGAAGTAACGGTTAAAATTAAAGGGAGACTAAAAAAAAGTTAAGTTGCCTCAAAGTCAGAGCTGTCCATAAGGCACATGGCCACCTCAGGAGACAGGGAGAAAAAATAGGTGAGACACTGGTTTCAGAGGACGTACATTTCAGTACATCCTCTGATGTACTGGCAGTAAATTCCCATTACAGTACAAGCTATCCTAAAAGCCCCCTGAAGTCACTCCTCATTGGATGAATGCCATGAGCTTTCCATGAATTAAGATTAATGGCTCCTTCCTTATCTCATTGACAGGGGAGCTACGAAGTTTGGAGGTGAGAATGGACAGAAAGCACCAAATGTCTTATGAACCATCAGGATGTCAGCCTTCTCTGGCTCCAGATGGAAATATGGACACCCTCCCATTCAGCTGAGATGAGAAATCAATGGACATAGTTAAGAGTTCTTTGTATAAGATAAAAAAATTAATCTTCTCCAGTTCCTCTTAGAAGAGAATTAAGAAATGATTGAATTGATCTGGAGGGCATTGGTATATATAGTCTTTGGGGAAGGACACTCACTTTCTTCTCAGAATAGATTGGGATGAGGCCAAGGTCACTCCAAGTGGAAGGTCAGTGCCAACGAACCCTAGCCAGTCTTAAGGCAAAAACCAGAATCATAATCTTTATCTGGATGAAGTTCTCATGTCATCTGCTCTAACACCAGACACACAATAGAATCATGGAAGGTGCTATGGAGATTATTATCCTCATGAAATATACAGAAAATATGGAGTCCCCAAAAGGAAAAGTGACTTGCCACAAGTTATGCAGCAAGTTTAGTTAGGAGAAACAGTATTCAAATCCTGATCTTCTGACTCAAAGTTCAGGACTCTTTCAACTGATCAAGAAATTTAGAGAAGAGTAAGACCATTGGGGGAGACACCACAACATTGATATTTATGGCACTTGCTAGGTAGGGGTGTGTGTGTGTGTGTGTGTGTGTGTGTGTGTGTGTGTGTGTGTGTGATGGACAGAGTACATAAAACAGGAGATAAGTGGAAAGTAAAAGGTGATAATCAGTCACAACTAGGCAGAAGACATGGCTACCAGACAGAGATCATGGAGAGACTGGGCCTTTTCTCAGGGTGACAACATCTGTAGCAGAGTAGTGCATTCCTCATTTTGGGGGTGGTCTAGAGCAAAGTCAAACATGGTCACTTTAGACTTACAGGGATGGGGAACCTGTGGACTCAAGGCCACTTGTGGCCCTCTAGGCTCTCAAGTGCAGCCCTTTGACTGAGTCTAAACCTCACAGAACAAATCCCCTTAATAAAAGGATATTTTCTGTAAATGAAAGGATATTTGACTGGATACAGTCAAAAGGCTGCACCCAATGACCTAGAAGTTCACATGTGGCCTGAGGCTGCAGGTTCCCTACACCTGCCTAGAATATCTTGACCCAAATTAATATGTAATCAGAAAATATTAACAAAATTGATTAAAATATAATAGAACATAGAGAGTATTAATATGTAGTCTCTTAAGTTGATATGTGGCTTTCAGGGGATAATTCTTAAAAAACAAGGGATGGAAGCAAGTAAAAGTGATAAAATAGGCAATTTCCATTAGGTAAACTTCAAAAGTTTTTGCATGAACAAAATTAATATCACTAGGAAAAAAGGGAAATTCTATTGGGAAAAATCTTTGCATCAATTATTTCTGATAAAAGGTTGATATCCAAGATATATAGGGAGTTAATATAAATATCTAAGACCAAGAGCCACTCCACAATAAATAAGTTGCCCAAGGATACTATGAAATTGAAAGTTGGTACTCCCTTTTATTTTGTATAATTATTAATTATTGGTTGAGAATCATATCTAATCAGTGTATTACTTCTTTTGGATCAGAATTAGACTTGTTTGTATGGGCCTCCTAGGTAGAATTTTTAGAGTTTGACTTCAAACTTACTATGGGCTACAGCCTGACCACAAAGACAAAAAAATCTATAAAATTTTGGAAGGGGGTGGGGGAAAGAGTCAAACTGGTCATAGGATATTTGTTGATCATGAGATTTTCCAGGGGATGTGAGTCAACTCTGTTTTTCCCTGTTGCCCTGAGTTATGGAAATGTCCCCTCTGAGTCAAGCCAAGAAAGCCCGCTTTCGTCTCTGTACCAGACCAATCACAGCCTTAGTTTAGCTTACATGACTGGACCATATATAGCCAAATGTATGAAAGATCTGCTCTAAGTGAATCCTTGGCTACTGAAAGACCTTGGATCTATTTTATTGGCAATCACTAACCTTGCTAATAAATTTATCACAATTGGAACTTTGCACCTTAGTTTCTCTTTATCTCAGATGTTATTTAATCAAGGCAGCACAAAAGTCCTCTCATTTCCAAAAAAATAATTGCAAGCTGTTCACAACCTTATTGAGGTTGAAATTAATTAAAGATGGTCACCTTGGCTGCAGCTTGGAGTGGGGAAGAGGGGGAAAGCACTTCTCTTCCTCCTGCCCTAGGTTCTGAAGAGCCTTGTGGACTCTCCAAATTTCTCTATCCTCTCCCTCCCCCTGCCCCTCACTTTCTCACCCAGGTTGACCCTAAGCAATTATGGTTCTGGCTGGTAGTCCCAGACATATCGTAGCCTGCATCAATTCTTGGGGGGGCTGGGGTCTTGTAGGGGTTTGGGGAGATAGGTCAAAGTGGAGGTTATCTCCTGGAATTGTTGCTGCCTGAGGCCTAGAGGCCAGCATTCATTGACAGCTGTGGATGACATTGCAATACTCCTTCAATCTAGCACAATTAAGGGATCATCAGTCACCAAACAGTAGCTGCTTTCCACTTTGTGGATCAAGGAAAAATTTATGGAGTCACTCATGACCAGGAGCTCAAGGAGTCAGTTAGTCATCATCAGCACTCTACATGACTGGCTGGGGTCTTCTGCCCAGTACCAGAAACTTTATTGTCTATATGAAGCAGTGCAGGCTACTCAGCATAGCCCTTGTGAAATGACCCTGAACAAATGTTCCCTGAGGCAGGGATCTAGGAAAGAAAAGAGCCTACCTGTTCTCCAGTCACTGTTAAGAAGCCATTAGTGCCCAAGGCTTGCTGCCTTGAGCTACCTCTCTAGAGATACTGTAACAATAAGGAACCTTGTTGAATCTACTTATTGTTTTAGGGGTCAGCAAGATCTAAGCAGCCAATTCCCATTCATCCTGGTTGAGTCAGTGTTCTAAATACAGACTAGGCTGAAGCCCCAGTCTTAGTAGATGTGAAGTGGATAAATTCTTAGTGACTATTGGAGAGGGGTAGATAGCCTTAGGTGAGGGAAATGAGAGTCTTCCTTAGGAGAGAAAAGGGAAAACCCATTGAATAGACACCACCATCACCCCAAAGCCCAGTACCTGGAGGGCTAGCTCCATGGGCAGACCCCATCCTTCCTGCAGATGTTGCCCAAGGGTGGAAATGATAAGCAGAGTCTTTTTTTTTGTTTGTTTGTTTGTTTGTTTGTTTGTTTTTTGAATTCAGATGCTTTATTAACTTCTGTTTTACATCATTCATTTCCGCCAGATTTTGAGTTACAATCATTTTCCCCCCATTATTCCCCTACCCATCCTCCCAGAGCAGTAATCCCACAAGATATCGCTTCCTCCAATCTGCTATCTCCCATATCTTCTCCCATACCCCCATCGACTTTTCCATTAGAGGAAGGTGTCTTTGCATCCCAATGCCTGCACATCTTATCTCCCTATTACAAGCAAAAGAGTATTAATAATAGTATTTATATATATTTGAAACATTTAATGTTAAGACCTCGAATTTCAGATCCATTTCCTTCCTCCCTTGTCACCCATTCCCTCTTGGGAGATAAGTAATTCAGTATATGTTGTACATGTCTAGCTATGCAAAACATTATCATAGTAGATATATTGTACAAGGCTGCTTATAATTCCCTCCCACTCATCCCACCCCCCACCTGGTCCATTCCCTACATGATCCTGTCCCTCTTTTATAGTGGGTACTTCCAACCTCCCCTCACCCCAAGGATGCCCTCCCATCCATCATCCCTCCTCCCATCCCCCTTCCCCCTATCCTGCTGCAGGTTGAGATATCCCATTTACTATGTATGTCATTTTCTCCCTGAACCAAATTCAGTTTGAATGTGGTTTTGCCTTTTTAGCCTTCCTTATTCTCCCCCTCTTTTGCAACCACTTCCCCTTGCTTCTTCTGCATGGGATAGTTTGCACTACCCTGTCTCTCCCCATCTCCTCTTGCCACTTTCCTCTCTCACCTCATAATTTCATCCCTTGAGTATTCTCCCTTCCCAACAAATTCAACCTATGCCCTCTATCCATATATAACTGTAACCATATACACACACATTCACATATGTATTCATATGACCACACCCCCTTCTTCCATTATTTTCATAGTGAGAAAGATATCATCAGTCACAGTTATTGCTTTTCCATATAGGAAAGTAAATAGTTCAACTTTGATAAGTTCCTTTTGATTTCTTTTCCCTGATTACCTTCTCAGGCATCTCTTCCTTCTTGTGTCTGGATGTCAAATTTTCTATTCAACTCTGGTTTTTTCCTCAAGAATGCTTGAAAGTCCTCTATTCCACTGAATGACCATATTTTCCCCTGAAACAAAATACTCAGTTTTGCTGGGTAGGTGACCCTTGGGTTCATTCCCAGTTCTTTTGCCCTCTGGAATATCATATTCCATGCCCTTCGATCCCTCAGTGTAGAAGCTGCCAGGTCCTGGGCTATTCTGATTGTGTTTCCACAATATTGAAATTGTTTCTTCCTGGCTGCTTGTAGTATTTTCTCCTTGATCTGGGGATTCTGGAACCTGGCTATAATATTCCTGGGAGTTTTCTTTTTGGGATCTTTTTCAGGAGGTGATCTGTGGATTCTTTCAACCTCTATTTTGCCCTCTGGATCTAAAACATCAGGGCAGTTTTCCTTGAGAATTTCTTGAAGGGTGATTTCTAGGTTCTTTCCTTGATCATGGCTTTCAGGTAGTCCAATAATTTTTAAATTGTCTCTCCTGGATCTATTTTCCAGGTCAGTGGTTTTTCCCATGAGATATTTCACATTGCCTTCTAATCTTTCATTTGTTTGGATCTGCTTAACAGCATCTTGATTTCTCATAAAGTCATTAGCTTCCATTTGCTCCAGTCTAACTCTGAAGGAATGAATCTCCTCAGTGAACTTTTGAGATTCTTTTTCCATCTGGCAAATTCGACTTTTTAAGGCATTCTTCTCCTCATTGCCCTTTTGGGCCTCCTTTGCCATTTGAGTTAGTCTATTTTTTAAGGTGTTGTTTTCCTCAGTCAGGCTGTTGACCCTCATTTCATACTTTTCCTGCATCCTTCTCATTTCTCTTTCCAATTTTTCCTCCACTTCTCTTATTTGATTTTTAAAGTCCTTCTTAAGGTCCTCTATGGCCTGCAACCCGCTCATGTTTTCCCCTGGGGCTTTTGGAGCAGGCCTTCTGACCTCACAGTCCTTTTCCCGCTCTATGCCCCCAAAATAGGAGTCTAGGGTTGCATTTTTCTGTTTCCTTTGCCTTGGCATGTTGCCACTTAATTGCTTGACTTTTGGGCTTGTTGCCACACTATGGCTTTAAGGCCAGATAGAGGAATTTTCGTCCCGAACGTGTGGGGGGCAACTTCCGTTTCTGGCAAGCTGTAAACCCACCCACGACTTCCACCCTAGATCACAATCCAGATCCAGGGAGGTTAAAGCAAGAGCGATTACCCCCCAAGACTGATCGCTGGATCTCCCTACAAATTTGCAGGCTGGGGGCGGGATCTGCCTCTGAAAAGTACAAAATGGCGTTTGTCCTCAGCGGCTTCTAGCCCCCAGGGGAGGGAGCCGACGCATTCCCTAATACCAGTCCCAAAGTCCATAGGACACTAACCTCTTACTTTGTCCCAGGCAAGTCTATGTTGATAGTTCTGGAATCGCCACAGCTCCTGGTGTTCTGGGGTTCCTCCAGCTGGCTGCTGGCCCTGCCTCCCTGGTGCTAAAACCTCGGCTCATGCGGACCTGGGCTCGGCTCGGCTCAGCTCCTGCGCTCTGCGCGCTGCACGCTGCCAGGTCCCAGAACACTGCGCTGGTCCTTCCTGCAGGGCTGCTGGGCTGTCCTCAGCGGGAGTTTAGCTTCTCTGTGTCGTTCTGTGGGTTCTGGGGCTCCAGAAGTTGTTCAGAGTCCCCGTTTATATCGTTTGGGGGGAATGTGGGGGCAGAGTGGCTTGGATGAGCTGTTTCTACTCCGCCATCTTGGCTCCGCCCCCCCCCCCCCATAAGCAGAGTCTTAATTAAGGGGAAGCTGAACTAATACACCACCCTAATTTCCCCTGGCATATTGAAACTGATGCTAAGGCCCAAGTACCAGTTATTGGTGGGCATGTCATAATGTAAGTGCCTTTTAATAGTTAACATTAAGAAGAGTAAGGATGGGTGGCAGAGAGAGAGAGGAGGCTCTGGATGTACTACAATTATCTTAATACCAAATGTATATGCTGTCTAGAGTAGGGGTTTTTTTTGTTGTTGTTTTGTTTTGTTTTAGGAACTAAGCTCTGCATAATATAAAAGAAAAAACTATGAAAGATTCTTCCAAAATCCTTATAATAAGAAAAATGCAAATTAGTAACTGTGAAATTTCACCTTAAACTAAGCAAATTGTCAAAGATACCAAAAGATGGAAATAGTCAATGGACTTGTCTCAATCTCCATTCTTTAGCCTTTGACACTGTCAGTGACCCTCTACTCTTTGATAACCTGTCCTCTCTAAGTTTTTGGGACACAACTTTCTCCTAATTCTCTTCCAACCTATCTGACTGCTCCTTCTCCATTTCCTTATGCAGGTCAGGCCCACTAACCATGAGTATCCCATAGTTTATCTGAGGCTTTCTTATCTTCTCCTTCTCTGCTGTTATACTTCACTTGGTGATCTCACTAGCTCTAGTGAATTTAATTATCATGTCTATGTTGATAATTCTCTTATCTAACTCAACCTCTCCATACTCCTCCAATCTTGCATCTCTAACTGCCTTTCAAACATCTTGGACTGGATCCAGTTAACATCTTAAAGTCAACCTATTCAAAACTGAACTCATTACCTTTTCCCCTAAATCCTTCCCCCTTCCAAGCTTTCCTAATATTATGGAGAGCAACATCTCCTTCCCAGTCCTCCAGGCTCACAATTTAGGGTTAATTCTGAAGTCCTCACAACCTCTCAGCCCTTCCCCCTCCCCTCATCCCCATCCCCAACCCCAACATCCAAACTTCTTCTAAGACCTGTTGATTTTACTTTTGCAATATCTCTCATATGCAGCCCCTTCTTTGCTCTGACATTGCCACCACTCTATTACAGGCCATCATAATCTCATGCCTGGACTATTGTAATATCCCACTAGTTGCTCTACCTGTCAGAAGAGTGTCTGTACTCCAGTCCATCAATGGCCAAAGTGTTTTTCTAAAGTGCTGGTCACCCATACACTCAATGATTTCCAGTGGCTCCTGTCAGGATCCCCATGCCAAGAACACCCTTCTCTTTTCACTTCTCTCTTTCTACTATTAGTAGATACCCTATTTTCCAGAGCTAAGGCCAAGCAATAAATCTATGCCCTGATCTTGGCATAACAACAATTCTTTGTGCTCATCCTCTGGATGGAAGGCTTCAGCTAAATCCCAGAACTGTTTCACACCAGCCCAAGGTGGTCCCTGAACTCAGACAAGCATCTGCAGGAACTATGTTCTAGTCATGAAGCCCTGCTATGAATCAAACTTGTTCGATGTTGCTGTTACCCCCTCATCGCCACAGCCACAGTTCACTGTCTGTTTCTTTGTCTAGCCACTAGTATGTATATCAAGGCAGTGGGCCTCCTCCTGGAGGATACCCTGGCATACACGTCTAGTTTCTCTTCTCCAATGGAATAAAGAATGCTTTTTGCTGATAACCACTGTCAGATTTTTGGTTTTATTTTTATTTTATTTTTCAGAGTTAACAGTGGTCATGATAACTCCTGTGAACTCTATGTTTTGTTTTGGTTTTTCAAAGTTAGCAGCAGTTGCATAACTCTGTGGCTCTTTGGTCATTTATTTTCTGAGTCTGACATTCCCTATCATTTCTAGGATCAAGTACAATAACCTCTGTCTGAAGTTCAAACCCATCACCATCTCCGCACCCCTTCCCACCTTTTCCAGCCTTCTCACACCTTGTACCCCCCCCCCCACATACTCTTCAATTCAGTGACATCATCCCCTTTGCTGTTCCATGACCAAGACATTCTCAGTCTCAACTCAGACTCCAGGTACATTCTCTGGTTGTCCCCAACATGCCTGGAAAGCTCTTCTTTTTCATCTCAAACTCCTGGCTTCCCTGGCTTCCTTCAGGTCTTAAATACAATCCCACCTCCTACAAGAAGCCTTTCTCAATCCCTCTTAATTCTGGTACCTTCCATCTGTTAATTATGTCCTAGGCACTCTCTTTCTAGCTTGTTTGTATGCATCTGTTTTCTTGTCTTCCCCACTAAAACTCTGAATTTCTTGAAGGCAGGGACTGCCTTGTTTTCCTTTGCTTAGCCCAGTTCTTGGCACATAGTAGACACTTAATAAATGCTTATTGACTGACTAACTGAACCAGTGATCCCATTTATAGGTAAATATAACAAGGAAATCAAAAGTAGAAAGGTCCCATATAACTCCCCCCACCAAAAAATATAATTCTGTGGTAGCTAAGAATTGGAAACCCAGTAGCTGACGATCAATCAGAGGATGGCTAAACAAAGTGTGTATATGAATATAATGGAATATTACTCTTTAACAAATGACAGATATGAGGAATTCAGAGAATTGTGAGAAAGCACATGGATTTAAATGTGATTTTAAAATCAAAAACATTAATATAAGTTTTTTAATTAAAACAAAAGCTCAGAAGCATTCTGGTTCAGAAGTGTGGTTTAGAAAGTAGACACTTGTTCTGATAGACCGTGTTAAAGGTTTCCTGAAGAAAGGGAATCAGCGCCATCTATTGGAGGTTGTGGAGTAAAGCATGGAGGAAGTAAAGAAAGCTTCAGAAAAGAAAAGCAAGGGAACTCAACAGCTGGGAGCTGGGGCATCTGCAAGATCTCCAGGGCAAGGTGGCTGCAATGCTGGCTCATTTCTATAAGAATTTCTCTCCCTTGCCAGAGAAAGTTTTCCACCCTGAAAGCTTACATCGGAAGCATCCTCCATGCCTGAAGCCTCTCTATTTCTCTATTGGTTGGTTTCTCCCATACTCTTCATTTTAAGGAGCTGGGCCCTGGCCCACCAAGTCTTCATTCCTCTCCAGGTTATACTGTGTGGACTCTCCAAATTTCTCCATCCTTCCCATCTCCTTTACCCTCTTACACACACACACACACACACACACACACACACACACACACACACTTTTCACCTCCTTTTATTTCATTAGAATGTAAGCTCCTTGAGGAAGCTTACACTCTCTTTCCACTCATATTTGTATTTTCAGAACTTAGTACAGTGCCTGGCACAAAGTAAACACTTGATAAATACAGTAAAAACCCTATTCCCTTTAATTTGTACATAAAACTGTTAGTGTTTTGAACCTTGTGTGCACAAGGGCTTAGTATGTGCATCATGGGTGAGGGACTGGATAGAGGAGAGTCAGATACTGAAGATACTCAAGCCCCTTGGGACTATTTCACTTTTATTCTTGAAACCTCAGCATCCAGAAGTGGGCAGGGGAAACTAGCCTGGGAGTGCTACAACCTCAAAGTGTACCCACACCCTATACATCCCAAGAGAGTTTCTGATCCAAATGTTCTAAGACATGCCCTCCCCCCCATTCTGACCTTGTTCTTACAATCCCTCCTAATTCTCAGAGTCTATGTTCTCAGTGATGACAAAGGCACCACTTTGCACCGCAGGAGGCTTTTCCTGGTTTCCTTAGCTATGTGTGCAAAGTTACCTATTTTGCATTTTATAGCTAGATTAGATTGATAGATAGATGATAGGTAGATTGGATAGATAGAAAACAGTTGATAGGTATATAGGCTGATAGCTGAAGGAGAGGGAGATGGAGACAGTGAGAGGGAGAAAATGGAGGGATGGAGTGAGGGAGATGGGGAGAAAGACAGAGAGGAAGAGGGGGAGAAAGAAGGGAAGAGGGAGGGAGAGATGTGTTTCCCTTTAACATGCATGCTTCTACAGACTTGCATGAAATGATGCAGGAAGAAGTAAGCAGAGCCAAGATAGCAACATATGTAATGACTACAACAAAACAAATAAGAAGGACAAAACCACAAAACCATCAAAAGTAAATGTTGCAGAATTACAAAGACCAAGTATGGCACCAAAGAAAAGATATGAGAAGACTTTCGCAGAGGGAGGAGGCCCATGGGTGGGGGACATCACACATATTCCCAAACTATTTTCAGATCATTTTTTGCTGATTGGTATTTTCCTCTTCCTTTTTTTTTGGTTAGATGGGATGACTCTTTAGAAGGGTACAAGGGTAGATATACTGAGGAAAATTTTTGTTGACTTAAAAACAAAGATATCAATAACCAATTTTTAAAATGTAAATCCCTTGAGGGCAGGGACTATTTCACTTTTATCCTTGTATCCCCAACATCTACCGCAGTGCCCCACACAAGCACACAGTAGGTACTTAACAAATACCTGACTGATTAACTAGCATTCTATGCCCTAAGGTCCTTTGCAAGCATTCTCTTAAGTCAAGGCAAAGATTTATCTTTATGCTTTCCAGTGGGCAAGAGTTCTTAGGGAACCTGCAGACTTAGAGGGGGACAGGTAAAGTTTACATAGGATATTCTATAGTGAAACATGTGCCAAATATGTTAACTAGGTGAGTCAGGGCAGGATTAGAGAGTAGTTAAGGACTGGTCATTTCTTAAAGGAACGTGCACTTTTAGTATCTAGTGCACAGGTATTTTACCCAGAGTTCACTGGAAAATAGCCCAGGCAGGGAGGGGGAGGAGGGAAGCTACATCATGGTGTGGTTTTAGGCCTGAAACGTCATTAAGTCAACTAATGGTAAGGGCTGACTGAGAAATACCCAGACTGCCCCTATCAATGTCTTATTGGACAAAATAAACATAAGGGAGTATACATATGGCTAAGTCTAGGATATATATGATAGGTCAGTCAGTAGTAAATATCTTAAAGAGCCAGTACCCCCCAGTTCAGCCAGTACACAGCTGGTTCAAACTAATATATTCTATAGGTGCAGCTGGCTACTGTATCAGGAAGAGAGATGAGTATTTTGCTAGGGCATGTTGCCCTTGAGCTGCAGAGAAAGAGCCTAAGGACAGTGTTTTGAGGTTAGGGAGAAATGTGATTTTGGAACTGGAGTCCAAGCACAGGCACCCAATCACCCCATCATTGCCAGAAGAATTGTTGACTGTGTAAATTCCCCCATGTCACAAAGGAGAACATTTTAGCTTGAGAAAAGAGACTTGTCCAAGGTCACACAGTGAATTCCCAGGTAGCATTTTGGTATAGTAGAAAAAGTAGTAACTCTGGAGTCAGAAGATTTGTGTTTAAATCCCGTCACTGATGCTTACTTACTACTTGTGTGACCTAATGCAGTCTTTTACCTCCCTGGGCCTCAGTTTCCTCATTTGTAAATCTAGGGGACTGGACTATATAGAATGAGCAATCATATACTAAGCACTGACTATGTGCCAGATGTTATGGAATGTTATCCTCATAACTATGTAATGTGGGTGCATTTATTATCCTTACTTTCCAGATGAGGAAACTGAGTCAGAAGGTCAGTGACTTGCCTAGGTCACATAGTAAGTGTCTAAGGTTAAATGTGATAACTTCTACAAGTCCCTTCTAGCTCTAAACCTGGCTCTATGGATATTTCTTCCCATTATACCAGATGTCTTCTGGATGAATTTCCAGCTTCCATCCTAGTACTACCGCCAAGCTTCCTGATAGGTCAATGCATATGGGGGAAAGCAATAGCTTTTCTAACATAGAGAAACCAGAAGTGTTAAAGGTGGCCCAGCTGAGGGGGTTGAGAGGCTTTCTCTTCACTTCAAAATCTACCTCCATCAATAACCATAGCATACTTTTTTTTCAGGAATAAGACAGAAGTTTTCATTTCAAAGTGAGAGAAATGGCTTGTAAGTAAGGAGGCAGATTAGACACGGTGCTGGGGCCCCACCCCTAGTGAAGGGACCCACTTTAGAGCAGGCAGATCTTGATACTTTATATTAATGGCTACGCAGTGAAGTGTAGCCCTGACAATGAGAGGTAACAGCAACGTGACAGGTTTGATTCATAACATGGCTCCATGACCAGAACTTGTCCCACTTGTCCCGAGTTTGTCTGAGATCAGGGAACACCCAGTTCTGGTCAAAGTAATACAATAATTGTGGGATTTTTCCAGAGTGTGAGATTATCCAGAGGGTAAACCAAAGGATTATTATTATGCCAAGCTCAGGGCAAGTCTGCTTGTTGGGCCTTAGCTCTGGAAAACAGGGTATCTCCTACTATTTTGACAATACCAAGGCAAAAACAAATTGGTAGTTGTTTTCTTTTTGTTCAGTATTTTATTTTTCCCCAGTTACATGTAAAAACAATTTTTAACATTAATTTTAAAACTTTGAGCTCCAAATTCTCTGCCTTCTTCCCTCCCTACCTCCACCCCCATTGAGAAGTCAAGCAATTCAATATAGGTTATACAGGTATAGTCATGCAAAACATATACACAATAGACATGTTGTGGAAGAAAACATAGACAAGAAAAAAAACTTAAGAAAAATAAAGTAATACAGCATACATTTATTTAATACTTAACAGTTTGCAAAACATTTTCTCTACAACAACCTTGTAAGATAAGGGGTGCCAGTATTACTGTTATTTTACAGGTGGATAAACTGAGACTTGCCCGAGGTCAAGCAGCTCATTAATGCCAGAGTCAAGATTTGCACTTAGGTCTTCTGACTCTAAAGTTAGAGTTTGTTCCACTGAACCAGACTAAGCAAATGGACGTGGTTCTCCCCATCTTTTTGGCAGATTCTGGTTCTGCCTCCCTTTGGAAGTGTGAGCCAAGTGACCCAATCCACCCCGCTTGGAATGACCTCAAAGGGATTTGTTATCTCAAAGGCATCTTCATCTTCTCTAGAGTCACACCGCAAGTTGATGAGGCCATTAGATCAGGATGCAGCTATCCTGACTCCAAATCTAAGATTCTTTTCCATCTGATGGAGTTCTTTACAATTATCTCATTTGATCTTCATAGCAACCCTGTTAGGAAGATGCTATTATCATCCCCAATTTACAGATGAGAAAACGGAGGCAAACTGAGATTAAATGCCTTGCCTGGGGTCACACACCTAGTAAGTGCCTGAGGTCAAATTTGAACTTGAGTCTTCCTGACTCCAGGCCTTATGTTCTATCCATTGTAGCTATTTGCATAGTTGAGATGCAATAGCTGCTCCTGCCAATCTAAATAATATCAGTCTGCATAAATTAAAACAGAAAACCAAGGTGACTTATTGATGGCTTCTATAACCAATTCTCTTTCTAGTGATCCGAAATGGAATGGCCTCCCCACTTTCTTCCATTCTCCATAGATACCTAGGACCAGCAGGGCCACCATGAGAGATCAACCTGCTCTCAGTGACACAGATAACGATGCCCACCTCCTCAGGTCTATAAGGGAAAACTATGCCTGGAGCACAAAACTAGAATTTCCTGAGCCCCACCTTTCTGATAGCAAGGATTTCTGTTTGTTCCTGCATCCCAGAAAGAAAAGTGAAAGTGACCAGTGGGGCAGAATTGCCCTCCACTCTGGGTTATTCTCCATACTGTTACCTGACATCCAGGTTTTCCCACATCCAATCCTTTGACTTTAACACAGAGGCTTTGGGGCTCTAAGGCCCAAAGGACAAGAAGGCAAGAGGCCAAGGCTTCCAGTGAGCAGGCCAACCTCTCTCTGATGTGGGAGGAAGAGCATCCCAGATAATGGCAAGTAAATGAGAAATGTTCTCTCCCTAGTTTCTAAGGTCTTTACCCCAGTTCCAGCACTGCAGGTCTAATGGTACCATAGATTCAGAGATGTCAGATCTGGAGAAACAAAGAACCATCTGATTCACCTGTCTCCCTCCCTCCATTTTACACTGAGACTCTCAATCAAGGCAGTGTCTGACCCACAACTTTTTTTTTTCTGGTGTCACTCTTTGCCTCCACTTTAGCATCTTCTTGGATCTCAGATTGTTTCTTCCTCCAGAACCTGTTCAATCAGAGAACAAAGTTTCAAAATGAGTAGGGTTGGCCTTATACCTGGCAACAAGGGAAGCTGCCTGTCCAAGTTCTTGCAAGATCATGTGATATTTCTCCTGCTCCACCCCGTGCCCTAAAATACCCCCCATTGACTGAAATTACCCCTTATTTGTTTATTTGGAATTAAGACATTGAAGACCCTTGTTACAAAAGTAACACGAGGACTCTGGGTACTTTTTGTGTGACAGTGCAAAGGAAGAAATAGAAACAGGGAGGGAGCTGCTGAAGACAAATTTTACAGTAGTCATAATAGAAAAAAATGCTAGATATGGAATCAGAAGACTTAAGTTAAGTCCCAGGTTTTCCACAAACTAGTTAGGGAACTTGAGTTAGTCAGTTAACTTCTTTGAGACTCAGTTCCCTCAGCTATAAAGTGAGGATACACTACCTACTTCAAATCTACAATGAAATGTGTTTTGTAAACCTTAAAAGCTCTAGGGAAATAAAGACTAATACTATGTATTATTAACTTTATTTTCTATTTTCCCAAGTGCTTTTTTAAAAAATGTATTTATTTATTTTTAATTTTCAACAATTACTTCCATAAGATTTTGAATTCCAAATTTTCTCCCCATCTCTCCTCTCCCCCTACCCCAAGACAGTGTGAAATTTGATATAGGTTCTACATATATATTTATATCAAAGCTATTTTCACATTAGTCATGGTGTAAAGAAGAATTAGAACCAATGGGAAAAACCACAAGAAAGAAGAAACAAAAAGAGAGAGAGAAAGCAAATAATATGTTTCAATCTGCATTCAGACTCTGTAGTTCTTTTTTGGGATGTGGACAGCATTTTCCATCATAAGCCCTTGGAAGCTGTCTTAGATCCTTGTATTGCTAAGAAGAGATAAGTCTATCAAAGTTAGTCATTGCACAGTGTGGCTATTACTATGTACAATGTTCTCCTGGTTCTGTACATTTCACTCTGTGTTTGTTCATATAAGTATTTCCAGGCTTTTCTGAAGTCCACCTGCTTATCATTTCTTATAGCACAATAGTATTCCATTACATTTATTTACCACAAGTTGTACAGTCATTCCCCAATTAATGGACATTCCCTCAATTTCCAGTTCTTTGCCACCACAAAAAGAGCTGCTAGAAATACTTTGGTGCATGTGGGTCCTTTTCCCATTTTTATGATCTCTTTGGGATGCAGACCTGGAAGTAGTATTGCTGGGTCAAAGGGTATGCACAGTTTTATAGCCCTTTGTGCATGGTTCCAATGGGCTTTTCTTGTGTCATTGAGAGAAGGTTGATCTCTCATGGTGGCTTTGGTGGTCCTAGATGTTTATGGGGAATGGAGGAGCGTGGGGAGGTCATTCCATTTCTGGATGGCTAGAAAGAGAATTACAGAAGCCATCAATAAGTCACCTGGGTTTTCTGCTTAAATTTAAGCAGACTGATATATATATATATATATATATATATATTATTACTGGGCAGGAGCAGTTATTGTATCTCATTTGCATCTTTCATTTAAGTGGATCCTCAAAAAACCCAGTGGTGGAATCAGAGCAGAGATTTTAACTGTACCCATTTTGAAGATGAAGAGACTGAGGTCTGTGATCTGAATTGACTTCGCCATGTCTATTTCATAGAAAAGTTTCTAAAATGCTAGTGCTGGAAGAGCCTCGATACTATATCAAGTACATTTCATCAAGTACATTTTACAGAGGGTCACAGACCTAGAGAGGGGAAATTATTTGCCAGAGGTCACATTGTGATCTAGTTGCCAAGGCCAGATTAGAATCTAGGTCTCCTGGCTCCCAAGGCTCTCTACACAACAGAGAATTGCTCTGGATATGGGGATTGGGGCTTGGGGAGGTGCTTGACATTAAAGATCTAAATCCCACCATGGAGGTGAATACCTCAGACTGATGCCACCACACAAAAAGGACATCCACAGACCAGTCAGTAAGCGGAAAAGTAACATGAAGGGGACGGCAAAGACAAAACAGGAGCCAAAGTTCATTGCATCACACTGGGAAAAAGCTTGGGGAGAGGAGAGAGGGAAGGGTCTAATGAGAGCTTTTAGAGGTCTAAGGGGCCAATCTGTAGGGAACAAAATTCAAGACCAAGTAGGAATAAAAGGTGGTATGTCTGCTAGGGAAGCTTAGGGGAACAGAGTTGAGTGAGAATTCCCAAGTAATTAGGGTACATTTGTGCTCCAAAGCCCTCAAAGGCTCTACGTTTCCTATAGGAGAAAGGTCAAGTTCTAGATCTTGACATTCAAGGCCCTCTATGATTTTTTTATCTCAGTCTACTTTTCCATTCTAATTTCCCACTGATTCTCTTCATGTCTTCTATATTCCAGCCAAAACAGACTCCTTCCTAACTCTGATTCTCACCCTGACATCTTCTACCTCTGGATCTTTACTTATGCCATTCCCATGTCTGGACTGCATTCTAAAACCCTATCTCAATCAGATGAAATATAATCTTATAACCTCCCTTCTTCCCCCAGCAAGCTATTTGTTCCATGAGAAAAAAATTATATCATATGTATCTTTCTAGTCCTAGTGCTGAACCCAGGCCCATGAATACATTACATATTTAATAAATGTCTATCAAAATTTAGAAAGACAGATTTCAACTCAATATAAGGAAGAACTTCTTGGGGACTGGAGTTGTAAACACTGGAATGGACTGCTTTGGGAGGTGGTGAGTTTCCCATCACTAGCATTTGAAACAAAAGATGAATGATCACTCATTAGAAGCACCATAAAAGAGAACCGTGTTACAGGTTGGGGGCAGACAAGATGAACTTAGTGTGTTAGGATGACCTTGGGAGAGAATTAGATTGGATGACCTTGAAGGGGTTGACTAGGTGACCTTGGGGAAGGGGGAGGGTCCAACTCAATGATTTGGTAGGGGATTAGATTAAATGACTTCTGAGGATCCCAGAATCCCAGCTCTAGGATTTTGATTCCATGACTAGTCTCATCAGCATTCTCCACAACCCTCTCATATCCTAATGGAGTTGGTGCCCCTAATTGCTTAGGTCTTAAAAAGTCCAAAAGTAAAACCTAGGCCTTTTTGATGGGGGCTCTCAGAACAATAATTTGGTGCTGACATTCAAAATGGAAGGAAATGGGAAATTTCAGTTAGAGGTTGAAAATAAAGATGTAAATATTTTCCCTAACCAAACTCACAGACCTGAAATCTATCTGTGGATGATGCTAGGTTAAGAACTCTTACTCTCTGATCACTCTTCTACTCTTACCTCAGCTAGGTGTCATCTTGTGCATATATGAGGTTATATATCATTCAATCAGACACCATGAAATAGAGGCTTTGAAACTGACAGAATCCTTGACTTTTTTGCTTTTCAAAAATTTACAGGCTCATAGAATGGAAATGAAAGAGAATTAACTATCCAAGAAGGTTTGACTGAATTAAGAATCATAAAATCTAAGAACCAATGAGTCTGCATAGAATCAATTCCGAGGTAGGAAGGACCCCAGAGGCTACCTAGTCCAACCTCCTGCATGATTCAGTGATGGCTATTCTAGCATCTATAATAGGATGTCTCTCAAGCTTGCTTTGAAGTGCCCTGATAGGGAGGACTCTACTTCCTAGGGCTTTTCATTCCATATTGTCCAAGGATTAAGTGTTAAGAAGTTTTTCCTTGTATTGACTTAAGGAAGAAGTTTCTGATCCTGACCCTCAGGATATAAACAACAAATACTACTACTACCACCACCACTCCCCCAAAAGGTCCCCTGCATGTCTGGTTTAAGAAGGGAAAGATTGGTGCAGAGCCAAGATGGGGAGTAGAAACAGGACTTCCGTGTAGCTCCGGCTTCCACCTCCTCTAATACATGTAAAAATGACTCTAAACAAACTTTAGAGATACCAAACCCACAAAGTGACAGAGAGAAACACATCTCTTACTGAAGGAAGCCTGGCAGGCCGGCAAGAATGGTCCATTGCAGCATGCTGGGAGCCCAGCACAGTCCCAACTGAGCAGCCCCAGGGCTGCTCCAACCAGCAGCTGAGCAGACTTCACAAGAGCAAATCACTAGCAGCAGTAGCAGTTTCCAGATTTCTCAATCCACAAATGCCAAAGACAAAGTAAAAGGTCAGTATGGAACTTTGTTGGAACAGGGGGAGCATGGTCCAGCTGCTACCCCCAGGGTGAGAAGCAGAGGAGGCTCAGTGGCTGCAGTCTCTGCCACATGGCTGCTTCTAGAGCTCCTGGCCTACAGATTGTAAGGGGACCAAGCAACCATTCAGAGGGTAATCGCTCTGCTCTGACCTGCTTGGATCTGGATCATGGTCTTGGGTGGTGGTTCTGGGGTGTGTGTCCAATGAGTCAGAGCATGTGGGAGCTGTAGAGAGGGCACACATTTACTAGCTCAGGCAGCTGCAAAAACCCAGCAACTTGGGAAATGGCTTTCTCCATTCTGAAAGCAGAATTCTACCATGGCAAAGAGCTCAAAAGTCAAGTAATTGGCTGCCAATATGAGCAAGCAACAGAAGCACAAATAGATGATAGAATCCTTAATTGGGGACAAAAAGGTTCAAGGTATAGAGCAGAAGGAAGACATCAAAGTCAGAACTCCTGCATCAAAAGCCTCCTAGAAAAATATAAACTGGTTACAAGCCAAGGAGGAGCTCAAGAAGGATTTTGAAAATCAAGTAAGAGAAGTGGAGGAAAAATTGGGAAGAGAAATAAGAATTATGCAAGAAAGTCATGGAAAGAGAGTCAACAGCCTGCTGAAGCAGACCCAAAAATACACTGAAGAAAATAACACCTTAAAAAATAGACTAACTCAAATGACAAAAGAGGACCAAAAAGCCAATGAGAAGAATTCTTTAAAAAGCAGTATTTGCCAGATGGAAAAGGAATTTCAAAAACTCACTGAAGAGACTAACTCCTTCAAAATTAGATTGGAGCAATCAGAAGCTAATGATTTTATGAGAAATCAAGATACTATGACACAGATCCAAACAAATGAAAAAATAGAAGGCAATGTGAAATATCTCATTGGAAAATGCACTGACCTAGAAAATAGATCCAAGAGGATAATTTAAAAAAAAATTTTGGTCAAACTGAGAGCCATGATCAAAAAAAGAGTCTAGACACCATCTTTCAAGAAATTATCAAGCAAAATTGCCCTGATATTCTAGAACCAGAGGGCAAAATAGAAATTGAAAGAAATCACCAATTGCCTCCTGAAAAAGATCCCCAGAAGGAAATTCCTAGGAATATTATAGCCAAATTCCAAAGTTCCCAGGTCAAGGAGAAAATACTGCAAGCAGTCAGGAAGAAATAATTTGAGTATTGTGGAAATACAATTAGGATAACACAAGACCTAGCAGCTTCTACATTAAGGGATCAAAGGGCTTGGAATATGATATTCTGGAGATCAAAGGAGCTAGGATTAAAACCAAGAATCACCTACCCAGCAAAACTGATTATAATGCTACAGGGGAAAATATACAATGAAATAGAGGACTTTCAAGCATTCTTGATGGAAAGACCTGAGCTGAACAGAAAATTTGACTTTCAACTACAAGAAGCAAGAGAAGCATGAGAAGGTAAACAGGAAAAAGAAATCATAAGGAACTTATTAAAGTTTACATTCCAAGATGAAAAAATGATGATTGTAAATCATAAAACTTTTCTCAGTAGGAGGATAGCTGAAGGAAATATATATGTATATATAGGAGGATATATGTATATGAATATATATGTATATAAATGTGTATATATGTGTATATAAATATATATATATATGTGAGTGTGGGCATTTGTATGTTCATGTATACATAGAGGGCACAGGATGAATTGAATATGAAAGGGATGATATCTAAAAAATAAAATTAAGAGGTGAGAGAGGAATCTATTGGGAGAAGAAGAAAGGGAGCGATAGATTAGGGTAAATTATGTCATATAAAAGAGGCAAGAGAAAACTGTTTCAATGGAGGGGAAGAGCAAGAAGGTGAAAGGGAATGGGACAACCTGATTCTCATTGAATTTGGCCTAAGGAGGGAATTACATACATACTCAATTGCGGTATCTTACCCTACAGGAAAATAGAGGGGTAGGGGATTAGAGGGGGGAAGATAGAAGGGAGGGCAGATTGGGGGGGAGGGTAGTTAGAAGCAAACATTTTTGAAAAGGGATAGGGCAAAGGAGAAAATAGAATAAGTGGGGGGTGGGATAGGATGAAGGGAATTATAGTTAGTCTTTCACAATATAACAACTATGGAAATGATTTGGGTAACTATGCATGTACAATCTATATTGAATTGTTTATTTTCCCAGTGAGGGTGGGTGAGGAGGGAAGAAGGGAAAAAAATCTGGAACTCAAAGTTTTAAAAACAAATGTTTAAAAATTGTTTTTTTACATGCAACTGGGAAATAAGATATATAGTTTCTGGTGTATAGAAACCCATCTTGCCCTACTAGAAAGTTAGGAGGGTGAAGGGGGAGGATATAAGAGAGAACAGATTGGGGGAAGGGGTATTCAGTAGGCTTGCTATTTTGGAGTGGGGGGCAGGGGGAAGATGGGGAGAAAAAATTGTAACTCAAAATCGTATAGAAATAAATGTTGAAAAGTAAAGAGAAATATTTTTTTTATAAAAAGGGGGAAAGATTGGCAGTAATCCTAATACCATTTATGAATTCCTGGTTATGGCTACCTCTTCTGCTGACCAAGTAGGATGAGACTGGGTAAGGTGCCAGGGAGTGTGGCAGTGCTACCAACGGTGGCTCAATATGGGATGTATATGAGGATTCCCTTTAGATGTTCTTTTTATAGTTCTCTTTCTACTTCTTCCTCTTGACCTGGCACTTCTTGCTGGACCTCAACCTCCTCTGACAGCCCTCTGCTTTAAATTTTATGGGAATAAAAGTCATTGAGAACACTCAGGAGCCTCCTAGAAGCCTACAAGGTAATTCATAACCTTTACAAGTCACCTAGACCCCTGAGATCCCATTGGAATATTGCCTACCACTTAGAATCCTCTCTAGCTGTTTTACAGAGGGAATGGGGGAGATGACTCAGGAACCAGATCTTGGAAATCCTGTCTGAGGCATCTCCCTGTGTGTTTGGGAAAGATCACCTCACCTCCAAAAATTAGAATTTGCTCCTCATTTTTATCAAGGAAACTGAAATCCAGAGAGAGAAAAGTGACTCAACCAAAGTCAAAATGCAAGTCAAGAGCAGAGCCAGACCTTGAAGCCAGGTCCTCAGTTTTTGTTGTTGTTCATCCTTTGTTCTCAAAGAAGACCATGACATCAGAAAGATGATGCCATGACCTGCAAGTGAACTGGATTTAAGTGAGGAGAACTGTGCAAAGCCACCAGCCTTACTTTCTCCTCTGGAGCCACCTGGGTTCAGTGACAAGATATAGATCTGAACGACTGGAGATGGCCCCACTCCAGCTCTGTAGTTCAAGGTTCTCTCTCCATCATGTCTCCAGCACAGGAGATATATTCAGGGCAATGCCACCTAATCCCATTCTCCACACCAGTGCCCTCACAGTTATGGAACGGGATACCTCTTTGCAGGTCTAGTTAAAACTGATCATTCATTTAACAGCAAGCATTTTGTCAACAAGTCTTCAGTGAACATTTCCTGGGTGCCTAGCAGTGTACCAAGCCCTAGGGGCAAGAGGTACAACATAACATTCCATATGCAAAAAGGACAATTAGATTAGATTGTGAGCTCCTTGGGCAGAGACTGTTTCTGTTCTCCTTTGTGTCCTCAGGGCCTGGTGCTTAGTAAGTACCCAATAAATGCTTGCTGAATTAACCTTCCCTAAAACAAAAGTACCTGTATCATCATTACCACCTCTTTTTCAGTGTTGCCAGAAGCAAAGCTGAGTAATTTAAATAAGGTTGCCCAGCTGTCTGGGAGAAGGTCTGAGATAATTACAAAAATCTGGGTGTGAGGCTGAGCAAATCATTTAACCTCTACTGCCTCAGTTTCCTCATCTGTAAAATTGGAATAATACCAGCACCTACCCTCCAGGGTTATTGTAAGGATAAAATTCGATAATACCTTTAAAGTGATTCACAAACCTTAAAGTGATGTATAAATACTAGCTATTATTATTATGAAAAAGAGGGGAAAAGAAAACAAATGATGAGTCCCCATGGGCCTTTGTGGAGTTTGAGGCAAAGACTTGCTGGTGAGATGTAAGGAGAATGTCTCTCTATGTGTCCAGGAGCTGTGAAGGCGATAAAACCTATTTCACAGAAAGGAAGAAGCATCACCTGCTGAAAGCTAATGAAGATCTTGGAGCACTAGCCAGCTACCTTCTTTGAGCTAAGAGGAGCTGCAGTAAGTGTCAGGCTATGAAAGAGAGATTCAGTTTAGATACAGACCTACTATCTTCTGAGAGCTGAGGAAAGCTGCAGCAATTTGAGCTGTATAAGAAAAATAGGAACAGTAAGAAAATGAATGCCACCTGCTGGGAACTGAATAGAGCTTTGGAGAATGACATCAGCTATAGAAAACTGCGACTGAATATTGCTGCTAAGAATGAGGCACAGTGGGAGGAGAAAGTTTCAGAGACTATGTGACATTGTGCAGATAGGCCATGGAAAACACTGACAAGGAGGAACAAGAATTACCTGTTCTCATAGCTTCCGGGATTACTCACTAGTGGGAATTGTTAACTTTTGAGGGCCCAGGGGATACTCTTATTTTCATTAATTTGTAAACTAAAATGTGATTTGAACCTTGTGAATCTATGTTCTTGTAGGGGGGAGCTGGTGCCTCCCCTTAGAGGGATGTCATAGATCTAAAATTCTGAGATCATCTGAGTGGGGACAACAAGGTGAGAAGTCCTCAAAGTGTCCCCAGGGAATTCATGGGAGAACTGGACTCTGACATAGATTGTCTATGCTAGACAATAGGCATACAAGGAGGAGGAAAAAAAAATGAAACAATCCCTGCTAAAAATGAGCATACATTCTAATAGGGAAGACATTGATTTTGGCCCCTGGGGCAAGCAACATAAAAAGTCCTCAAATTCACTTTGAAAATAATTCAGCGAATTAGGATAAATTCAGTTGAGCATAAGAAAAAATATTCACTATGATGGCCTTAGATAGATTATTAACAATGGGAACCATCTGGTAGCTTACCATATTAACTAATTATTCTTGGTAATTAGATGGTAAGCTCAGCTGCCAAAGGAACGTGCTGTCAGTATGTAAATGCAGCAAATTTTTAAATTGCACAATTATTTTAATTTTTTATAATGTTGGCACCCTGAATCAAAGCCCTAAGTGTCTGGTTATAACTTTAGTCTTTCTGCTCATTATCCCTTTTAAAAGGATATGACTGCCTGGGGTGGGGGAAAGAGACAATGAGGGAAACAGTCAGGCCAGAAGCTCAGTTTTTTTTTTTTTGTTTTTTGTTTTTTCCCCACTCTCCACCTAGAAAATTCAAACCAGTTGTCAAAAGCTACTTCTAACATAAGACCTTTTCTGATACCCAACAGCTAAGTGCATTACCCCAAAATTACATCACATAGATGCCATTGAATGCTGCTGTTTGTCCTTTGTTCCCCAAGAGGACTATGACATCAGGATGCTATTATTGTCCCCATGGGCAGCTAGGTGGCACAGTGGATGGAGGACAGGGCCTGGAGTCAGGAAGACTCATCTTCCTGAATTCAAATCTGACCTCAGACACTTACTGGCTGTGTGACCCTGGGCAACTCACTTAATGCTCTATGCCTCAATCTCCTTATCTGTAAAATGAGCTGGAGAAGGAAATGGCAAATCACTCAAGTATCTTTGCCAAGAAAACCCCAAATGTGGGGAGGGGGGTTAGAGGGGAGATGGGCCTCACAAAGAGTCAGACATAACTGCAATGACTGAACAACAACAAATTATTATCAGCATTTTATAGGTGAGGAAATTAAGACTGAGAGAAGTTAAGAGACTTGCCCAGGGTCCCATAATGATCTGAAGCAGGATTCATACTCAGCTCTTCCTAACTCTAAAGCTATCCACCTTACCAATTAGGCAATCTAGCATCCATTTACAAAGGTATAAATGGTATGTTTATCAAATTTGCAGATGACAGAAACCTGGGGAGCAGACAGCATGGTGAACTGAATTGAAAGACAGCCTGAAAACCAGGAAGACCTAAGTCCAACTTTCTCTAACCCCTGCTGACTGTGTAACCTTGTAAGTTGCAGAGAAGGTGCCCACTTGCATTTAAGGGAGGGTGTTTCCTCTCCTGGAAGTTCCCTAAGTCAAAGGTCTAGTCTCTATCCCTAACAAAGCCAATGTAGCTGACACATTAAATGATGAGATGTTTGTTGTACTGTGGGAGGCAAAGAAATGGCTGATTTCTCCTTAGCTAGAAAGAATATTGAACTTCAGAGCTCTGAGGGATTATTCAAACCTGACATTCTATGTTCTAAGGTCCCTTCCAGCTCTGATGAGCCTCTAAGAATCCCAGACCTGGAACAAGTTAAACAATAACAAACAAAACATTTTTTAAAAGAGCAACTTTGAAAGACCTAAAATACGATCAGTTCAATGACCAACCATGATTCCAGAGGACTGATGGTAAAAAAAAAATACTCCCTTCCTCCTGAGTAGCAATAGACTTAAGAAACAGAATGAGACAGATTTGAGGGCCTGGACAACATTGAAAATTTTTTTGCTTAACTACACATATTTATTGTGACCATTTTGGTTTTCCTTTTCCTTTTTTAGTGGAGATAGGGGAGGAAGAGAAAATAAATGCTTGCTGTTTGAGAGGAGAAAAAAATCTCTGTCCTCAGGAACTTACAGAATAAGCTGGAGAAAGCAGGTACAGACAGCCAATACTTACCCATCTAAGGTGGGAGGAGCGGGTGGAGCAGGAAGAGAGACTGAGGCAAGAGCTGAGGCAGAGTAGCTAGAGTGAGTGAGAGAGGGAGGAATTTTGCCTAGGGGAACTTGTTTGTGGGGAGGTCTAACAGAGGGAAGGCTTGGGGATGTTGGCACTCCCTGGATTGGTGATGTGTATAAACTTCTTTGTTACCATGGTTGGATCTGCTTTCTGGTATCTAAATAAATATTTTGGTTTCATCTTTGAGGAAGAGAGTTTGTTATATTTTGCAATTCAACCCTGGAAATATGTCTACATATTCATAGCAGCTGCTATGGGTATCACATTGGCAATATACTTTCCGAGTTACAAAATGCTTTCATTACAACAAAATGTGATTTAAGCAGGGTATTATTATCCCCATTTTATAGATTAGGAACCTGAGACTCAAAGTAGGGTAGTAGTTTGGTCAGTCTTTTAGCTAGTAAATAACAAAGCAGTCCTGGGATTAGAACCCAGTTCTCCCAGACTCCATGTCTTTTGCTCCTTCCATGCACGTTACTGTTTTGCCTTAGAATAAGGGCAGTGAGCAGCTATAGGAGAAAAGGAAGGAGAACTTTCACACTTGGCTGCTCCCTACACATCACAGTGATTCTGAATGTCTGTAGGTCATCATCAAAACACCCACTATCCATTCCCCCCACTACCTGATTCCTTAGTGTCATGCCTCTCAACCTTCATACCCTAAAGTTCAACTAAACACCACTCTCCATTTCCACTGTGCCCTCTGGAATACCTGTTCCTTAGGCAACAAATTTCCCTTCATCCTAAAGCTTTTCCTCTCTCACTTCCTCCATCTTCTAGCTATTATTGAAATCTGGCTCACCTGATGACACACCCTTTCCAGGACTGGTTGCACCTTTGCTCATTCCCCTCACATCACCAGCTGAGATAGGGAAATTAAAATCTTCCTTGTCCTCCATTACAACTTCTAGGTTCTCCCCCTACTTCCATCACTCCTCCTTTGAAATTCATGCAACTGGTATCTACCACATAATTGAAATCACCATGGCTGTTGTCTAAAAACATCCAGGTCACTTCTTTTTCTTCCTCAACGTGTTTAGGATCTGGTTACAATTTTTCTCTCCTCCCCAATTTCTGCCATCATACTTGGATACTTCAACATATACATTGACTCTCCTTCAAACACCCTAGTCACTCAGTTTCTCAACTTATTCACTTTCAATTACCTGCTCCTCTACCTCACTTCAGCCACACACAAAGACTGTTGTTTTCTTGATCTTACCATCAATTGCAAATGCACCACCTCCATGTTCAAGAATTCTGAAATTCTCTTAGCTAACTAGAATCTATTCGCTTTCCACCTTTTGTTCTGCCTTCCTTTACCAAACCCTACACTTTGCCCACACTGTGACCTCCAATACTTCTACTCTTTAGCTCTCAGGTTATTCATTATACTAATCACTCTCTCTTCTTTTATCCATCTTGACCCCTTAGTGAACCATTTCAACTGTATACTGCTTTCTTCTCTTATCATATTACCTATTTCTCCAAACCTTAGCTTTAGATCATTCCCACTATCCACTGCCTTCACTTCTATACACATGCATCTAAATGAAGGTAGAGAAAATCATTCTAATTGGGTCCACTACAAGTCTATGTTACACAATCTCAACTGGACTCTCATCTCTGCTAGGCAATCCTACTATACTTTTCTCATCAAATTACTATCCCACTCCCCATAGTGACTCTTCAAACTTTTTTATCTCTTCTCAGACTTCTCATAACATCTTCCCTGTCCACCTTCTCAGCTAAAAATGCAGAAAAAATGAGATGATTCAATATGAGCTTCCACTTCTCCTCTCTTCCTCATCTCCTATCACTTACATGTTGCCACTATCTCCTCCTTCCCATCTGTTTCATAGGAATAGGTGACCTTATTCCTTACCAAGATTAATCCCTCTACCTGAATAAGCAATCCCATTTCAGGTCTACTCCAACAAATTGCCCCCATCTGTCATCCCCGCTCTATCACTTATTTTCAATTTCTCCCATCTACTGGCTCTCTTGCCTACAAACATGCCTATGTCTCTCTACCTCCCTAGCTTAAAAAATTGTCAGTTAATCCTTTTAAGTCTGTTAACTATGATCCTATATCTCTTTTGGCCTTCATGGATAAGCTCCTTGAAAAAGCCATCCATAAGAGTGCCTCGACTTTCTCTTCTCTCACTATTTTCTAAACCCCTTAATCCATCTTCTGACCTCATCATTCCACTGAAGCTGGTCTCTCCAAAAAGGACCAATGGATCTTCTAATTACTAAATCCAGTAGCCTTTCCTTAATCCTCATTCTCCTTGAACTCTAAAGCCTTTAACACTGTTGACCAACCTTGTCTCTTTGGTAATCTCTTCTCTATAGATTTTCAGGACACTGCTCTCTTGGTTCTTCTCTTGACTGCTCCTTCTCTGTTTTCTTTACTGGGTCGTCCTTCAGATCATAACTTCTAATGGTAGGGATCCCTTAGGGGACCTCTTTTCTCCTCCTATATTACTTCACTTAGTTATCTTATCAACTCCCATAGATTTAATTACCATCTCTAGACTGTTCATTATCAAATCTACTGATCCTGCCCCAACCTCTCTACTGGCCTCAAATTTCTTATCTCCAATTGACTTTCAGATATCCCAAACTAGATGCCCAATAGACATCTTAAACTCAACATGTACAAAATAGAACTCATATTCTTTCCCCCTGAACTCCCCCTTCTCCTACCTTTCCTACTACTGCAGAAGGTAACAATACCCCAAAACTTGTGACCTAGACATCATCCTCAACTCCTCATTATCTCTCAGCCCTTTCATATCAAATCTCTTACCCAGAGTTGTCAACTTCACATTTGCAGTATCTCTCTAATAAGCCCGTTTCTCTCCTCTGACATTGCCATTACACTAGTGCAGGACCTCTCACACCTGTACTACATACAAACATTTCAAGTCATCTTCAAATGATATGATCTCAAGGTCCTTGTCCATCTTAATTGTTCTTGTCTAGATGCTCTTCACCTTACCAATGATCTTCCCAATGTAAAACCCAGAACTGAACACATATTCTATATGTGGACTGACCAGAGCAGAGTACAGTATAGAAGATTCCAGAGTAGTGAGTCCATCAGTGTTGAGGTTTCTAAACTGAATCCCTAAGTGTGGACAGAAGCTGAGACACAGCCCTCTATTTCCCTGCTCTCAGTGTAAAAGCAAAACTGTGTTCAATGTCTGGCTAGAGACACTCCACCAAGGGGAAAAATGGCTCCTTTAAGATGAAGGGCAGAGGGAAGGGAAAGAAAAGAAATCACAGCTCAGCTTTATGCCAGCTGAGCAACAACTTATCACATAACTGAGAACTCATGTGTGCTTTACTTTTCCCATGGGTAAGCTGGTTTTTTCCCTGGAAGGGAGCTGTCTAGCCAGCAGCCAAGTCCATCTGCTCTTCAGTCTAGTCCTACAATTGATTCCCCACAAGCTTTCACATTCTAGCTCCTTGGGGATCCAAATGGGCCTTGAAAATGATGCCTTACTGTCTATGAGATGGAATGCATCCACTGCTTGGTAATTAGCAAATTGGTCTCATATCAGAGACTTCAAGACCCATAAATGTCTCTAGGGATCAGAACTGTTTTTCAGTAATGCTCTGCAAATGAAACCCCAAACCCAAACATCTCCTAATTTATTCCCCAGCAACTCCTAATTTGCTGAACAGAGTGTTGATATCCTGCTCCAAGAAACCCACTGTTCTCATTTTGGTATCTCCTGAGAACGGAAAGAATAAGAATCCTTCACCATAATAATACTAACTCCCCTTTCAATAATGTTTTAAAAGATTACAAAAAAGTGCTTGCCTTTACCTTTTTTTTACAGTTATCTTTATTTTACAAATGGATGGAGGGACAGAAGTGATAGCGTCCAACACCCAGTTGTACACATGAGGAAATGAAACACAGAGGCATTAAGTAGTTTATTTAAAGTTGCAAAGATAGTAAGTGGAAGGAGTCAAGTTATAAATTCAGTTCCTCTGGGTCCCACAAGCAGCAGCATGGTACCCCAGAAATGGACACTGGCTCTCAGGTGGTAAGCCCTGGGTTCAAATGATGATAAGTATGATGATATTTGTAAAGTGCTTAGCATGGTGCCAGAAACATAGCAGGCGCTTAATAAATACTTAGTCCCTTCCCTTGTTTCATACTACCTGTATAACTTTAGCTAAAACACTTTACTTTCATGTACCTATACAAAAGAGAGGATTGAATTAGCTGGTTCCTCAGGTTTTCAGATCCAATATTCTTTTTTCCACTATTCTACTCAGTTCTCCCCTTCTTATCACCAGATATTTAGTCTTTCCCATTCTATCAACAGTCTCCTTCTGCTCCTCCCCATAACATTTTAGCTAGCCACCACAAGACAGTTTCCACTTTCAAACCAAAAGATCATTTTCCCTTCAATAGGAAGCCTCTTCTGATACTTTCCTCCCTTCCTCAATGTGTTGATTAGTTTTGGTTAGTTGGTGTGTTGACTAGTTTTGCTAAACTGCTTTTTCTTTATTTCTTTTTTTAAAATTACTTGAATAAGGGCTGGCTTACTGGGTAAAGGAGAGGGTGCAGATATATTCAGAAATGAAGGCAATATTTTTAAAAGATGGTTTGTTTGAAGGCAATGCCTTGTGAAAGAACCATGGGCACTGAACTGTAACCCTTGGAAAGCTGTCATTTTTCTTTTCTATTTTTCACTTGCCTTGAAGGGAAAAATGAGGAATCAAAAGAGTTTCTCTCCAGCATTTATGATCAGCAACTTTGGGAAAAAGGGAGGAGAGGAAAAGAACAAGGAGGTTAGGGATTTGGGATGGGGAAAGAAAGATGATGAAAGTCAGGAGTGAGAAAGCAAAGGGAAAGAATGAGTAGAGAACAGGAGGATGGAACAAGAGAAGGGAAGAGGAGGATGGAGAAAGGAAAAGGAGAAGAAAGGGAGAGAAGACCAAAGGAGAAGTAGAGGGAGGAAGCTGATTTATATCCATTAAGGACACTGAAATCTTCCTAGTAACACTGGGTTCAAAACAGAGTCATCTTTGACTTCTTCCACTCCCTCACTATCTGTCCATCCCACTTATTAATACAATTAGTTGCCAAGTATAGCTTCACTTCACAGTTTCTATCATAACAGTCCTCTCATCTCCATTCACACAGCCACCAGCCTAGTTCAGGTCCTAATCACCTGACTACTCATATTGACTACTTATTGTGGATAGTAAAGTGCCAGGCCTGGAGTCAAGAAGAACTGAGTTCAAATCCAGCCTCAGACACTTACTAGCTGTTTGATTTGGGGCAAGTCACTTCACCCTGCTTGCTTCAGTTTCCTCATTTGTAAAATGATCTGGAGAAGGAAATGTCAAACCATTCCAGTCTCTTTGCAAAGAAAACCTTAAATGGGGTCACAAAGACTCAGACAAGACTGAAAAAAAACTAAACAACAAAAACAAATTGATTGAGATAGATTCCTAATGAGTTATCATCTCTCCCTCCTCTAATCCATCTTCCTTACAGCTGCCACAGCAATCTTTCCGAAGCACAGTTCTATTGAAACTTGATCAGAAGTCTTCAACAACTCTCTCCTGTCTCTGGGATAAAATACTCTATACACCAGCCAAACCAACCAAATTCAGCTACCTTTTATTCCGGCAAATTCCCATGCCATCTCTTGCACCTGTACACAATTAAAAGCTTTCCCCCTCATACTTGGAATGAATGCCTCCCTTATCTCAGATTTTTTTTAGTATTTTCTAAAAAATAGTATTTATATACACATAGAAGAACACAAAAATACATTCTTTAAGGAACCTAAATCTTCATTTCACATCACTTGCTTTTTTAAAAAGTATATAAAATAAATTCTACTTGTTACTTTCAAAATTGCCCCGTTGGTCTGTGCTTCCTTCTGAGTTTTCTTCTCTAATTTTAATAAATGTTGCCATGACTTTTTTAAAAAATTACTTTTCTCCTCGCCCCTGCCCACAAAGAACTCTCCATTAACAGGTAAAAAGTGGGGGAAAGGCATGGTGCTTATGGTGCAATGGTATTCTATTCACATACCACATACTCCTTAGCCTGGGATTTAAGGCCTCCCATGATCTGGCTTCAACACTCTTTCTTTTGCTAATGAAAACAATTGAATACAACATGTTTTTACAGAGCCTCTGCACAAAAGAGTCTTTGGTGCCAATAAAGTCACATAACATCATACATTGAGATGTAGTATCCAAATGAAATCATTGCACTGAGTGTCATCTGGTGAAGATGCTAATGTACTTCGTTTCTGTTTTATGGAGGTAATGTTTCAGAACCAATTACTTCCAAATTAGATACCTAACTCCTAACAATACAAAACAGCACTTGGTTCAGTTAAAAAACACATCGGATTTGGAGTCAAAGAACCTGGAACCAAATCCCAGCTGTCATTTACTGCCTGTGTGATCTTAAATAAGTCATTTAACTTTTCCAAGACTCATCAGTGAAATGAAGGGGTTGGACCAGATGACTTCTAAGGTCACTTACTATGATTCTGCCATACTCAAGAAAAGCTAGCTCAAGTTCAAGGAGAAAAAAAGTTGTGAAATTAGACTTCAAACCCTGAATTAGCTAGAGTAAATTAGTAGACTGCCTACTTCTGTGCAAAGATATAACAATAAACATTTTAAATACATGCTGGAGGCTTGGTAGCTCAGCCCTGAAAATGAACATTTTAATCTGTTTTGGATATGCTGAAATTTCATTGGGAGAGGGCATCACTCATAGTTTCCTTCATCATTGAAATCACACTGCTTGGTGTTGGGGATTCAAAGGCAGAGATTGAAAATGAAGATTGCATGCAATTTTGTTTGTCTTATTAGGATTTTACATTAAAAAAATGCTCCTCAAAGGCCAGACCATTTCATTCTTTTTTTTTTTTTTAAAGCAATTGGGGTTAAGTAACTTGCCCAAGGTTACACAGCCAGTTATTTTTGTGTGAGTGTTAAATATCTGAGGCCAGAACCCTATTCGGGCCCTCCCAACTCTGGGGCTGGTGCTCTTATTCACTGCACCACCTAGCCGCCCCCATTTCATTCTTGTCTTTCTGTCACCTGCACCTAGCACAGAGTTATCTGTCACACAATTCACACAATTGTTTGCTTGGTTTTTTTACCTTTATTTTTTATGTTGTTGCATTTTAAGTACTGAACTGTCTTTCTCTCTCCCTCTCCACCCTACTCTAGAGGAGGCCACCATTTGACATAGATAGATAGATAGATAGATAGATAGATAGATAGATAGACAGAAAAGTATACATAAATAAACAGATATGTATATCATATATAGATATAAATATATAACCATACTATACACATGTCTATTTATCAGTTTTTTCTCTGGAAGTTGATAGCATCTTCCTTCATAAATCCTTCACAGTTTATTTGAATATTTTCAATACTCAGGATAGTTTGTTGAATTAAAGTGAACAAAACCATGCCTCCCCTCAAAGAGTTTACATTCTCAGAAGAAGTTTTCTACTTTTTGGTGTTTGTTGTTGCTGCTGCTGCTGTTTTTAATAGTAGCAGAGTGCTGTGCAAACTTAGTAGCCATTAAAGATAGGCATAGCAATGTAGTGTATGGGAGACCTGGCTTTGAATCACTACTCCAATGACCAGCTAACATCAACTCCTAAGGAAAATCACTTCATTGTCTAGCCTAATGCTTCCTTTTATTTTACAGCTGGACTAGATGATCTATAAGGGTGTGTTAAATTTTATGACAGTGTTAGAAGTAAAAGACTTTAATGCTTAATTGTGACATTTAGCCAATCAAATTCATGCTTGCACTATTAAGTGGATGATTATTATTATTTTCTTCTACAACACCAATAAAAGGGTAAGTGATTAATTTGAGTGTTATTTTACTTTAATTTTTTTTCCTCCTTCAGTAGTGTGCCTATTCCTTAAATCTCAAACAATCTCTCTTTCCTGTCTTATTTCACATTTTCTTATTTCGTATTTCATATTTTCTTTTTTATGCCTTTAAATCTTTCTGCACTCTGTATGTCAGTCAAACTCAGCTATTTGGAGTTTCCCAAATCCAGATGCCATTTCTTACATCTGTACATGATTATAAACCTCCATACTAGGAATAAATAGCTTCCTTATTGAAGATTTTTAGCATTTTCCAAAAAAGGGTATTTCCATTTACATAACAGACTATAAAAATTGGATTCTTTAAGAAATCTAGATCTCCATCTCACATCACTTGCTTTTTTTAAAGTACATATTAAAATTCTTTTTGTTACTTTCAAGACTGTCTTATTGGTCTGTGCTTCCTTCTGAACTTTCTTCTGTTCTTTTCTCTCATTTTAATAAATGTTGCCATGAAATTTTTTTAATACATTTCTTCTCACCCCCACAAAGAATCCTCAATTAACAGAGGAAAAGTATAGGAAATAGCATCTTCAAATAAATAAGCACAATAAAGCAAAATGAATCCATTCTGAGGTTGTGACCAAAAACATATGTCTCCTTTTGCAACTGGTGTCTATTATCTCTTTATCAGGAGGAAGGCAACATGGTTCATCATAAGTCCTCTAAATATTGCTTTGATCAGAATTCTCAAGTTGATCAAACTGTTTTTCTTTACAATGTTGCTATCCATATATAAGTTGTTCCCATGGTTCTGCAATCCTTCACTCTGCTTCAGTTCATCCTATGCAGGATGCTCTGAAAATAATTTTTGTTTCTTTTGTCATTTTTTATGGTAAAATAATATTTTATTCACATACTACAAATTTGTTTAGCCATTCCCTAATTGTCTAAGAGGTAATATAAGGCATAAACTTAGTTTCTAATTCTCTGATTTTTACTTCCCCTGTCCCCACTCATAATTTTTTTTTCAAGATTATGATGCTTTTTTTTATTGTGATTGACTATTCCCTCCCTGGTATTATTTTTCCTCTTGAAATACTTCCTCCCTATCCTTGATTGTTTCTCTTTTCAATTCGATGTCATTCTGAATCATACTGTTTGTGTGTATGCAACCCTCCTTTGCACATTTCAGATAAGATTGAAGTTCATCTGATGTTCGCTCCTGCCCACCCTTTCCTCCATGTTTGTATGTTCTCCACACACACTCCAAATATGAAAAATATCTATCATCTTTTTCCTCCTTACTATACCAGTGTATTCCTTCCACCTCTTTGCCTTCTCAAAACCTCAGAATAGAAACAACCCAGTCCCCAAGACCCCTGTTTTCTTATTTAACTCCCTTAGTACCCTGTACATTAAGGTTTTGAAAACATATATTTTATCTTCCCCTTTTAGAATGGTAATACTATATCATCATATAGATCCTTCTAATTTTTCAAATAAATTTATCTTTATCTTTCAAACACTGTTGTATTTCAAAGTTTCTACTTAGCCCTGGTCTTTTGATCAGAGGTAACTGAAAACACTCTATTCCATTAAAATATTTTTCCCTTGTAGGATTATATTTACCTTTGTAGGGTAAGTGATTTTTTTTTTGGTTGCAAGGCTATACCTCTTACCTTTTGGAAATACTATATTCTAAGATCTGTTTTTATTTAGTAGAAGTTGCCATGTCTTTTATGCTCATGATTGAGGTTTCTAGGTAGACTAACTGATTCTTTCTGAATATTTACAGCATTTTTTACTTAGGGAGTTCTGAATTTTGACTATAATATTTCTAGGACTTTTCATTTCAGGAATCCTTCCAGCAGGTGACAACTGAATTCTTTCTAGTTCCAATAGATCTGGGAAAATTTTATTTATCATTTATTTTTTTCCAAATCCAAACTTTTTTTCATTTTTAGTTTTCAACATTCACTTCCATAAGACAATGAGTTCCAAATTTTCTCCCCATCTCTATCCTCCCCCCCACCTCAAGATGGCTTATAACATATAAAGAAGAATTAGAACCAATGGGATAAACCACAAGAAAGAAGAAACAAACCAAAAAGAGAGAAGCAAATAATATGCTTTGATCTGCATTCAGACTGCATAGTTCTTTTTCTGAATGTGGATGGCATTTTCTATCATGAGTCTTTTGGAGTTGTCTTTGATCCTTGCCTTGCTAAGAAGAGATAAGTCTATCAAAGTGAATCATTGCACAATGTAGCTATTACTGTGTACAATGCTCTCCTGGTTCACTTCACTCAGCATCATTTCATATAAGGCTTTCCAGCTTTTTCTGAAGTTCGCCTGCTCATCATTTTTTATAGCACAATAGTATTCCATTACATTCATATCCCATAACTTGTTCAGCCATTCCCCAACTGATGGGCATCCCTTTAATTTCCAATTCTTTGCCACCAAAAAAGTGCTGCTATTTATTTATAGTTTCTTAAAATATATTATTTGGGGGGCAGCTAGGTGGCACAGTGAATAGAGCACTGGTCCTGGAGTCAGGAGGACTAGAGTTTGCATCCAGCCTCAGACACCTAACACTCGCTAGCTGTGTGACCTTGGGCAAGTCGCTTAGCCCCAATTACCCTGCCCTCCCCCTTCCAAAAAGCAAAGATATATATTTATATATTTGGGTTTTCTATACATATATATATTTGGGTTTTCTAAAAACATTTGTAGTTTCCAAAGAGTACAGTGGTTCTTGAAATGATTTTCTTAGATCTGTTTTCCAGGTTAGTTATATATTATAGATAGAGATAGATAGACGAATATGTAGAGATAGATAAAGATAAAGATCTCTCTTCTCTCTCTCTCTCCCCCCCCTCTCTCTCTCTCTCTCTCTCTCTCTCTCTCTCTCTCTCTCTCTCTCTCTCTCTATATATATATATATATATATATATATGTATATATATATATATATACATATATCAGATGTACTATATTTTCTTCTATTTTTTCAGTCTTTTGTTTTTGATTTTTCTTTAATATTCCTTACTGTTTCATAGAATCATTGATTTCTGTTTGGCCCTTGAATAAGCTTTGCTACTTTTACTTCTGTACTAAATCACTATGGCCCTTTCTCTCAAGATTCAGGCTTTTATACACAACTTCCAAACAATGTAAAAGGGGACTCTGAACAACTTCTGGAGCCCCAGCACCCACAGAACTACACAGAGAAGGTAACCTCCCCCTGAGGAGAACCCAGCAGCCCTGCAGGGAGCAGCAAGCACAGCACTCCTAGAGCAGGCAGCACAGCAGCACTGGGAACTGACAGCTCAGTGCTCTGGGAGCTGAGCCCAGGCCCCGTGAGCCGCGGTTTTAGCCCCAGGGCGGCCAGGCCAGCAGCCAGCTAGAGGGACACCAGAACACCAGCAGCTGTGGCGATTCCAGAATTATCAGCACAGATAGAGGTTAGTACCCTATGCACTTTGGGACCAGTATTTGGGGAACATGTGGGCTTCCTCCCGTGGGGGCGAAAAGCTGCTGAAGAAACGTGGCACGGAAGCCATTTTTCAGCGTCAGTGGCACTCTAGCTCCTGGTCTTCGAACTGTAGGGAGATCCAGCAATCAGTCTGGGGGTTAACAGCTCTTGCTTTAAACTGCCTGGATCTGGATTGTGGGCTGGGGGGAGGTTTGGGGTGGTATCCAATTTACCAGAGTGGGTGGAGGCTTTACAGAGGCCACCGAAACTGTGGAAGTTGTGAAGACCCCAAGTTTGGGACAGAAGCTCTCCTGTCTGGTGGTAGAGTCCTACTGTGGCAACAAGCCCAAAAATCAAGTAATTAAGTGGCAACATGCCTAGGCAAATGAAACAAAATAAACAGAAAAATTCAACATTGGACTCCTATTTTAGGGGCAAAGAGGATCAAAGCATGGAGGAGGACTGTGGGGTCAGAACTCCTGCTCCAAAAGCCCCAAATGAAAATACAAGCTGGCTACAGGCCATAGAGGACCTTAAGAAGCAGATAAGAGAAGTGGGGGAAAATTGGGAAGAGAAATGAGAAAGATGCAAGAAAAGTATGAAATGACAGTCAACAACCTGACTAAGGAAAATAATATCTTAAAAATAGACTAACTCGGTGTGAGCCGAGGTTTTAGCCCCAGGGCCGCAGGGCCATCAGCTGGCTGGAGGAACCCCAGAACACCAGCAGCCGCAGCTGTGGCGACTCCAGAATTATCAACATAGACATGCCTAGGACAAAGTAAGAGGTTAGTGTCCTATGGACTTTGAGACCTGTATTTGGGGGAATGCGTCGGCTCCCTCCCCTGGGGGCTAGAAGCCTCTGAGGAGACATGCCATTTTGTAGTTTTCAGAGGCAGCTCCAGCTCCTGGCCTGCAATTAATTGTAGGGAGATCCAGCGATCAGTCTTGGGGGGGTAATCGCTCTTGCTTTAACCTCCCTGAATCTGGATTGTGATCTAGGGTGGAAGTCGTGGGTGGGTTTACAGCTTGCCAGAAACGGAAGTTGCCCCCCACACGTTCGGGACGAAAATTCCTCTATCTGGCCTTAAAGCCATAGTGTGGCAACAAGCCCAAAAGTCAGGTAATCAAGTGGCAACATGCCAAGGCAAAGGAAACAGAAAAATGCAACCCTAGACTCCTATTTTGGGGGCATAGAGCGGGAAAAGGACTGTGAGGTCAGAAGTCCTGCTCCAAAAGCCCCAGGGGAAAACATGAGTGGGTTGCAGGCCATAGAGGACCTTAAGAAGGACTTTAAAAATCAAATAAGAGAAGTGGAGGAAAAATTGGAAAGAGAAATGAGAAGGATGCAGGAAAAGTATGAAATGAGGGTCAACAGCCTGACTGAGGAAAACAACACCTTAAAAAATAGACTAACTCAAATGGCAAAGGAGGCCCAAAAGGGCAATGAGGAGAAGAATGCCTTAAAAAGTCGAATTTGCCAGATGGAAAAAGAATCTCAAAAGCTCACTGAGGAGATTCATTCCTTCAGAGTTAGACTGGAGCAAATGGAAGCTAATGACTTTATGAGAAATCAAGATGCTGTTAAGCAGATCCAAAAAAATGAAAGATTAGAAGGCAATGTGAAATATCTCATGGGAAAAACCACTGACCTGGAAAATAGATCCAGGAGAGACAATTTAAAAATTATTGGACTACCTGAAAGCCATGATCAAAGAAAGAACCTAGAAATCACCCTTCAAGAAATTCTCAAGGAAAACTGCCCTGATGTTTTAGATCCAGAGGGCAAAATAGAGGTTGAAAGAATCCACCGATCACCTCCTGAAAAAGATCCCAAAAAGAAAACTCCCAGGAATATTATAGCCAGGTTCCAGAATCCCCAGATCAAGGAGAAAATACTACAAGCAGCCAGGAAGAAACAATTTCAATATTGTGGAAACACAATCAGAATAGCCCAGGACCTGGCAGCTTCTACACTGAGGGATCGAAGGGCATGGAATATGATATTCCAGAGGGCAAAAGAACTGGGAATGAACCCAAGGGTCACCTACCCAGAAAAACTGAGTATTTTGTTTCAGGGGAAAATATGGTCATTCAGTGGAATAGAGGACTTTCAAGCATTCTTGAGGAAAAAACCAGAATTGAATAGAAAATTTGACACCCAGACACAAGAAGGAAGAGAGCCTGAGAAGGTAATCAGGGAAAAGAAATCAAAAGGAACTTATCAAAGTTGAACTATTTACATTCCTATATGGAAAAGCAATAACTGTGACTGATGATAGCTTTCTCACTATGAAAATAATGGAAGAAGGGGGTGTGGTCATATGAATACATATGTGAATGTGTGTGTATATGGTTACAGTTATATATGGATAGAGGGCATAAGTTGAATTTGTTGGGAAGGGAGAATACTCAAGGGATGAAATTATGAGGTGAGAGAGGAAAGTGGCAAGAGGAGATGGGGAGAGACAGGGTAGTGTAAACTACCCCATGCAGAAGAAGCAAGGGGAAGTGGTTGCAAAAGAGGGGGAGAATAAGGAAGGCTAAAAAGGCAAAACCACATTCACACTGAATTTGGTTCAGGGAGAAAATGACATACATACTAAATGGGATATCTCAACCTGCAGCAGGATAGGGGGAAGGGGGATGGGAGGAGGGATGATGGATGGGAGGGCATCCTTGGGGTGAGGGGAGGTTGGAAGTACCCACTATAAAAGAGGGACAGGATCATGTAGGGAATGGACCAGGTGGGGGGTGGGATGAGTGGGAGGGAATTATAAGCAGCCTTGTACAATATATCTACTATGATAATGTTTTGCATAGCTAGACATGTACAACATATACTGAATGACTTATCTCCCAAGAGGGAATGGGTGACAAGGGAGGAAGGAAATGGATCTGAAATTTGAGGTCATAACATCAAATGTTTCAAATATATATAAATACTATTATTAATACTCTTTTGCTTGTAATAGGGAGATAAGATGTGCAGGCATTGGGATTCAAAGACTCACCTTCCTCTAATGGAAAAGTCGATGAGGGTATGGGAGAAGGTATGGGAGAGAGCAGACTGGAGGAAGTGATATCTTGTGGGATTACTGTTCTGGGAGGTTGGGTAGGGGAATAATGGGGGGAAAATGATTGTCACTCAAAATCTGGCGGAAATGAATGATGTAAAACAGAAATTAATAAAGCATTTGTTTAAAAAACAAAAAAAATAGACTAACTCAAATGGCTAAAGAGGCTCAAAAAGGCAATGATGAGAAGAATGCCTTAAAAAGCTGAATTTGCCAGATGGAAAAAGAATCTCAAAAGCTCACTGAGGAGATTCATTCCTTCAAAGTTAGACTGGAGCAAATGGAAGCTAGTGACTTTATGAGAAATCAAGATGCTGTTAAACAGATCCAAATAAATGAAAGAATAGAAGGCAATGTGAAATATCTCATGGGAAAAAGTACTGCCCTGGAAAATAGATCCAGGAGAGATAATTTAAAAATTATTGGACTACCCAAAAGCCACAATCAAAGAAAGAACCTAGAAATCATCCTTAAAGAAATTCTCAAGGAAAATTGCCCTGATGTTTTAGACCCAGAGGGGGAAATAGAGGTTGAAAGAATCCACAGATCACCTCCTGAAAAAGATCCCAAAAAGAAAACTCCTAGGAATATTATAGCCAGGTTTCAGAACTCCCAGATCATGGAGAAAATACTACAAGCAGCCAGGAAGAAACAATTTCAATATTGTGGAAACACAATCAGAATAGTCCAGGACCTGGCAGCTTCTACACTGAGGGATCGAAGGGCATGGAATATGATATTCCGGAGGGCAAAAGAGCTGGCATTGAAGCCAACGGTCACCTACCCAGCAAAACTGAGTATCTTGTTTCAGGGGAAAATATGATCATTCAGTGGAATAGAGGACTTTCAAGCATTCTTGAGGAAAAAACCAGAGTTGAATAGAAAATTTGACATTCAGACACAAGAAGCAAGAGATACTTGAGAAGGTAATCAAGGAAAAGAAATCAAAAGGAACTTATCAAAGTTGAACTATTTACATTCCTACATGGAAAAACAATAACTGTGTCTGATGAAACCTTTCTCATTATGAAAATAATTGAAGAAGGGTATATGGGCATATGTTTACAGGTATACATGGATAGAGGGCACAGGTTGAATTTGATAGGAAGGGATGATGCTTAAGGGGTGAAGTTAAGAGGTGAGAGAGGCAAGTGGCAAGAGGAGATGGGGAGAGACAGGGTAGGGTAAACTAGCTCATGTAGAAGAGGCAAGGGGAAGTAGTTGCAGGGGAGGGGAAGAACAGGAAGGCAAAAAGGCAAAACCATATTCTCGTTGAAGTTGGCTCAAGGAGAGAATCACATACATACTAAATGGGATATCTCACCCTGCAGGAGAGTAGGAGAAAGGGAGGTGAAAGGGGGGATGATGGAGAGGAGGGAATTCTAGGGGGAGGGGAGATTGGAAGTACCCACTTTTTAAGAGGGACAGGATCAAAGTAGGGAATGGACCAGGTGGGAGGTGAGACAGGTGGGAGGGAAATATAAGCAGTCTTTTACAATATATCTACTATGGTAATGTTTTGCATAGATATACATGTACAACACATACTGAATTGCTGATCTTCTCAGAGAGAGTGGGTGACAAGGGAGGAAGGGAATGGATCTGAAAATCGAAGTTTTAAAATGAAATGTTTCATAAGATGTCCAGGCATTGGGGCTCAGAGATTCACCTTGCCCTAATGGCAAAGTCGAAGGGGATATGAGAGAAGATATGGGAGAGAGCAGATTGGATGAGGGGATATCTAGTGGGACTGCTATTCTGGGGTGGTGGGTAGGGATAAAATGGGGGAAAAATTGTAACTCAAAATGTGGTGGAAATGAATGATGTAAACCAGACATTAATAAAGCATTTGTTTAATTAAAAAAAAAAAGATTCAGGCTTTTATACCTTGCCTTTCAGGATTCTAAAGTATTCTGAGGATGTTTTGGAATATTTCTTCTCTAATACCACACCCTCAAGCCCCTGTTGGTTATATTCTCTCCATTGTTTGACTCTAGTTATTAGGACCCTCAATTTCACTAAATATAGCATCACTTAACTTTTCCCAAGGGATACTTGCTTCAAAGACACAGAAAAAAACAAGCATAAAAATATTTTCCCCTAACACCTTAGAAAGTTAGTCTCCCCTATACCACCTTTGTCTCTGGGGAGAGTACATTCAAAACTTAGCTCACTTCCCATGTAACACTGTCCCACCAAGTTCATGTCCAGAGGTCAGACCCAAGGTTATGGAGTCAGATTAGTAATAGTTTTTTTTTTAAATACTAGTTGTTGTTGTTGTTTTAATTTAATCATCTTTCAAGTTTTAGTCTCTAATTTGACCCTTTGTAGCAAGTCCAGGATTCCCCTTCAGCCTCTTTGCTTTCACACTGGGGCTAAATTTGGTCTTTGACTTTCCCTTTAGTCTCCTCCTTACCTTTCTCCTCTTCTCCACTTTGTATTTAGCAAACTTTTTAAGAGCCATCTAGCCATCTATATGCCAGGCACCATTCTGGGCACTAGGAATACAAAAGCAATAAGGAGATAATCCCTATCTTAAAGCTCCCCCATGGGACCTCCTACCACTGAATCAAGATTTTCCCCTTTCTTTCCCCATTACATTATTCTAATGCCCTTTCCTTTATAGCTAAAGGTCTTTCTTCTGGTCACTTGCAGAATGTATTTGTCATTAGAATTGTTCCACTTGGGGCAGCTAGATGGTGCAGTGAATATAGCACCAGCCCTGGAGTCAGGAGGACCTGCGTTCAAATCCAGCCTCAGACACTTAACACAAAAACTAGCTGTGTGACCTTGGGCAATTCACTTAACCCCAATTGCCCTCCAAAAAAAGGCAATAAATAAATAAATAGAATTGTTCAACTTAACAACTATATGACTTGGAGTTTCCAGTATATAGTTTGTTTTTATATCCCCTCCTCCCCCTCCCCACCAAGATAATTCTTTCTATTGGCACCTTGTTTTCTGTTTTCAAAAGTTCTGGAGAGTTTTTCTGCATTATTTCATACATCATGATGTTCAGTGTTTTTTACTTCTTGAGTTCTTAAATTGCCTCCATGCATTTTGTTTTGGTGATTTGCTTGACTTCCATGGAGATCATGTTTTCTTTTAATGTTTTCACTCTTTGCTGTTCTTCTTTAAAATTGTCCTTTACTTCTGTATATTTGTATTTTTTCTCTATTGTTTCTTTAATAAGATTTGCCCCTGTGGATTCAAGTTTTTCTATTCTGTTTATTTTATACATTTCAGGCCATAAATTCCATTTTCACAATTCTTAATTCTCTCTTTTTTCTCTTTTCTCTTTTTTGAGACACACAGGGTTAAGTGACTTGCCCAGGGTTGCAGAGACAGTTTGAGGTCAAATTTGAACTCAGGTCCTCCTGACTCAAGGATTGGTGTTCTCTCCACTGCACCACCTTGATACTCCTTCTAAATTTTTCCTTAAAGCATTCAGAAACATTCCTCTATGGTTCATGCTCTCTTAGGAATTCACAGAGTCCTGTGTTTCATCAGGCATTGACTCATTTTCCTTTGCCTTACCATATTTATTCAGAAATGATTGGACTTGTTCAGATGGTCTGAAGGCTGTATTCTCTTTTTTTGTTTGTTTTTAGTATCTTCCCTGTTAGTTATTTGTTTGTGTTTAAAATTTTTAATTGAGTTTTCTTTTTCTTAAGATCCTTGATACTTTTAATCTTTTTTCCTCCTATATTCCCCTAAAATTAGGCAGAGAACTCAACCTTTGTCAAAATCAGATTTTCTTATCCAGCAGTCTGTGAATGGATTTCAGAGGATCTCTGAACTTGGATGAGGAAAAAAGTACTTATGTTCACTAACCTCAAACTAAAATTTAGCATTCAATTTCCTTCAATTACAAATAGAGGCAATAAACCATTATTTTGAAGAGTCCATATACCTCACTGAAGTGCCAAAGGTGTCCATGACACACAAAAAAGGTAAGAACCATTGATGTAGATGTTAGGAATTTCTCCAACTGGGGGCTTGGAGCAATCATAATTGAATTTATAATTTTTTTGTCTAAAACAAACTCCTTAAAGTAAGAAGGTGGGGGGGGACCTATATCAACCTTGGAAGCCATTATGTCACCTTCTAAGGTTAAGTTGAAAATGAACTAGCTATTGTAACAATTAAAAATGAATGATTATTGCAACTAATTGCAATAGAACAGTTTTGAAATCCCACTATTTTTCAGATGAGAAAAAAAAAAGACTGCAGGATTGGTTGTTGGGGACAGGGGTGTGAGAGATGGCATTAAGGTAAATCTATATCCCAGAGTGTAAATATGATAATACTGCTAAAGTGGGTGGTTTCAGAGCAGTAAGGACAATTCCCACAGCACCCAATATAGTGGCCTACCTACATATTCCACTAATGTGGGAGCAGCCTCAGATCATGTGACCAAAGATAAAGAGCAAAAAAGTTATCATAAAAGTCATCTAGTCCAAGGATCTCCAAACTTTTTTGATCATATAGCCCTATCTTTTTCAGCACAAACTTCTAATATATACCTATTTACTTATTTATAGAATATCTATATACAAGTACTACCATCTAATATCTTATGTGTATTATAAAACCTATACAAAACATAGAAATTTCAAAAAGGTTAGATAAAGATTAAACGTTCTTTAAAAATATTTTACCTACTAACAGTATAGAAAACCTTTTTCCTCTCACCAAAAAATATTTTTTAGGTGAAAGCAATGTGATTGAACATAATTCACTATTTTTTAAAAATATTATATATGTCCTAAGGGTAAATAATAATTTTGTTAGTGTATTGGAGGTTGAATTATAACACGCCTCACGAAGCATGCACCCTGGCTACTTCCAGGGAGGCATGAAATTAATGATGAGGAAATAGTTTGGGGAGGATGAAGCAACAAACCCTTAGTGTCTATAGCTAAAACAGGATGTATTTTTAAGAGAGAGAGAGAGAGAGAGAGAGAGAGAGAGAGAGAGAGAGAGAGAGAGATGGCCACTGAGTCAGAAAGTGGACACTTTAGCCCACTGAATTTAAAAAGGAAGAACAAATTCTACTCTTGTTTCCTTTCTTTCTCTCTGGAATGTGTGCTATAGAGCTTCTCTGGGTTTCCCAAGATGGAGAGGAAATAGGTTCAAACTAGGAGGGTGACTAAGTAGAGAAAAGGGGATGGATATGAATTGTTTTGATTTTGGTTTTCTAGATAGAAACAACAATTTCCTTATCATTTCCCTGAGGGGACAGCAACTCCCTGTGCAGAAGAAGGGAGCTTGGGAGTTTGTACAGCAGCAGGAGAGGGAGGAGTAGGGAAATGTTGGCCAAGGATGGAAGAAGGAGAAGTATAGTTATGTTCTCAACAAACCTCACAAATTACTAGAAGTGAAGGATGTCCCTCACCTCTCTACCTTCTGGTTGATTGATCACACAACCCCTTGGCACCATAGCAGAGCTCACTTTGGAGACCACTGATCAAATACAATCCTCTCATTTTGTGAATAAGGGAACAGAAGCTCAAAGAGATTGCCCAAGGTCAACAGGGCAACAAAGGAGAGAGCTAGGATTCAAACCAAGGGTCCTCCAACTCCAAGTACTCTGCAATGCATACAATCAAAAGATAGGCATACCTGAAATATGTGAATGTATCTGGGGACAATGTGGGCCAGAACAAGGGTGATAGTCATCCAGTCTTTTATTGAGTCCTTTGGGAGTAGGGGGAGGATTAATTGGATATACACAAGGAGAGATGAAGAGAACATGGGGTTGGGAGGAGAGAAAGGAGTGGAACCAAAATGCAAACAACAGTAGGCAAACTCCAGAAGAAGCTGGTAGTCATGAAGAGCAATGGGTGCCACTGAAAAAGCCAATTCATACAGAGTATAGCAGTCCTAAGAGGACCCAGCGCTTGGAATGCACAGGCTGAACCCCCAAGTCACACACTTATCTTCAGCAGGTCCATGCCACAGAACAGAACGAGAGACCCAGAAAATGGGAGTGGGAGACCAGTTGTGGCCTTTAATTCTCTACCGGAAATGAAGCCTTGCCTGCAGAAAAACAAACTTCCCATCTCCATCTGTGATTCCTACTTGTCAGTCCGTTCCCTCTTCATTTTTTAGTATACAGGACGTTGGCTCCCAAAAGCACAAAATCCTAGAGATGAAAGTACAGAGAAGACAGAAGAGAAAGATCATCCTCTGCTTCCCAAAAAGACACTCTAATTTAAGGAGAGACAAGTCATTTCCCTGGGGAACCCTTGGGAAATGGAAAGTCCTATTCTAACTAAAATGAAATCAACCCAGAGAGGACATAAATACTCCCTAGACCCTGTGATCTTAGTAAAACACGGCCTCTGTCAGCCACTTCCCTATTTATTTGTCATTTTACAAACAGATGCTTTTCTGGAGGACCAGCATAAATGTCCCTTTATGTCACCTAAATTTTCTCTCCCAAGTATATGACAGCAAAATTGTGAGTTGCCTGGCATTACACTTCTGCCCCCTGATTAATTTCCTTTCATGCAGAAAAGAATCTATTTCTAAAACTCAAGGCAATGACAGCTGTTGTTCACTGTTGGATAATAGCAAGTGAAGACCCTTTTCATCTTCATCAGTTTCATCATCATCATCATCATCATCATGGCAGTGTGGTGCTATGGAAAGAATTTTGACTCTAGAATCAGAGAACCTGGGTATAAATTCAGCCTCTTGGGGCGGCTAGATGGAACAGTGAATAGAGCACTGGCCCTGGAATCAGGAGGACCTAAGTTCAAATCTGGCCTCAGACATTTGACACACTTACTAGCAGTGTAACTTTGACCAAGTCACTTAACCCCAACTGCTGTCCAAAAAGCAAAAACAAACAAACAAATAAATAAATTCAGCCTCTAAGGCTTAGTAGCTATCTGATCTTGTACAACCAGTCACAAGCATTTTATCAAATGCCAATTATGTGACTGGGTGAAGTGCTGGAGATATAAAGACAAAAAATGCAATCATCTCTGCTCCCAAGGATCTTGTAGTCGGGGCCCAGCTTCTTCATCTGTAAGATGAGAGCACTGGACTAATTGGTCTCCAAGGTCTCTTCAGCTTTATAATCTTCACCCCCCTGAGTTGGCTTCCTAAGTTTCTATTAACTATATCCTTCCAAATAATGTTCCCAATACAACTGAATAACGCTGGGGTTACATGATCTTTGCAAATAAGAAGTGAGAATGTATTTGCTGAATTTCTTCCTTTAGGTACTGAGCTTGTATTATCATTTCTCCATCCAGTGGGAAAGACTAGTTCAATAATGGCTACCTGGCATGGAGAATTTATCAGTTTTTTAATTCTTTTTTGAGATTGAGTTATATAAACTGGCTATGTATATGTTCCACATTCCATATCACTTCTTCACTCTGTCAATAGACAAGTTTAGGCACTGAAGAAGAGTTGAGAAAATGCATCTTTCTCCCTTCTTTGCCGAGCTGAGAGACGATGGGTATAGAATGTTACCTATATGGTCAGTGTTTGGTTTGCTGAACTGCTCTTTCTTTCCTATATAATTTGTTACAATGGATGGTTTCTTGGAGGGGGAGGGATATTATCAGAAATAAACGTGAAAATAAAAGATAGTAATGAACATTTTATTTGACTCTTGAGTATCTCCTCTTTATCTTTGTAGACAGAATGGACTAGGAGTGTGAAATACTATATATAATGTCAGACTTAACTGATGATTAACCTTGTTAACCTTCCTCCCCATCCCCTCCTTTTTTATTATTTATTATGAGAGATGGTTCACCAGGAGAGGAATGAGGGAGGGAAACACTGGGAAACATAGCTGATGTTAACAACAAAAACAAAAAATTGCTAATAATTTTTAAGAGTCCAAGGACCCTGGTTTGCACTAGATTTCAGAAGGGATTTCAAGCTCTATTTGTATCCCCCCACTTCATGGGTCCTTATTCAGTTTAGAGTTCTTTTACCAATCTAGAAGTTCCAATTCCTAATTCTGGTTACTCATAGGAGCCCAGGAAGAATATGCCTCAGAATCTGAGTCACATGGTGGGGCCAAAGCAGGTGTGACCCTGCCAGAAGACAGGCAGATAGCATCAGGGGACACAACTATGCAATTACAGTCAATACCCTAATCCCCTCTTAACAGCATATGAAACATCTGAACGTAATTCTTCCTTGAGATTTCCTGTGCCACCTTCTCCCCTCACCCCATCCCATGCTCCACTCTCGTCATTCTGCTCATGGCTCCTGAAAGGGGCCCCATCAATCATACCCCTATATACTTTTCCCTCTGAGGTTCCAGTGTCTTCTCACTGACCTGATAAGGTTGAATAATGAGGTCGTGCAGTTGAATGTTTCTTGGCAAAGGGAGAGGAAAACCTATCTCCAGATTTTCTGAAAATTACCACAGAACAGAGAAAGCTATTGTTACAAAGATGATTCAAAAAGGGTAGAATGGTAACCCTGTGTTGCATTTGTTCTATAAGGTAAATAGAGCCCACCTCCACCACTTCCTTACTTCAATATTTCAGAAGTTGTAAGCTTTTATAAGTATGGGTGTTAGTTTCTCCACCTATGCTGATCCACCCCTCCAGGTGATGAGCTTCCCCACATTTAGCTAAGTTGGTCACTGGGTCCATATGCGAAGCCTTTTCACCTTGGCTGGACATAGCAAAGGCTGTGCTTAGCTTTCCCAGTCTTTGAGAGTCCAGTGGATACTCAATATACCCAAGGAAGGCATCAGATCTTTCCCAAACCCTTCTTCACTCCCCATGCAGCTTTCTCAAAGGCATTCACATTCATGACCTCAGGAATGCCAAAAATGTTCTGAGAAGAAAGCAAGGCAGGAGAGGTTCCTAAACCCATTTTACAGATGGAGAAACTGATGCTTTACTTAAGGTAATATAAGAAGCAGAACAGTGACTAGAACTGTGGTCCCTTGACTCCCTGACCTATCTATCCCCTTTCCATTTTCCCCACCCAAAGGGGACAGACTAAAGAAATTTTCCCAGCTGCTTCTTACCATTGAGAGCAGGTAACAGGGTGCTCAGAGCATAGTGTTTCAGGATTGCCTGCATTAAGGGCACCTGGGGGAGGCAAGAAATGCAGAGTGAGCACACACACAATGTATGAACTAAGGCAAAGAAAAGTAAACAGAATCAGGAAAACAATATAGACAATGACAGCAACAGCATAGAGAAAAAAACCCAAACCCCTGAAATGGAACACTAGATGATTATAACGACTAAATTAGGTCATGAAGAAGGAATGACAGACTGTCCCTCCCTCCATTACAGAAGAGAGGGACTGTAATATGAAATACAACCTCAATCAATGTGTTGGTTAGTTTTGCTGAACTGCTTCTTTTCCTCTTTTGTTTCTTTGTTCCTGAGTTTAAGTCTGGCCTCAGAGACAAGTCCCTGTCTCTCCAGGAAGCCTTCCCAAATCCCTCTGCCACATCCTAATTTACTCTGAGCTCCCAAGACACTGATTAGCAACTCCTTCACAAGGCCTTCTCTGGTCTACTTACTTAGCAATGATTTCCTTCCTGCAACCCCAGATCTCACACAACATTTTGTTTCCACCTTTCTTTTTTATTATTATTTTTTATGTTTTTTAAACATTTGATTTTAAAACTTTGGATTCCAGATTCTTTCCCTTCCTCCCTCATCACCCACCCTTACTGTGAAGATAAGCAATTCAATATTAGGTTGTACATGTGTAACTATGCAAAACATTTCCATATTGGATATATTGTAAAAGACTGACTATATTTCCCTCTATCCTATCCTGCCCCCCTCCTTGTTCTATTCTCTACTTTGACCCTGTCCCTTTTCAAAAGTGTGTGCTTCTAACTACCCTCCCCTGCAACCTGCTCTCCCCTCCATCATTCCCTGTCTCATCCCTTTCCCCCCTACTTTCCTGTAGGGTGAGCTACCCTATTTAGTATATACATATACATATATATATATATATATATAATTTTCCTCCCTAAGCCACATTTAACGAGAGTGAGGTTGACCCATTCCCTTTCACCTTCCTATTCTTCCCCTTCATTGTAACAGTTTTCCTTTGCCTCTTCTATATGAGATAGTTTACCCCATTCTGTCTCTCCCCATCTCCTCTCATTATATTCCTTTCTCACCGCCCAATTTCCCTTTTAAGTATCATCCCTTCCTATCCAACTGGTCTTGTGCCCTCTGTCTATATATAAGGGTACACATATATACACATACTCACATATGTATTTATACTCCCATATACCCTCCAATATAGATATATGTATGTGTACATATGTATATGTATATGTATATATATATATATATATATATATATATATATATTCCCTTCAACTACTTTCATACTGAGAAAAGTTTCCTCAATTACAATTATTGTTTTTCCATATAGGAATGTAAATCGTTCAACTTTGAGAAGTTCCTTATGCTTTCTTTTCCCTGTTTACCTTCTCATGCTTCTCTTGCTTCTTGTATCTGAATGTCAAATTTTCTATTAAACTCTGTTTTTTTCATCAAGAATGCTTGAAAGTCCTCTATTCCACTGAATGACCATATTTTCCCCTGAAACATGGTGCTCAGTTTTGCTGGGTAGGTAATTCTTGGTTTTAATCTCAAATCCTTTGACTTCCAGAATAGTGTGTTTTCACAATATTCAAATTGTTTCTTCTTGGCTGTTTGTAATACTTTCTCCTTGATCTGGGAACTCTGGAACCTGGTTATAATATTCCTAGGAGTTTTCTTTTTGGGATCTTTTTCAAAAGGTGATCCATAGATTCTTTCAACTTCTATTTTGCCCTCTGGTTCTAAAACATCAGGGCAATTTTCCTTGAGAATTTCTTTAAGGATGATTTATAGGTTCTTTCTTTGATTGTGGCTTTCAGGTAGTCCAATAATTTTTAAATTATCCCTCCTGGATCTATTTTCCAGGTGAGTGGTTTTTCCAATGAGATATTTCACATTGCCTTTTATATTTTCACTTGTTTGGATCTGTTTAATAGTATCTCAATTTTTCACAAAGCCACTAGCTTTCATTTGCTCTAATCTAATTTTGAAGGAATTATTCTATCCAGTGAGCTTTTGAGATTCTTTTTCCATCTGGTAAATTTGGCTTTTTAAGGCATTCTTCTCTTCATTGGCTTTTTGAGCCTCTTTTGCCATTTGAGTCAGTCAATTTTTTAAGGTGTTATTTTCTTCAATCAGGTGGTTGACTCTCTTTTCATGATTTTCTTGCATCGTTCTCATTTCTCTTCCCAATTTTTCCTACACTTCTCTTATTTGGTTTTCAAAATCCTTCTTAAGGTCCTCTATGGAATGTAACCAGTTCATACTTTTCTTGGAAGCTTTTGGAGCAGAAGTTTTGACTTGGTTATCTTCCTCCTGTTCCATGCTTTGATCCTTTTTGTCCCCAAAAAATGAGTCCAAAGTCAGATTGCTGTGCTTGCTTTGCTTCCTTTTCTTGCTCATGTTGCCACTCAATTACTTGGCTGTTGAACTTTTTGCCACAGAACTCTGCTACCAGAGAGGAAAGTTTTGTCCGAAATTGCTGGGGTTTTCTCAGCTGCTGGAGCCATTAAGTGGGTGTCCTCCTTGAAGCCTCCACATGCTCTGGCTCACTGGTCACACACCCCAGGACCTCTACCCAAGACAGTAATCCAGATCCAAGCAGATAAAAGCAAGAGTAATTACCCCTCAGACCTGTTACTTGGTCCCCCTACAATCTGAAGGACAGAAGCTCTGAAGCAGCCACACGGTGGCAGCTGCATGCCCGTGACACCTCAGCTGCTTCTCCCTCTGGGGGCAAAGGGTAGATCATACTCCCGGACTGCCTGTTTCCCTCTCACTTTGTCTTTGGCATTTATGCGTTGATAATTCTGGAAAATACCACAGCTGATGGTGATCCACTCTTCTGGAGTCCCTGTTTCTACCTTTCTAACATTTATTAGTAATATTGCCTATTATAGTTCTTTATATTTGTATTTTGTCTCCTCCTCAACTTTGACACTCACTGAGGGGGAAGACTAACAACACAGCCTTTATATTACTCTGCATACAGCAAGCATTTAACAAATGTATGCTGGATAAATGAATATATGTGTTCATGTATTCATTTTTAACTCTTTATCCTGTACCAGTTTATGTTATCACATAACTTGTTCCTGCTTGTATGCCCTATCTCTCCAATTAAACTGTGAAACTGTGGTACAAAAAGAAAGCATAAATCTCTTCCACCTGGCTTCCCCCTACCATAACTCAGAACAGAAGTGGGCACTGAAGGGAGCTCAATAAAGCTGTGTAGAATGAATGACAAAGAAAGGAAATAACTTACATTGATTGGGCCAATGTCTGAGTGTTTTAGTTCCATGATAAGTGAACTGTGAGAGGAAAGAGAGAAGGATATGTTACCCCACAATGTAGGTTTTGCTACTATATGGATTAATTGTGCAGTATATGGGTAACCTCCCCGCCTACACCCCAACCCCACCCCTACAGAGTGCCTGTAAGGGCATTGTCAGGCCAGAGTGTTTTGGAGTCCTAGGAATGAAACTTTCTCATGTTAGTTTCTGCATTTCCTAAAGAGTTCTGTGCTTTAAGAAAAGGTATCAGGGAGGCTAGGTGGTGCAGTGAATAGAGCACCAGCCCTGGAGTCAGGAGGACCTGAGTTCAAATCCTGCCTCAGACACTCAATACACTTATTAGCTGAGTGACTTTGGGCAAGTCACTTAATCCCAATTGCCCTCCAAAAAAAAGGAAAGAAAAGAAAAGGCATCAACATTTGAGGATGGAACAAAGTTAGATGTACTTCAAGCAAAATTAATATTTACTTAGAAAACCCTAGTGAGTCAACTAAAATTTAACAACTTCAGTAAAGGAACTCTGATTTGCATTCATTCTGAGTCAATCAGGGCCCAAATAATGACCAAGTAAGGCTTGGCCTGTGGCCTACTGTTGACCAATAAATGAGAGCCAAAGTGATTTGGGGTTGTCTGGTCTTTAGGAAAAATGGGGGAGTTTCCATTAAAATTTACATTCCCTTTGGGCAAAGTACCCACAGGTAAGAGCATGATACAATGTGTGAACAGGAAAGAAGGAAGGAGGGAAAGAAGGAAGAAAAGAAGTTTCTTTTCTACTCACAGACGTTATTTGTCCTTTGTTCTTGAGGAGGACCATGACATCAGGGAGGTGATGCCATAACATGCAAGTGAATTGGATTAAAGTGAGGGAGGGCTGTGCAAAGTCACCAGCCTCACTTTCTCCTCCTGAGCCATCTGGGTCCAGATATAGATTAAGACAACTGAAGATGGCCCAGGATACAGTGGGGGACCTTGGTCTTTTCAAGCTAAGGTCTTTGACAGGTCTCAGTCTGACTGAGGCATTAATTCAGTGATTAAAGCTTAATAAGAAATAAGACAGAGAATGGCCTCTTAGTAAAAAAAAAAAAAAACAAATCTGGGAGGGGAAGACATAGTAGGCACTGAAATCTTCAATGATTATTGATTAATTTATTGGCTTTCCTTTGCTACAGGTCTTCAAAAGAAGGCCAAGTATGCACTTATCAGGAATGCTATAAAGGAGATTCTTGTTCAGGTACAGCTTAGACTGGATGCCATGTGAGGTTCCTTACAAACTGAAAATCTAAGATTAGGACCTAGAGGGGTGAAACAAGCCCAAAGAAATTAAATTTAATTCATATTAATTAAGTTTTTGCTGGCACTGAAGTTGTTCATTTCCCTAGAGGAAATTTTGACAGTTATGAAGTTTTATAGAAAGCATACTTTCTTTTCTCAAAATAAGGACTATCCCAGAAAGTACAGGATGTAGATAATTGCCAAACCCTCCTCTCACTGTCCATCCATCCCATAACTATTAGAAGATATTGAGCTAGAAAACCCCAGAAAGAGCACAGAGGCTGGTGAGACATAAAAGAGGAAGATTATATTCGCATCTGGATCATAAAGACATGAATTTTCTTTCTCACAATGTGTTGATAGCAATAACACAATGGAATTATTTACATTGTCAAGTCTCCACTCCTTGGGAATCAGCCACAATTTTCCAAAGCAAACTGGGGAAAACTGAAATTACAAGTTTAGGGAATAAAATGAGAGGACAATGAGAAAACCACCCCTTGCCTCTTACCTTTCTGGGGTAACAGAGGAGACAAGTCTGTTGGCATTCACACCCATGGTGGCCCAGGCAGTGGTTTTCTAGGAATAAGGAACAGTATCATTAGTACCTACACTAAGCATGTGACAAGAAAGTTAGCACAGGGATCTGGTGACTCCTCTGGGAATAGAACTTAGAAAATCAGTGAGAAGGGGATGGAGCAGATAGTGAAGTAAAAGATAGAATCCTAGAAGGTTAGAACTTAAAGGAACTTTAGAATATAACATAGATATGGATGGAAATAAATAGCTATGTAGATACAAATATAGACAAGTGAACATAGAAAGTCAGGGCTGAAAAGGATATTAGAACACAGGACTAACTCTTTATATATTTTCACTAACCATTAACTGAAATTTAGCATTTCCTTCAATTACTAATTAAAAGGAAAGCATGGTTCTGAGAAAGGGTTCATAGCCTTCACCAGCCTGCCAAAGGGGTTCATAGCACAAAAAAAGTTAATGTCCAATATGGTGGGGTTTTTTTTTTTACATTTTACAATATATTCATTTTACAACATGTTTTATAATATGTTCAGGGACTACCTTGCCTGATGTCTCAGAGTAAATTAGTGTTGGTGCCTAGACTAAAACCTAGGTCAGAAGCGCTAGATTTAGAATGACAGGAAATAGATTTTAATACTGGTTTGGCAACTTCCTATATGATCTTGGACAAATCACTAGACTTCCCTGGACTTAAATTTCCTCATCTATAAAATAGGAGTGCTGAATTAGAGGATTTATAAGGTCCCTTAAAAGACTAAATCCTGCCAATAGATGTCTTGCATGCCTGTCATCTCTGTTGTTGGGGTAGACTAAGGCTGGTGAATCACATGAGCTGGGGAGTTCTGAGCTTCAGTAGGGTTAAAATTGATGGGGTGTCCCTATAAATTTGTTGCTACTATGGTGAACATAGGAGACCACTAGGCTGTCCAAGGAGTGTGGAATCAGCCCAGGTCAAAAATGAACAGCTTATAACGATTCCACACCAACCAACAGTGGTGCTATCCTATGAGTGGCTACTATACTCCCCGTCTGAGGACAGGAGAGCTGATGTCAAAACAAACAAAACTCCTCTAAATCCCATTATCCTATGTATATCAGACCAGTGTCTTTTTTCTCTATCATGCTGTCTACAGATTAACAATTGTTTATGCAAAACTTTTTAATACAGCAATATTGGGGGATGGGTTTCAACAAAATTGAGGAGATAGGCATGTTCCGGTTTTGCAATTAACCACATGTATGGAATCCAAGTAATTCAGACAAGAAGGGCAAAAATTAGGCACCCATCTACCTGGTAGCAGCTTACCCAAATAACAGGAATGATGCCTAGAAGAAAGTAATCTCTAGTCCAGAAACTTTGCAAACACAAATCAGTGACAGCAAATGTCATTACTATTGAGGGGTGCCCTATACCTAATAGATTTGTGAACCAATCTTTCCCATATTGGCTCTCCCCCACAACTGACCATACTGAGTGAGAAGAGATGTGTCCGGAGAGAATTGGGTTGTATGACAAAGGCCTGGAGGTCCATCACTGGTGTGAGGGTCACATTCCCTGCACTGAAGTCCATGACGGGAGGAGAAGAAGTCGATATCTGAAGTTCCATTGGCATATTGGGATACAGCTTGCCCAACTGCAGAGGAAAGAGGACACATTAAGGGGAGTCGAGGACAAGGGCAAAGGGAAGGAGATGCATTGCATGCCACAGACAGATTCATTCCTACTAGTTCTCTAGACAAGCAAGTCTTCATCTTTTATAATCTTCTGAAGCAAAATAATAATATCTTACCTTCAACTATATCAGCCCATATCCCAAGATTTAGCTACTAGTAACAAAGAGGTAAAAAGAAAGGGAATGTGCATTTATATAGTGTCTACTTTGTGCCAGACACTGTACTAAATGTTTAATAAATGTTATCTCAATGTATCCCTGCACATTAGGTACTGTTGTTTTCCCCATTTTGCAATTGAGGAAACTGAGGCAGACAGTAAGTGACTTGCCAATCCACACAGCTGGATTCAAACTCATATCTTCCTGACCCCAGGCCCAGCTCTTTATCCACCATACTACTTAGCTGCTAGCTCCTAGTAATAGACAAGGATTAGAGTAGAATTAGGATTCACCTCTTACTGCTGATGTCTATAGTGTCTACTCCCAAAGTCAAACTTGGTCACATTAGTCAAGAGAATTTAGTAAAGTTTACTCTTGTCCAAGGACCTGCATTCAAGTCCCAATTTTTCCACTTACCATCTGGATGACCTTAGGTAAGTCACTTAATTTCTCAGGGTCTTGTTTTTCTCATGTATAAAATGAGGGGATTAGATGAATGAGCTCTAAAGTGGTTTCTAGCTTTATACCTATAAAGTTCTCTACTAGAAATTAATTCTTTTTAACAATAACCTATTCCCACAGAATTCTGGGTACCCAGGAGGCAGTGAATAGAGAATCAGGCCTGGAGTCAGGAACACTCATCATCTTGAGTTCAAATCCAGCCTTAGACACTTACTAGCTATGTGATCCTAGGCAACTGTTTGTCTCAGTTCCTCATCTATAAAATGGGCTGGAGAAGGAAATAGCAAACCACTCCAGTATCTTTGCCAAGAAAACCCCCAATGGGGGTCTGAAGAGTCAGACATAACTGAAAAACAACTGACATGAAGGCTGATAGAGGACTTTGAGTTTCTGGGGCCACCAAAGGTTTAGAAGGAAATGGAATTGTTTTGAGATTACGTGAATTTATCTTATTCCTTCTGAACCTAGGAGAGGGGGGGCCTTACCTGAGGAACCAGAGCTCGGAAAGAGGAGGTGATCAGTCGGATGCTAAAACTGGGTGGGATCTGGATCAAAAGAAGCATAATAGAAGTTAGAACTGGATGGGAATTCAGAGCCCTCCTGCTGAGGTAAGACTCTCAGATGGCTGGAGTAGGAGTTGGAATGTGCTGAGGACTAGCAGCCTACCTGTCTCCCCCAAACAGTGAGTGCTGCTGTGATAACTGGGGAACAGCACTGAAATTAAGGGAAGGGAAGGGAAGGAAAGGGAAGGGAAGGGAAGGGAAGGGAAGGGAAGGGAAGGGAAGGGACTCCCCACCAAAACCCAACATGTTCTCACCTCCACCTTGACCTTCTGTTTGACTTTCTTAAAGGAGATAGATAGTCTAGAGAGAAATGTCTTTTCATGAGTATACAGGCACCTTTCTTTGCAGTTGACACATGGCCATGGAGTTTATCTTGAGCAATAAACCTTTGGAGGGAGTCTTTAATCAGACACTCCTTCTGAGAAGCCCTGAAGCCAAGACACCAAAGGCCTTCTCCCTCAGCTTCCCTATCATCCTTTACCCCACCCTTAGGCTGCTGGAAGAGGTCAGATTTTCTCTGTGAAAAAATAGAAGGCCCATATACTACCCCTTTCTTAGGAAAATGTTGAGAATAATTTCCCAGAGACCATAAAGATTCCAGGATTTTGACCAGTCAGGTTCACCACACCTTGAGGGCCCTCATAGCCCCTACCCCAACTCAAATTCACCTTCTTACCCAACCCATAGTGATCATAGAATCCTATAACCTCAAAGATATAAAGGAGTTTCATCTAGTTTAATCCCTGCCTAATATATACATGCATTTATGTATATGTATCTCTCTCTCTCTCTCTCTCTCTCTCTCTCTCTCTCTCTCTCTCCTTTAATCTTTCCTTATTTTTCTATCTTTCCCCTGTCTCTGTTTTTCTCCTCTCTTTATCTCTCCCCCTTTCTCTCCTACTTTTTCCCTCTTCTCTCTCCTTTTATCTCTCCCCATCTCTGTTTTTCCCCCCTCTCTCCTCTCTTCTCTCCATCTCACCCCTCTCCTACTTTCTCTTCTTCTCTTCCTCCTCCTCCTTCTTTCTCTCTCTCTCTCTCTCTCTCTCTCTCTCTCTCTCTCTCTCTCTCTCTCTCTCCTCTCCTCCCTCTCCCTTTCTCCCCTCCACTCTCTCTCCCTGCTTTCTCTCTCCTCTCCAAGATAGCATGTAAGACTGAAGTGAACGGTCAGTTCACCCACAGCATAGGAACCATGGACTGACCTGGATGAGGGAAAAAAAAACTACCTTCCCCCCCTTTAACCCATGTGACCCTGAGAAATAGGCATGAGGTTTCATTTAGTTTAATTTGTCCTTTTCAGTTCTAGCTGCAGGTAATGGAATTCCTGGATCTGTACTCAAGCCATGGTGATCTTGGACACAGGATTCCAGGATGAGTATTGCATCTGGCCCAGCAAGGAAGCCTGAGAAGCCAGGCTTACTGGGACTCTGGCCCAAGGAAAGCTTTGGACTCAGAATGTAATAGGACTAAACTTTGTAGTATCTGAGTTAAGCTATGAACCTAATCCATATCCCTGCTCAGAGAGTGGGGTGGTGCAAGACTATACCCCAACATGTTGGGAAGGAGGGATGTCTACATTTGTTTTTATTATACTTTTGAAGTAAATATTCCTTTGTAAAAATTAATCTGACTATCAAGAAGTTAAGTGGAATAGTATCATTAGGGGCTTGGGACAACAGCCAAGAGACTAGCCCAGAGTTGGAGAACCTATGGCCTTGAGGCCACATGTGGCCCTCTAGTTCCTCAAGTGGGGCCCTTTGACTGAATCCAAACTTCCCAGAACAAATCCACTTAATAAAAGGATTTGTTCTGTAAAAATTGGACTCGAACAAAAGGCCACACCCAAGGACCTAGAGGTCACTTGTGGCCTTGAAGCTGCAGGTTCCCCACCCCTGGATTAGACTCCCTCAAACCCTCTAAGAATACCAGTGAACCCTGGGGAAGGGGTGCAATTTAATATGCCTGGTCTTCAGGGCATTTTTTTGTATGTACATAGTTGTTGGCTTATTGTCTGCCTCATTAGAATGTGACCCTTCCATGGGTGGGGACAGTTTTTGCCTTTTTCTGTCTCTCCAACACTTAGGAAAATGCCTCCTAGTTAGTGATTAATGAATGCTTGGCCCAGTTGATTTTTGTACTTTTCCTTTCCCCTTAGACTGTAAGCTCCTTGAACAATTTACACTATAACATTAACATTGTAAAAATGAGCAATTTTGAAAGACTTAAGGACTCTAGACAAGCAATGATAAGCCATGATTCCAGAGGACTAATTATGCACCTTCTGACACAGAGGGAACAGGTTCATGACAAAGAATGAGACATATATAGGAAACTATATTCCTTGAGTTGGAAAAGGGGGGAGGGTGGGAGGGAGAAAATATAAATTTTCATAACTGGAGAGAGAAAAAAGGAAAACTAAGAATGTAAAGTGCTTAGAGCCGCTGTCCTGGCTGTCTTTGTTCCTTCCGGGTCTGTAATTCTAGGAATTATGTAAACTTGATGTTCCCTGGTCCTGGTTGAGGGATAGCAGGACTTTAGTCCTAATACAGTCAAGCTCTGAGTATATCTTCTGACTCCAGAGGTCACTGCCTGCAAAGCTTCTTCCTTACCATGTCATCTGTGATGGTATAGCTCATGATGCCTGCCTCCCAGTAAACTTGGCTAGCTGTATTGAAGACTCTTTCAGAAATTCCAAAGTAAACCATGAGGTCGTGGTCTTCAGGGAGTGTCATGGTAGGTGGTTCAAAAGGAACAGGGGAACGATCACCCTGCCTGAAAAACTCCCCCTGCAAAGAGAGAGGAATATCATTAGCCAAGGGCTCTCACCTAAAAACAGAATATACCTAAATCAAGCCCAGGGATTAGCTTTCTAAGGTCATATAAATACACAGAGTAGGTGGCCACCCATATTGTGTGATATGAAGGTTGCCTTAAATGACTGTCAAACTCTCTATACCCCAAAATCTTCCTCCCTAGTGTCTTCGAACTCCAACCATTAGAGATTCATTCTTTTTTTTTTTTAATATTTTGCATTTTTTGAAGGGGGAAAGGCGGGGAAATTGAGCTTAAGTGACTTGCCCAAGGTCACATGGCTGGTGTTAAGTGTCTGAGGTCAGATTTGAACTCAGGTCCTCCTGACTCTAGGGCTGGTGCTCTATTCACTGTGCCACCTAGACAACCCAAGGTTCATCCTTTTAAGCTAAAGTGTAGTCTCGTTGTCTCAGAACTTCAGCTTCCTCTTCTATAAAATGGAATTTGAACCGTCCACCTCACAGGGTGGCAGTGAGGAAAATATTTCGTAAACCTTAAAGTGCTACAAAAATGTGAGTTATTATTATCGCTATATCCTGAATGGATGCCACCATGCCTAGAGATCATTGTATGCCTAATGACAGCATACAGGTAGATACTTTCTCATACTCAAAAGGCCAGAACTGCCTAGAGAAAAACTCATTTATATAGTGCCTTGAGACTTACAAAACCTTTTTTCTTCATAACAACCCTATGAGGTAAGTAGGGCTAGAACTTTGAAGATGAGGAAACTGAGGCTAACAAAAGCCAGTTGCCTTGCTCATCATGAAGCTAGTAAGTTCTGGAGCTAGGATGGAAAGAAAGTCTTCTGACATCATTTCCAATCTCATTTCCACCATACCTTGGCTCCTAAGACCCTGAAGATGGGAAGAGCCTGGGGTTACAAATGAAATCTGAAAGGCCACTAAGGCTCTTGATCTTCTCTGCTCTCATGACCACAGAACAAGTGTGTGAGCAAGTAAGGAAGTCTACAACCCAGGTTTCCCAACTCCTAGGTTGGCTCTATACCTCAAATGTTGCAATGTGCTCTGAGGAACAGCTGATGAGATTGATCTTCCACAGTGGAGAGCACCTAAAGATGGAATGGTCTCAGAAGTCACCCGCTCCAACTCATACCTAAATCGTGAATCCTATCTTCATCATTCTTAATAGATATAGGATGTACATAACTTGTTTTGTCTTGCTTCAACTGACATTTTTTCTTAAAGTTAATATGTAAACATACATGATTCAAATTCAATGTTAAATATGTAAATTTCAATTCAACAAGTATTTGTGCGCAAGATTCCATGTGAGGTATTTGGGATAAATCAAAAACTTATTGGTCCCTGCCTCCAAGGAACTTATTTTTCATTGGGGATGGGGAAGAAAAGATGCAGCATAAACACTGGTAAATATATTAAGGGGTAGGGATTGAAGAGGGCAGCTAGATGGCACAGCAGATAGAACACTGGGCTTGGCATGTTCATGCATTCAAATCCGACCTCAGACACTTACTAGCTGTGTGACTCTAGGCAAGTAGTTAAGTGATTACTTAGCCCTGTTTGCCTTGGTTTCTCATCTGTAAAATGAGCTGGAGAAGGAAATGGCAAATCACTCCAATATCTTTTCCAAGAAAACTCAAAAATGGGACCACAAAGAGTCAGAGATGACTGAAATGCCTAGACAACAACAACAGCAAGAGATTGGTGAAAACAAGAGCCCTCAGAATTAATAGTGCCAAGACCAGGTGGATTAAGGAAGGCTTCACACACACAAAGAGATGCCTGAGGTTCAGCTTTAGGGAAGATGCTATGATTTAGAACAGCAATAATAAAAGAGGGGAGGCATTACAAGTAGAAAGGATGGCTTATATGAAGACATGTGGGGAGAAGATAAGTTTGGGCAACAGCCAAGAGTCCAGTTTGGCTAAAGTATAGAATTCATGAAAGGGAATGATATAAAGTAAGTCTGGTGTGCCAGTTTGTGTCTAGATTTTGGAGGATCTTAAATGTCACTTTAAAGAATTTCTATTTAGTGTGGGATCATAGATCTTTAACTGGAAGTGACCCCAGAGGTAATCCAGTCTAAAGCCTTCATTTTACAGATCAGGAAACAGGCCCAGGGAGGTTAAATGCTTTGCCCAAGGTCACAGATCTAGAAAGCATTGGAGGAGGGATGTGAACCCAGGGCCTCTGACTTCAGAGTCAGTCCTCTTTACATTGTAATTTTGTTAAATCAATATTTCAATCACTATCTTTAAAGTGGCTCTATTTTATAGACATTACTGACTCATCTCTCTATTAACATGTAGGAAAACAAAAACCAATAGTCACAGCTGACATTTACATACTTTCAAAACGTTTCATGCACATTATCTCACTTGAGCCTTACCATAATACTAAGAGGGAGGCACTATAGTACAGACATTATTATGCCCACTTTACAGATGAGGAAACAGAACAATTAAGTGACTTGCCTGTGATAAAGGCTAAAATTCAAACTTTTGTTTTTGTTTTTTACTCCAAATCTAATATATATAGATCCTATGGTACCCTAATTAGATACCACTATCTGTCTACTGGCAGTTACCTGAGAAAATTAGATCTGAGTTTGAGTACGAGCTATATGTAATCTATCAGTTGTGTGACCTTGGGTAAGTCACTCCCTGATTTTTTTATTAAGTCCTCCTTGTCTTTCTAGACTCAGTGCAGATGTTACCTCTTCCATGATGCTTTCACTGACTCACCTAGTTTGACCTTTCCTATGAAAGGTCCTCCTGCCATATTTCCAGACCTAACACATCCTGGAGCTGCCCTATACCTGGCTATGCCCACTATGTCTGGGCACCACTGGGCTAGCAGCAGACACCTGTTTATGTTCTCTAGGAAGTATGCTGGGTCAGACTTCAGAAGACTCACAGTAAAGCATGTCTCTGACCCCCTTGGTAAAGAGGGAATGTATTATGATTACAGAATGAGGGATCTTCTTAAAGACATGGCAATTGTGCTTATTTGCTTTGAGAAGGGATTTTTGAAGCATTTAGGTAGCACAGTAGATAGAGTGCTGGACCTAGAGTCAAAATCTGAGTAAATTAGGTGAGCTAATATTTGTAAAGACCTTAGCATAGTGTCTGGCACGGAGAAGGATTTGTTCCCTCCCATTGTTCATTGTGCCATCCTAGACAAGCCATTTATCCTCTGTCTGACTTAGTTTCTTTATCTGTAAAATAGGGTTAATAATAGCACCTGCTGGAGAAGATATGGGAAAGAGCAGATTGGATGAGGGGATATCTTGTGGGACTGCTATTCTAGGGTGGTGGGTAGGGGAAAAATGGGGGAAAAATTGCAACTCAAAATCTGACAGAAATGAATGATGTAAACCAGAAGTTAATAAAGCATTTGTTTAAAAAAATAAAAATAATTTTAAAATAATAGCACCTGCTTTCCATGGTTATTATGAAGATTAAATGAGATAATATTTTACAGTGTTTTATAAACCTTAAAGTACTATATAAATGTCATCATCATCATCATCACCAATTTGGAGAGCCTTGGTAAATAACCAAGATGTAAAAAAGAGCAGCAATAAAACTTTTTTTGGAAAGAAAATGGGAAACAATAAGGCATAAAGACCCTGAGTCATGTTTCCCCTTTTAGTGCCTAGTTCCAGGCTCTGCATACTGCAAGTGTTCAATCAAGGATTCAAACTGAAGAATAGATAGCAAGGCAGCCTGGTAACTGGGAATATGGTTTCTCCAGCCATGCTCTCTAAGGATAGGCCTGATATTCAGGACCTATTAGCTTAGCTTCTCAAAGTTTACTGAATGGGGCTCCTCACCTTGAAGGGTGTATCCAAACTGTGAGATGTGGCCTGGGGTGGCCCAGCCAGGGTATAATCCACAGCAGCAATTTCGTCAATATTGGCTATGACTAGAATCCAATAAAGAGAAACATAGTTAGGGCCTACCTCTTACTCTCAACATTCTAGTTATACTGTGTCTGACCTGTGTCCCACAAGTTCCACCCAGAGCTTAGATGATCCCTGTTAGGTCAAAAGTGACCAGTGTATCATCAACATACCAGTCCCCCATTCTATATATTATCCCTGGAAACTTTCTAGCATAGCAGACAGATTTGTTAGCTGTCTGTCCTAATCACCCCAAAATACCTGCTCCTCCAGGCCTAGCTGCTCAGGATATGATGGGTCTGTCTAAAGCCATATGATAGAAAAGAGTCTCCACTGACCCCTTCTGTTTAGGAATAGCTAAATGCCAACTCCTCCTTGAAGCCTTCCCTGACTCTTCTTGGGGAAAGCAACATCTCTACCACAGTTGAAGACATGCCCTTTCTTCCCTTCAATGAAGAGGCAGGGAACTACGGGTATGGAATAGTGCATAAACTCTCAATTGTGACTGATGCTCTCGTCAATTTTATCAAACTTTTTTTTCTTTTATTTTTTGTCTTTCTTTTTCTTTCTAAATTTATGTATATTTACGTGTACAGAGAAGAAATAGAGCATAACTGATAGAGATCTGGTCTTGAAGCCAGGAAAGTCTAGGTGTGAGTCTGGCCTCTTACAGATACTGGCCATATGACTCCAAACAAGTCACTTAGCCTCTCAGTGACCTGGGCAACTGTCTAAGACACTAAGTTTTAGGGAAGGTGCGGACCTGCACTAGGAGAGGGCAGTTCCTTATTCATAAGTCTCCTATATCAATGAAATCAGAGGTCCAGTTCTTGTCTCTATCATACTGTCCTAGATCCTATAACCCTTTGCAAAGACCTCCCTTCCTGCCCACGTTTATAAGAAATATTATAATCAATAATTATTATTATAAAATATATGATAAAAATAAAATATAATCAATAATAACCAATTATAATTGCTGTATCCCTAACAATCAATAGGCAGGAGAACTGAGCTCATTATTTAAGCCAAATATAAATAGGAAGAGAAATCTGGAGTGATTTAATTCCCAAACACATTACAGATGAACTTTGGTATCCTTCATGGTTTGTCTCATCTATGTCTCAGCCTCCATTGATATGGATAACATGGAGCTTGGCCTCGTATCTTCTACCTCTTGTACAGAATTCAAAAACGGTGTGTGCATCCAAGTGGGATCCATACCTGGGAGGGACTGAAGAAAGGGCTGGAGGTCTGAAGCAACTGACTTCTTGACTATCTCACAGATCTACAGAAAGTGAAACAGGTCAGATAATCAGAAGCAGCTGTGGAGAAGTATCTAGAGTCCTGGGAGCAAAAGAACCAGGGCTTCAAGGCCTGCCCTTGACACATATTGACTATGTAACGTGGGGAAGTTATGCAACCTCTCAGTGCTCTAATAGGAGTTACAGAGAAGGCACCAGCCTGCATGAGTAGAGGGACAGACTTTCCTTATCTTGGAGTTCCCAATGACAATGAAATCATAGATCCAGGCCCGATCAGAAAGCCAGAAATGATTAGAACCTGAAAGGACCTTAGAGTCCAACTCCCTTACTTTACAAATGGGGTAATTGAGGCTCATTGAGAGAAAGTAATTTGCCCAAGTTCATTCACATAGCATGTTACCTGTATAACTGGAACTGGAATCTGTCTTCTTGCTCCCTTTACAGAATTCTTTCTACAATAACTCTGATCCATCCTTTTTCAGCCCTTTGCTCTCCTTAATGGTATTTTCTTTCTTTTTTAAAAAACAGTATTTTATTTTTCCCCAATTACAGATAACGACAATTTTACAAGTCCATTTTTAAAATTTGGATATTTTCTTAGAGCAATGCTGAGACACAATGACTAAGGTATTGGCCCCCACTTCCAATGAGTGGCATAAAGAATTCTAGCCTGAGCCTACTCATGTCCCTGCCCATCTCTGTCCTTTACTGAGAGGTAGCTATGAAGAGGAGAGTATGTAGCAACTGCGGGAGAAGGGGTTCAAAGGTCATCAGCACCACCACGGTACAGGAAAAAGGGCACTGACTGGTGTCAGGAGACTAGATTCAAATCCCACCTGTGATATTTGCTAGCTGGGCAACTTTGGGCAAGTCATTAACCCTGGGGCAAGTCTTCCCATCTATAAAATGAAGACTTAGACAAGATGGCACCTGAGGTCCCTTCCTGCACTAGGTCTGTGATCCTATGACCTTGGTACTTTGCATTCCATCTTGATCACTGTTTGGATCATCGCAAAGTACATAGACAGTAAGACAAAGAGTTCCTGCTCATTCAACACAGGGTGTTCCTGGAAAACACACCATAAAGAGCATTATCCTAAGGTTAAATAGAAGCAACATGATGGTACCATGGGTACAGCCCTGTACTTGAAGTCAAGAAGACCTTAGTTAAAACCCAGCCCCAGGACATTTTCTAATTATATGATCCCAGGCAAGTCATTTTACCTCTGCCTGCCCCTGTATCCTTATCTATAAAATGGGGATAATAATAGCATCTAACTCTTAAGGTTATTGTGAGTATAAAATGAGATAACATTTGTAAAATGTTTTATAGACTTAGAATTATTTCCCTCCTTCATGCTGCCTCCTGGCTTCCTTCAAGGCCTAGCTAAAATCCCACCTTTTGTAATAAGCCTTTCCTGATATCCCTTCATAGGAATACCTTCCCTCTATTGGGTTTCTGTAGTTTATCTTGTTTCTATTTTGTTCATAACTAGATTTTTATGCTATCTTCCCCATTGGATTATAATCTGCTTGAGAGCAGGGACTGTTCTTGCTTTTCTTTGTATCCCCAGCATTTAAGCCCAGTGTGTGGCACATCTGGTTTGGTTGTTTCAGTTGTGTCCAACTCTTTGTGACCCCTTTTGCGATTTTCTTGGCAAAGATACTGGAGTGGTTTGCCATTTCCTTCTCTAGTTCATTTTACAGATGAGGAAACTGAGGCAAACAGGATCAAATAATTTGCCCAGGGTCACATAGTTAGTAAATGTCTGAGGCCAGATGACTCCAGGATACAGCCAGTATCTACTGGTGCTGTATCCACTGCACCACCTCTCTCTCCCATCTGGCCCATAAGTAAACACTTAATGAAAGATTGTTGACTTTACATGACTTATCCTAATAGGGAAGGCCCGGCAATGGGACAATGGGGAAGGATTCCAAGTCCTTCCCATAAATGACCTAGACTACTGAGGATCAAAGAACATAACAGCTCACATTTCTGTAGCATTTTAAGCATCACAAATTACACTGGGAGGTAGGTAGTACGAGTGTGATTATCATTTTATAGAGGAGGAAAGTGAGGTTCGGAGGGAATAATAATTATGTTTATTTTACTTAGCCTGCTAAGGCTTGCAGAGGGCTCTCCTTAGAAGGCTGCAAGGGAGGCAGCATGGGAATTATTATTTCCATTTAGCAGATGAGCAAACTACAGCCGAGAGAGAGGAAGAGACTCGTCCACATCCATGAGCAACTCATGGTAGAGCTGGAACTTCAGCACAGTTCACATCTGTACATACCAGCAGCCTTACAAGGTGGCTGGGCCTAGAGACAGGGAGCTCTGAGTTCAAATGCTGCCACAGACACTTTGTGACCCTGGGTGAGCCACTAATCCTCTGCCTCAGTTTCCCCAACTGTAATTTGGGGAGAATAGCACCTATCTCCCAGCATTGTCGTGAGGCACTTTGTAAACCTTAAACTATTATATGTATGTGTGTGTGTGTGTGTGTGTGTATACACTGACACATACAAAAATACATATTGTGTATACATCTATATATGTGTGTGCATATATGTGTATATATGTATATATGCATATATACATGTGCATATGTGTGTATATAAATATATGTGTGTATGTATATAACTGCTAACTGTTTCCAAGAGGCAGTGAAGGAGATGGGAGAAATCCTAGCAACTGTTTGTGATCATAGTGCCCTGGGGTATAATTTTGTAACAGTAATAATCAGCTGTGGAGGAAAGGGTTTGATAGAGCCTGACTGTGGTCCAGAGCTCCCACTTCCTGTTACCTTATCTTCCAAGATCCTTCTGAACTTGGACTCGATTTGGCTATGGAAGAGGTTCAGCAGCCACCTGAGGCAATAAACACGAGGACACAAACACAGACCAGAAAGACTTGGGTATGAGGGGGAAAACCCAAACCATCCCTAGTTATGACCAAGCCCCATCAGAAGGGAAAAGGCATCCAAAGGGGTTTTCCCAAATGTGACAAGTATATGCTTCCTATAGTATATAGCAGTGGCAGTTGATTTAGGAGGTAACACCTGGGGAGGAGGAGGAGCAGAAGCAGAAGGGGACGTAGCTCTATGTGTGCAGGGCTTTGGAAAAGTCCAAAGTGACTGTGAGATCCCAACCCTGGCCCAGGCAGAAACACCATCAACTGCCAAAGGTGTCCAGCTTGATGCTATGGATCCACATGGGATTTAGAGACAGAAGCAATCTTAGAGATTGTCTAAACCAGCCTTCTTATTTTACTTAAAAGGAAACTGAGGCCCACAGAGAAAAAGTAGCATAGAGGAGAAGATCCACATAGGCATTAAGAGTCAGTGTCTCTAGGATTCCCACCCAAGCCCTCTAACTCCAAAACTGGCATTCTTTCCACTAGAGGGTGTAGAATTACTGACTCTAAAAAATTCATTCTCAATTTTTTTTTTTTTTGAGGAGGTGAGATACAAATCTGCAGACTGATTTCCCACCAATTCATTTCCCACAAACTTTCAAGGAACACAATACTGACTCAGTCAATTTATACAACCCATACCCGAACAAAAACCCCCTCCAACACATTCAGCAAATGACCATTCAGCTTCTGTGTGAATATCTCAAGCGAGGGGAGAATCTACCACCTCACAAGGCAGCTTGTCCACTTTTGGACAGCTCTCGAGAGGTTGTTCTCGGCTTTTTCCCCAGACATTCAATTTCAATTTACCTCCTTGCAACTTCATCATCCTGTTTGTCTTTCTTTTTAGCCTCACAATATTACTAAAATGGTGTGCCCAGAAAAGAGCATGGTGCCCCAGATGTAATATGACTAGGGCAGAGTACAAAAGGGCTATTATCCCCATAAGTTTTGCCTCTGTTCATGTAATCAATTTACTTTCTTGTCTTTCACAGCTTCTAGTCTATCAAAAACTCTAGACCTTTTTCAGAGAAGCTACTGTCTAGCCATGCCATTTCCATCTTGATAGAGGCTGATTTTTTTTAACTCAGGTTTAATATTTAACATTTATCTCCAACTTGCCATGTTAAAATTGGTTCAATATTCTACCCTATCAAGAGTTTTTTTGATTCTATATTCTATTATCTTAGCAACCAACATCAAAGAGGACAATTGTGGCTGACCTTCCATTAGAGGCAGAATCGTGAGCTAGATAAACCATGACATTGACCCAAAGAATGATCCTAGATACTCCTAAGAGTTACCTACCGGGGCAGCTAGGTGTCGCAGTGAGTAGAGCGCTGGCCCTGGAGTCAGAAGGACCTGAGTTCGGATCTGACCTCAGACACTTAACGCACACACAAATAAAAACCTAGCTGTGTGACCTTGGGCAAGTTACTTAACCCCAATTGCCCTCCAAAAGAAAAAAAGGAAAAAAAGAGTTACCTACCCAATTTTTCCAGAAACATGGAGATCAACATCAGTAATGTGGCTGCTACATTGTTTGCAGGTGACTGTGGGTCTCCCAGAACTATCACTGCTCAATCGAAGAGATACTGAAATGGAAATACCTTCAACTTGAAGATCAAAGGAACCACTTACTTTCCTAGTAGAGAAAAAAAGAAGAGCTAGTGATTTGGAACCAGGAATGGTTCTGCCCAGAGAGGAATGGTGTAGTTGTGCATATTGTGCTTTGAGCATTGCTCAGGAAAAGAAAATTCCTTTTCAAAGCAAAATTTTGCTTATTTCTGTAGGGCACAAATGACCCCTAAGTTTTCAAAAGCCATACCAGGCAAGTTCTGAGAGGACCTCTGGCAGGACCAATCAAGCTCAAAAAAAATTGAGTGCAAGACCAACAATGAACTTTTGTCATCGTTTGAGAGCCAGACTAAGTTTGGAGATGCCGTTTGCCAGTTTGGTCACCATGGAGTGATTTTTAAAGTATAACGGGATTGGTATCTTCATTACTAGAGGGAGGGTCCATTGTAGTGATATCTTGCAGCCTTGAATACTGCTGGAGACATAACTATAATGAACCCACTCACACACTGCCCAAGAGAGAACATGCTTCTTCTCTGCTGTAGATGTGCCAAGCAATACAGTGATGACTGATACAAGGTCTCCAAGAGGAAGAAATGTGTTTGCTCCTGAACCACCACCTCCAGCTCCCCTAACTCTACAGGTCTGAACACCATTACGTCTGTCTCTCAGGATCACCTTTTCCTATTACCATGTCAGTTCACCTGTACCCTGGGAACATCAATGGTGATGGGGTATGCTAGCCATGGGGGGTGGTTTAAGGTTTCTGTTCTTCCCCATTCTCTGCCCTTCCAAGAAAAATTTAACTGGTGCCAAGGATTCCTAGTTACGAATTACTATAGAAAGAGTCCTTGCCAGACTGTGTTTCCCAATTTTTGTTTCAGAAAATATGGTTTTCATAAAACCTAGAGGTTCCACAAGCTTTTCAACCTCACCAGTCTACTATAAGTCCTTTCCCTCTCTTACTTGGTTTGGAAGAGCCAGGGGCAGGGGGGAAGAGAGGGCGAGAACAGGTGTTGTAGGCATGGAAAGGGTGAGTTGGTGACTTAGATAAACTCTGTTGATGAGTATTAGAAGTGTCTAAGGAGAAGCATCAAGATGCCAGGCCTGAAGCAAAGGCCAAGAGTGATAAATGGTAAACTGTAGGTAAGCTCCAAGTCTAGGAGGAAAATAAGATGGAAGAGAAAGGGACATGCTGAAGATCAATTTTATGGCTTTGCTATGGGTAGGCCCTAGCTGGAAGCTGGGGCCCTGCAGCCACGATGCCCTATCAGGAATGATGGGTCCTCTTCAAGAAGGCACCAATCCTAGGAAATGATGGTGGACCTGAGCATTTCAGAGCTGGGACCATGTGAAGTGCTCATGTGATACTTTCTCTGCTTCTTCCTCCATCCTGAGAAGATTAATTAGTATGTTATATAGAGCTAAGAGCTCAGGACTCTGGTGCAAGCTCTGTAAACTATCGAGCTGCATGACCTTAAAGAATTTTTTGTTGCATCTATTTCCATATCTGTAAAATGAGAGTACTGGACTATATGAGCTCAAAGGCACGTCCAGTTCTGACATTCAGCTTTTAGATCCCTTCTAACTCTGATCTTCTCTGTTCTATTTTCTAAGGTCCTCACCAGCTCTGATGTCTTAGAATTCTGTGACTATGAATCCTCACCCCAGAAAAGAAAGGAAGGGTCACTAGAAGAGAGAAACCACAGGGAACTAGAAGCTTGCAACAATACCCAACTTACAAAAAAGACTTGCGTGCTTTCCAATCCCCATCCACATGGATAAAGGCATTGGTTATAGATGCCTTTAGGCCTTCACCAGGCAGCAGGTCCAGTTTGGAGTTCTTTAGCTCAACACTTTTTATATTAAGACTGGAAAAGAAAAATACATATGGTTTAGTCCACTCCTGGGAGTGGAGCCTGAGCAGAAATACCAGGATCCTGAATTAGTCTCTGAAGGCTCATTCTGATGGTCTTCTTCCTTAAAGAGCTTTCCTTAAGGGGTTACAAGGTCTCAACCAAGTCATATTGTTAATAGCTTGCACAGCATGTCAAATCTCAAATTTTTTAGAGCTTTAAATTTTATGAAATGAGCCCTGTCTTAGATGGTACTAGCATTATCATTCCCATTTTACCCACGAGGAAATTGAGACTAGATGGGAAATGACTTGCCCAGGATGACTATGAAGGCCAGAGCCAAGATATGAGCCCAGGTCAAATGAATCCAAGGCCAGTACCCGGTCCATGCTGACCCTCAACTCTATTACCCAAGCATCTCTTAAATGCATCATTTTCCACTCCCTTGCCTCCATTGTTTTCACTTTGAAATCAGGTCAGAATGAGCATCTCTGAATGGAAATAAAGAAGACAATAACTCACAACGATAATGAGAACAGTTCATATTCACATTCATTCTCTAATGCCACAAAGTACTTCCCTTGAGCATAAGGAAAAAGGAATAGTCTCATTTCATTAACTCTGGTGACCTGGGCCTGTATTGGTAGGAGGCATATGAGCTGAATACTTTTTATAAAACCCCTCCATTCATTTTTTTTTTTTAAAGCAATTGGGGTTAAGTAACTTGCTCAATGTTACACGGCTAGCCATTATTTATGCATGGGTGCTCATTTTCTGAGGCCGGATCTGATCTCGGGTCATCCAAACTCCGAGGCCGGCGCTCTTACTCACTGCGCCACCTAGCCGCCCCTTTAGGGCAATTGGGGTTAAGTAACTTGCCCAAGGTTACACGGCTAGGTTTTTGTTTGTGTGGATTAAGTGTCAGAGGCCAGCTCCGAACTCAGGTCTTTCTGACTCCAGGGCCGGCGCTCTATTCACTGCGCCACCTAGCCTCCCCCCATTCATTTTGTAGATTCTTCTTACCCCTCATTTGCTGACTCTTTGAAGTCTCTATTCTACCACCAGTAGGATTCCCCAAAATGGAGACAGGTGATTTACCTTCATTCACCATAAGTAAGGGTGACACTGCTCTCCAGACCCCAACATCCCTGAGTTGGGAATTAGTTACTGTGGATAGATAAGCATGTTTCTAAAGCTTCCTTTGAATCCTATATTCAAACTCTCAGCCCCAACAGGGCAGGATCTTTAGTCCTCTCTCTTCCCAAGGTTTCCTGTGACTATCCAATACCATCCCAGAGGTCTGTACTCACACCTCTGGGCTCCAAGCTTCCCACCTTACCTCTTGAAATGATACTCTCCATGTCCAAGATGTTTAATCTGAAAATCCCCTTTGAAATCAGGTAGAGTGATCATCAACAGTTCCTTTTGTAAGGTGGTCACTGCCTCAGCACAAGCTGCAGAGACAAAGAGTTGAGTTGTGTAGAAGGGTGGATGGAGGGGAGTTGTGAAGAACCGTAAGGGCCAAACAAAGGGGTTTATATTTGATTCTAGAGGGAATAGAGAGCCATTGGCGTTTATTGAGTAAGGGTGTGTGTGTGTGTGTGTGTGTGTGTGTGTGTGTGTGTGTGTGTGTGTGTGTGAATGACATCCTCAGACCTAAATGAACTTTAGGAAAATCACTTTAGTAGCTATGCTCAGGATGGTTTGGGGCAGACTTAAGTTAGGGAGACCCACTAGGAGGCTACCCCACAAAAGGAGAGGAGGATCTGAACGTGTGTGGTGACTACCAGAGCAGAGGGAAGGGGATGTATCTGGCATGGTGAGGAGCTTGGTTATCTGCCTGGCTAGGTAGTATGCAGGAGAGTGAGGAGGTTCCACATCCAGGTGACTAGAAGGATGATGGTGCCTTGAACAGTAACAGGAAAGGAATATAAAGACTAGAGTTGGAGATATATACATATATACCTATGTATATCTACATATATGCATGTATATATTACCCATGTAGAAAGAAACTAGGTAGGGCTATATGTGTGTATACATGTATACGTATACACACATATATGTAGATGTATTATATTATGTATTCATATATGTAAATACATATATACATACATACACAAATGCTCATATGTAATATATACTATACTATTATGTTATATATACATATAATACATAGGGCTTGGGGCAGCTAGGTGGCGCAGTGAATAGAGCACCGGCCCTGGAGTCAGAAAGACCTGAGTTCAAATTTGGCCTCAGGCACTTAACACTAGCTGTGTGACCTTGCCCAGCCTTTATCCCTCCAAAAAACAAAAATAATAATAATAATACATAGGGCTGGATATATCTAGCCTTAGTCTAGATGAAAGAGAAAGAGAGAGAGAGAGGGAGAGAGAGAGAGAGAATCACACACCCCACAAGAAATTAATTTATATTTGCTTTATATTTAATTATGTATCAATAGCTGGTTTTCTTCTAGTAGAATGTAAGCTCCCTAGGGACAGGGACTGTTTCTCTTCTGTCTCTTTATCCCCAGTATCTAGCACAATAATTTACACATAGTACACACTAAATAAACACTTACTATATTGAATTAAACTGAGGATTCAATTCAGATTTGTCCTGGAGTTGAGAGTAGGGTCTGAGGAGATAACTAAAGAAATTTTAAATCAATCCATTACCAGCAAGCATTTATTAAGTGCCTACATGTGCCAGGAACAGTGCTGGGCACTAGGGATACAATGACAAAAACACAACAGACCTTATTCTCAAGGTTTTTACATTCTCTCAGGGGAGATTTTAGTAATGAAAATAGCATAGGCCTAAAGGTCAGCAAACCTGGGTTTCTAATCCAGGCTCGGCATTAGGAGGGCTAGCTAGTTATATAGACTTAATTTCTCTTTGCCTCAGTTTTTCCCATATTTAAAATGGGATTAAATAATGATACTTATACTGCCTTCTTTACATTTGGAAAGCTGCAAAGGGCCATGGAAATGTGAACCACTGTGACTGCTGTCATAACAATAATAAACCCTCATATTTATATAGAGCCTTAAGATAGTTCTGAGCAAAGAACTCAATTACCTTCTCCATCCTGAAAACACAAACGTGTTGCCCCCCACCAGAAAGGCAAAAGGACAGGACAGGAGGAAAAGGTTGAGGACACCCTATAATAGTGGTGTGAGGGAGGGGACCTCTGTCCAGCTCTGTCCTAGATGATCATTGAGCAAATTTCACCCTGTTCCCCCACCTTGCCCCCCCACACACACACACACCATTGGGATTGCTGTCCAATGTGGCTAATATTTAACTGCCTCCCCTGCTCAACCCTCACACAGTTTATATCCTAAAGCTGTGGTACAAGGTACGCGGTACAAGGTACGCAGTACCTTTGACAATCTCACCTCACATCCATTCAGAGCTCAGGGCTAGAAGTGAGAGAATCTGGGGCCTAATCCTACCTCTGACACTAACTCAAGGGGTGCTTTTGGACAAAGCTCTTCCCCTCTCCAAGGCAAAGTCTCTTCTTCTGTAAAAAGAAATAATTAGACAACAATGATCTCTAATGTCCTCTGGCTATCTATATTCTAAGGTGGGAAAGATAAACTGTTAGCTAGCAACTGGGAGGATCTAGGTCATTGCTGGGGATGTTGCCCAACTACTGTCTTGGGACACTGTCTCCTCCTCTTCCTCCTACTCCTCTTCTTCCTCCTCCTCTTCTCTCTCCTCCTTCTCCTCTTCCCCCTCCTCTTCTCCCTCCTCCTCTTCCTCCTCCTCCTCTTCTTCCCCCTCCTCTGTTTCTGGCTGTCTGTCTTTCTTTCCAGACTCTTCTCTTTTTCTCTCCCTTCACCTAGTCATTCCTTAACAAAAGTCTCTGGGAGAATTAACCCTGCATTTTCTATCCCTCTGGTTAGCTTCCATCACAAAGCAGTCAATGGGAATTGCTAATATTTATATAACCCTTTAAGGTCTGCAAAGTGTTTTATATGTTATCTCATTTTAGTCATCCAGGGGTCTATGCTTGACAAGATCACTTTCCTTGAGTTCTTGAGGCCGGATCTGAACTCAGGTCTTCCTGACCAGAGCCTTATGATCTATCCATTGCATCATCTAGCTGTGCCAAGTAAGGCATGAATTACCTGGGAGTGCTAATAAGAGGACCAACTGCAACATCACATACACCCAGTCCATAAGACTGGAACCAGCTTCTCCCCATAATTTTTCCAGTGAAGTAGCCCCAGAAATTTACCATATATTTCTATGGCAAACCTTGTAGGGGCAGGTGTTATAACTCCCATTTTATAAATGAAGAAACTGAGGTTCTGAGAAGGCAAGTAGCCTACTTGAATCTTATCATGAATCAGGCTAGTAAGTATCAGATCTGGGGCTAGAACCCAGGCCTCCTGATGCCAACATTACCACATCCCTCAACAGGTTACCTGTGCAAGTTAGATGTGGGAAGCCCTGAAAGATGCCCCAGTTCCTTACCATAATTCAAGCCCTTCTGGGTGATCTTGGCCACGATTCCTGGATTGCTGGCATCAACCCTAGAACACAGAACCTCCAAGAGCAGCAGTAAAGACACCAACACCCAGCTCTGGGCCATCATCATCATTGTTTCAAGGTCCTTCCTTATGATAAAGAAGTTAAGAGACTGCTGGTGTCTCCCTCAGTGTAAGGGGAAGCAGGAGAAGACTGTCATTTATAGCAGGGTGGAGGAGGGAGGGCCTTCCCTAATTGCTCTGGAAGTTCCAAGGTTCCGAAATAAAAGGGAAAGGGTGAGAAGAGGTGGGAGAATAAGGGGGAAATAAAGGGAAAGTGTGTATTTATGCCTGGGGAGTTTACTTAACACCTGGCTAGTTTGGCCCAGAGGCCAAAGGCTATGTTTGCTTTGGCAAAAATAGCTCCCACAATCCTCCTGTCTCTGGGCAATTTCCCGTTAGCCGCTGGGAGGGAAACTGGACAGCAGAGGAGTGAAATACAAAACTTCTCTGCAAGCATCAGAGATTGCTGGAACTCCAGACCAGGTCCCTGCTTCAGAATTGGAATCTCAAAGTTGGAAGGGACCTCAGAGGCCCTCTTCTTGTAACTGAAACCACCAAGAATCCCCTCAACAGCATAACAAGCAAATTTGTCCTGCAATCTTTGCCTAAAGAGCTCCAGCAATGGGGAATTCATTTCTGGAAGCCTGTGGTAGTCCATTGTACTTGGATGGTTTTAGTTTGTAAGATTTTATCTTTGTCTCCATAAAGTCTAAATCTGTCTCCTCCCTCCCTCTTTCTCATCTCCTATAAAAAGGAAATAATAACACTTAACTCCCAAGGCTATTGTGAGGGTCTGATGAGATAGCATGTACAGTGTTTGCCAACTTTTAAGTACTATATAAATGCTGTTATTAGCATTTATATGTAGAAATATCATCTCTTTGCATCCCCACAATAATTCTGGGAATTAGGTACTATTATTATCCCCATTTTTCAGGGTGATAAAGGAACTGAGGTAGATAAGTGACTTGCCCAGGGTCTCACAACTATGAGGGCTTGAAGCCTAAATTGAAACCCTCCTCTCTCCCTACCACCATCACTCTCACATCTCCATTGTTCTTAGTTCTGAATCATGGCCAAGCTTAACAATTCTTCCACACAAAGGCCCTTCAAAATCCTTGAACATAACTAAATATTTCCTTAGGCAGGCTGACAAACCACATTTCTTCAGCTGTTTCTCATTTGGCATGGACTCTGGGTCCTTCACCACTGTAGTTGTCCTTCTCTGGATAGCAATAATATTAATATCAACATTTGCAAAGCTATCAAAATTTTTGCAAAGTGCCTTACATGGGTTATCTCCTTTGATGCTTAAAACTCTGCATCCTAATCTCACAGTTAAGGAAACCGAGGCTAAAAGAGACTAAATGAATTGTCCAGAGCCATCTAGGTGGCAAGTGTCTGAGGGGGACTTGAACTCAGGTCTTTTTGACTCAAAGTACAGCACCCTGTAAACTTCCCCACCTGACTGCCTCAGTAAGAAGCAACTGCTAGCATTGTTACTCTCAAGATGCTTGACTCTTTGTTCCTCCACATGGATTTTGTTATTACTTTTTCTAGCTCTATAAAATACTATTTTGGAGATTGGGATGGCACTGAATAAAAAAAATTAATTTAGATAGCATTATTATTTTCATTATATTGGCTTTAGCAAATAATGTTTCAAAAATTACTTATTTCTTCTTTTTTGTGAAGTGTTTTATAGATTCATATATTTCTTGATCAGTCTTTGTTATGTACCTGACACACAGCAGTCATCTAATAAATATTAATTGACTGACAAAAAATGACAAAAATATCATTTTATATTGTGATGGTTGATTATTTTTGTTAATTAAAAATATCATCCCTCTTTTAAAGATGAAGAAATTGAGATTCAAAGAGATTGTCTCTCAAATAGTTTATAGTTTCTGTAGTTATTTTGAATGGTATTCCTCTTTCTAGATATTTCTGTTGGGTTTTTTTGGTTTTATATAGGAATGATGATGATTTATTTTATAGTCTACAACTTTGCTGAAGTTATTATTGCAGTAAATTTTTGTTGCCTCTCGAGAGGTCTCCAAGTATACCATCCTATCATCTGTAATAGCAATAGCATTTGCATAGTACTTTAAGGTTGGCAAAGCACTGTACATGTCTCATTGGATAGTTACAATAGTCCTGGGAGGTAAACAGGATTATAATTTCCATTTTAGAGATGAAGAAATTGAGGCAAAGAAAAGTCAAGTGGCTTGTCCAGGGTCATAAAGCCACAATATGTTTAAGACAGGACTTTAGGTGTAGCTCTTCAGCCAGTTCCAAATCCACTCAACTACATTATTGTCCAGCCCACATCCTTTGATCTTGTCCACAACAATAAGATAAACATTCCTTGTAAATGATTTACTAAAATCCAGATAAGCCCTATCCAAACTGCACCAGAATAAGAGAGTCCTCTATTACCTTGAAACAAGTGATCATCCATGCCTCACTTGAAAACTCTTTAATGAGGGGGAACATCCACTAACTTCCCAGGCCCTCATTCCATTTCAGGATAGATCTCCTTGTTCTGAAGTCTTTCCTTTTACCTGTGACCTCCTCTTCCCTGGGACTGTCCCCCTATTCCCAACTTCCCCTCAAAGGTTGGGTCTCCAGAGAGGTAACTATCTAGGTTTCAAGGTACTCCATGTGTCCATAATCTATCTCATGAATGTCTACCAATTACCTTTTAATAGTCAGCCAGTGAACACAGCCCAAAGCAAAGGAATTTGCTGAGCTAGCACCATAAGACTAATTAGAAATTAAACATCCCCTATTCCAAATAAATCAGGGCATGCTGTCCCACAAACATGCACAGAATCAGTGAGAAAGAGAAGGCAAGCCCTTAGAGTATCACAGTAGAGAGGTCCACACTTGGGGAACACATGTAACCCTCACGGTAATCCACACCTCTCTATCGCTGTAGGACCCCAGTAGTCTTTCTCTATTAGTGACATCCTCATGCTGCTTCCCCTGGGAAGTGCATCTCTCCTGGAAAGGTCCCTTAGCTCAGCTCTCAGGGCCTTTTCTTCTCTGTAGCTTGATGGCCAGGGCTGGCTCTCCTCTTGACTCTCACAAGAGGAGAGGTCACACATCTCAGAGTTGTCTCCTACCTGGAATCTGGGACTGCTCCCTGCTGGGTGAAGAGTCTCCTGTTGGAGTTCCCTATGAGCTCCAGGATCAAATATAAAATCCTCTGTTTGGTCTTGAAGCATCAATCACACTGGCATCCCCAGGATGGCTGCTAGCACAGGTTCTTAGATCCGCTTTACTAGGAAAGATAGCTATTTAAGGGGTCAACAATCTTTTTTAATTACATTCACTAGTTCAGGGGAAATACAAGCAGAGAAATAAAGACCAACAGATAGGGCTCTGACTGCCTGGATCAACTACACACTTTACATACATCCCTGGATAGAGAGACCATTTACAGGATGATTCCAAGTCTATTCTCACAGACTATAGGGTGTTGGTTCTGGGAAGGCCACTAGATAAGAGAGAGCAGTTGGGGAGCTCTGAACATGGAGCTACTCAGAATCTCAACCAGGGAATCACAAGATCCTTCTCATAATCGCTCCCAAAGCAAAATACCAACTCAGAGTACATATACACTTCTCAGAGCCTGAAGGCATCACAACCCTCATGACTCAGTGCCTAATTAGAAATTAGCAAAAGGTGTGAAAGCCTTTCTACAAGTAAGCCTCCCCCTAAGCAAGCTTTCTTTAATGGACTCCACCTGAGGCCTATTAATGGGCAGGGAAGATCTTATATCCCATTAATATTACAGGCCTTTGCAGTCTTCTTAAACCTTAATTACTTCCACATATTCTACTAACCACTCACACTGGGGAGCAGCCTTTACTGTGCCTCTAACAACACATTCCAGTTCCCAAATTGGGGTGTTTTCATTGGCTGTCTCCATGCTTGGAACGCCCTCCCTTATCATCTTCCTCTCCTAGATTCCCTGGATTCCTTCAAGTCTCAGTTCTAATCCCACCTTCATCAAGAAACTTTTCTCCTTTCTCTTCAATCTGAGTGCTTTCCCTCAGAGATTACCCCCCAGTTTATCATGTGTGTAGATATAATTTGTATCTAGGTGCTTGCAAGCTGTCTCTCCCATTAAGCTGTGAGTCCCTTGAGAGCAGAGGCATTTTTTTTTTTGGCCTTTCTTTGTATCCTTAATGTTTAGCAGAATGCCTGACACGTAGCAGGTTGCTGACTGACAAACAGTTGACTGACAAAAAATAATGATAAAAATATAATTGTATATTGTTATGATTGATTAATTTTGCTAATTAAAATATTATTTTCCCTATTTTAAAGATGAAGAAACTAAGCTTCCAAGAGGTTGTCATCTGGCTAACAAGTGTCAGAGGCATGATTCGAATGCAGGTCTCTTTTTGCTTTACCAGGCTGCCTCTTCAATAATAGACAGCTTTACAGCACTTTAAGGTTGGCAAAACACTTTATACCTGTTATCTTTTTCAGTCTTCACAACAACTCTGTGAGAGAAGTGCTATTATCCCCATTTTGTAGATGAGGAAACAGAATCTGAGAGACACTAAGTCTCTTGTAAATCTATGCAGGAAGGGGAAGCCTTGCCAGTTTACTGATTCCTACCCAGTCCCTTCCCCTGTGCCTGGTTTTCTAGTAGTGGATGGATATGGACTTCTCAGAACAGTCCAAGCTGCCCTGTGCAAACCGTGATATTCACACATAACACCTGGCTGGGCCTGGCCAGGGGCAAAGGAATAGGCTTTGGCTTCTGAACAGGGCTGAAACCAAGGGACAGAATCTGTGGCCTTGACTTGATTTGCATGGACTGACTAAGGAACCGGCCAAACAGCTGCAGAGAACAAGTCTAAGATAATGCCCAGATCTCCTAGAGTCTCGGCCCCAGCTGGTGTCTAGGGAGTCAGTCAACCTTTTCAGACCTTTTCTTGGAATCAGTCTCTTATTTTCATTAATATTTATGGCCCTGTGAGGGCTTACAGGATAAGTCCAAGTCCATACTCACAGACTATAGGGTCTTGGTGCTGGGAAGGCCACTAGATAAGAGCATAAAACATAGAATTTTAGAGCTGGAAGGGACCTCAAAATTTAGAATTCCAGAGCTGAAAGAACCATCAGAGATCCCCCATTATTGTCCATTCCCCTCATTTTGCAGATAAGGAAAGGAAGTGTCACATGTTAGAAGTGACTTTCCTTGACATAGCACATCATCAGCAGAGATAGGACTGGACCCTGGATCCCCCAACTTCAAGCCCAGTGCCCTCTCCATTACACAAAGCTGCTGGCTGCTCCCTTCTCCTTTGCCTTACCTCTCCTTCAGCCAAGGCTATCTATTTCTCTCTGATCATTGACAGTTCAGAGTACTTCACAGGATGACTGGGAAGAATTGGGGTTCAGAGGAGAAACAAAACCTCCCAGGTCACAAAACCACTCCTGGCTTAATTAGGAAGGATGAGCTCTGGGCTCGGACACAAAAAGCATGCTATCCAATACAATTGTATTTCAATCTAACTAAAGAAATGCTGAGATTCTTGGAGGAGAAGCAGTGAAGAAAAACAGTTCTTCCTCCCCCAATCTCCCATCCCCATCGCATGTGTCCAGGCTCAGCAACCTAAAACTATTATACCTCCCCTCCAGCCCTGCCTTTCCTCACAAGTACAGCATGAGCACTGCATTCTCTGTGGGATAAATGAGCTCCTTTCCTCTCCCCTGAGATAGTCCTCTGAGATACCTGGTATTGCCCTCCTCAACATATTTTGCCCTAGGTGAATTTTTAGTTACAACTCTAGGTTTAATGTTAAAGCTGAAATGGACCTTAGAAAATAGAATATCAGAGTTGAAAGAGAACTTAGAAGATAGAACCCAGAATGGCAGAGCCCGAAGAGAAGTAGAAAGTTAAGGACATTCTTAGGATTGAGAAGTAGAATGTCAGACCTGGAGTTTTGTGGATTGTAAACTCACTATGAGTCATAAGTGTGACTAGGGCCAAAAAGACTGAAGAAATCATGGGCAGCACCAAGAGAGTTGTGGTATCTAGAACACAGTGAGTAATAACCTTCTGGAAAGGATTTTGGAATAACGGGAAGAGGGACTAAAGTGTCACTTTAACCCAGAAATTCCAGTTGTCTGGCATATTCTGCAAGGAGGTCAATAACAAAAAAAAGAAAGTCAATCTCTACTCCAAAACACTTATACTGGCCCTTTTTGAGGAAGCAAAGAACTGGAAACAAAGTAGGTGCCCACTGACCGAAGAACAGCTAAACAAATTGTGCTGCATGAATGTAATAGACTATTTCTGTGCCCTGGGAAATTCTGAAGATGATAATTATAGAAAATTATAAGGTGTACGAATTAATGAAAATTAAAGTAAGTGGAGCCAAGAAGACGATATACAATATAATAATAACAATGGAAATGGAAAGAACAATCACCCTAAAATCAAAGAAACTGAATGCTGTGACAATACAATGACTGAGCTTGGACCCAAAATGCTTCTTTGCAGAGGTGGTAGATTACTGATGTGGAACATGCATGTAATATCAAACTTTTAATACATTGATTAGTTTTGCTGAACTCTTTTTTTCTTTTTTTCACTTTTATTATAAGAATGGATCTCTGAGAGTAGGGGATATGCTGGAAAATGTAGAAAAATATTAAAACAAAAGAGGTCAATACCTTTAAATATTAAGTATTACTATTAAATAAATATGAACAATAATAGCCTGCTTTGATTTGCCCTGCTCAGACCACATTTAGAGTACCTTTTCTAGCCCTGGCACATTTTGGAAAGGACATTCATAAGCTGGAGGGCATCCAAAGAAGTACACCCAGATGATGCAAGATCTTGAGACCATGCCATATTAAGATGGGTTAAAGGCTGGAGAAGAAAAGAGTCAGGAAAGGACATATTTCTCTTCTCCTGAAAGCTTCTTTCTCAGCAAGATTCCTTGAAAAGGAATTATCCATACTTGGTATTTACACTTCCTCTGCTCTTACTACCTTCTTTTTGTTTGTTTTTTTATTTTTAAATAATATTTTATTTTCCCCGATTACATTTAAAGACAATTTTTAACATTTTTTTAAATTTTGAGTTCCAAATTTTCTCTCTCCCTCCCTTTCCTTCCCCCTCCCTGAGACAGTAAGCAATTTGATATAGGTTATACTTGTTCAATCATGCAAAACTTATTACTGTATTTCTTACTATCTTCTTAATCTGTAATATCACTCAGCTAAACCTTTTCTCTTCAAAATTACCAATGACCCCTTAACTGTCCAGTATTACAGTCTCTTGTCAGTTCTCATACATCTCGGACCTTCTCTGCAGCATTTGACCCTTTTGATCATCCTCTTCTCATGGATATTCTTTTCTGGGCTTTCATGACACTGGTTCTTCTCATACCTGTCTAACCACTCAAGTCTTCTCTGATTCATCAACCATGTTATTCTTGCTCACTGTGGATATTACACCACACACACACACACACACACACACACACACACACACACACACACACACACACACACACACAGAGGCTCTGACCTGAATCTTCCCTATCTCTGTCTCTTTCTCTATTGGCCTATCTTTCTTTCTCTCTTACTATCTGCCTCTTTGTCTGTCTTTCTTTCTCCCTCAAATGTCTGACCTCATGCCTTCTCGACTCCATGTGACAAAGAGTATCTTTCAGAAAATGCTCAATCCAAAAAGGAGGTTGGTTAATTGACATAGTGGAGAAGGACATTCGTAGGAATCCTTCTGGAACTACCTCCCTGGTCCAGGCAAAATAAGTTTGAAAGCTGATGTAGCAGAGCTTTGGTAACCAGGGGCAGGGTCTGAGTCTGTAGAGGGAAGGAAATGAAGATACGAGAGTGCAGATAGCACTGAGAGGAATGGCCAGGAAGGTCTGGGTTCAAGATCTGCCTCAGACACTTACTAGATGTGTGATCCTTGGTAAGTCACATCCTCTTTAAGTCTCAGTTTCTTCATGCTTCAAATGAAGGGGTTGAGCTTAATGGCCTCCAAGGGCCTTCCCAACTCTAAATCTATGATCTTATGATCCTATTAAATCAATTGGTCAAGGGTATCTGGATCAGCCACCAAACCCCACAAATGCAAACTAGCAGCAGTCTGACGATCTTTGATAAGAAATTTGCTCTGGAATTGAATCCCTCTGCACGTGGCTATAACAGTGAACAAGTCTCTATAAGGCTACATTGAAGCCCCAAGGGAGGTAGGTAGGACAGGTTTTCATCATACCCATTCTGCAGATGAGGCACACAGCAGCTATGGAATTTGATCCATGTACCACAGTCAACGTGGGAAAAACCAAACTTGAATCTACTACTGCTGCCTCCTAGCCTTGTATACTCCCCACTAGAGACAGTCTGGGGCAACAGAAAGAGGGCAAGTTTTGACGTCAGGTTTGTTTGACACTGGCCATCTATGTGACTATGGACAAGTCACTTCACCTGAATGACTTAGTTGTGGTACAGCAGAGAGCATTAGACTAGGGATAAGTAAGATGTGGGTTCAAATCCTCCCTCATAGACTTACCAGATAGGTGAATTAAGTCACTTAAACTCTCCCAGCCTCAGTTTCCTCATCTGTAAAATTGGAGGGTTGGCCTCAGTGGCCTCTAAAGTCCCTCCCAGTTCTGTCTATGATCCTATGTGAATATTAATATTGACACTACTGACACTGCAGGATGGTTTGAGGGAAGCATTTTGTAAACCTTACAGCTAAAGAAATTGGAGTTTATTATTGTTTTTACACAGCACAGTGTTTCCATTGATTACACCTCCAACTCAGGACTCAGCAACTTATTCAACTCTGAGTCACAAGCCTGACTCAGTAATTCCCATCATAAGCAAAGAGAAAGCCTATAAAATAGGTGAAGAAGGGCCAAAGAATCTGGGGCTGGAAGGGACCTAATATCTCTAATCCAACCTCATTTCATTCAATGAGAAAACTGAGATCTACAGAGAAGTGACTGGCCCAAGGTCTCTCCACTAATGAGTATCAAGAGGATAAGCACAAGTTTAAGCAGAGTTCTCATTTGACCTCTGGTCTTCATACTTCAAACCCAATGTTTGTTTGTTTTTTCCACTATATATCATGCTGCCTCATAAAGAAAGTAAATAGAGTATGAGAAAGAAAAAGATATAGAGAGGAGAAAGAAAAAAGGGATTGCAGATCGACCTACTATTAGATAGCTCTATAATCCTAGGCAAGTCCTCTTTCTCCTTTGTGCCTCAGTGGCCTCCTCTGCAAAATGTGAAGTAGAGGCAGGGTTCAAACAACGCATCCTATAAGGTTCATTATTCCTTTACAAATGATTTAGTCTGGGGGCAGCTAGGTAGCACGGTGAATAGAGCACTGGCCCTGGAGTCAGGAGGACCTGAGTTCAAATTCGGTTTCAGATACTTAACACAAAACTAGTCGTGTGACCTTGGGCAACTTAACCCCACTTGTCCTGCCTTCCCCCCTCCAAAAAGCAAAAGCAAAACAAAACAAAACAAAAATCAATTAGTCCAGGGAAGCTAGGTGGTGCAGCGAATACAGCACTGGCCCTGGAGTCAGGAGGACTTAAGTTCAAATATGACCTCAATCACTTACTAGCTGTGGGACCCTTGCCAAGTTACTTAACCCTGATTGCTCCAAAAAAAAAAAATCAATTAGTCTATTACTCTCAGGATAATTTTGTAAATTATAGTAATTCCCTTAAGAATATTTGTGTTTGTGACTAAAGAAAACATTATTATTAAAATAAATGGTTGCCAACCTTTTCAGAGTTGTGTTCGACAAATAGTCGTTTGTGGGTGTAGAGTAGGAGAGGCAAGGAGGCTTCCCTTCACTATGGGAGAGTAGGCAGGGAATGGAAATGGTCGGGCTTCTGTTTATGATAGTCTGGCCTTGTGGGCCAGCCCTATGTGACAATGAAAAGAAAAGGAAAGAACAGCTTGGGATTTATGCAAGGCAACTTCCAGAGGACATGTGAGCTCAGTCATTTAGGAAGAAGGAGCTTGACCCTGGCTTCAAGTGTCAGATTCCACCAGAGTGAAGTTGGCTTTGGAGCTAAGATGTGGTAGAGAGCCGTTGTGTTCTCAAAAGCATAAAAATGGGTCATATTCCCAGGAATGGAGATGAGCAGCCCTGAGTCATTCACATTAGTTTTCCCCATTCCCTTCCTTCTTCAACCAGTGACAGTCCTAAGATATCGAGCAAGGATCAAGGGGTACCAGGGTCCAGGAACAGGCCTTATTCATCTCTTTAATCCTTGTTCTATAATGGATTTATGCAGAGCTAGGCTCGAAACACTTCCTGGAGGCTTTCCTTCATCATTTGAACCCTGAGCTCCCTCTCCATCCTCCAAGTTCTGATGGCCCTCATTCAACACAGCATATGGAGGCAACATAGGACTGTGGGAAGAGCAGTGGATTTGGGATCCAATCCTCACTCTGTCACTTGTTCTTTGTGTGACCCCAGGTAAGTCACAAACAGGGCCTCAGTTTCTCCCCCTTCTAGCTCTACATCTAGAATCTTAGGTCATTAAGGTGGTTCCTTCAGTTCTAAGTCCTGTGTTCTAATGTATCATCTTATGACAGTGAATTTTAGATTTGATGGTGGTTTCTAAGCCCAGCCTCTAGCACCAACAAGAATCCCCTTTATAATCCCTGAAAAGTGTTCATATACCCTCTGATAGACAGCCTCCAAGGAAAGGCCACTCACTCCAACTCCTTCTTCCCTTTAGAGAGCCCTGTGATAAAAATTTGGTTTTTTGCTTCTTTGTTTTCTCCCCTTATATTGAGCCAACATCAGCCCTTCTGCATCTTCAGCCACTGATCCTAGTTCTGCTTTCTGGAATGAAATAGAACAAGTCTAATCCCTCTTTGATCTGACAGGTTTTCAGATTCTTGTAAATCATCTCTTATACGGCTGCCTTGTAATGTTCTTTAATATTATATGTGCAGTGGGGAAAAGTATGGTAGGCATGATACATTTCCAAAGACCAACATGCAAAACGGGACAAAGGACATATTGAGATACTGTATATTTTCTCCCATACTGGGAGACACTCTACATTTTCTCCTAGCCAAAATGTCTGTTTTTGACACATGGCACTTCATTTCATGCCCGTATAGCTTTGTACCATTGGATGTCTTCCATACCTACAACGATCTTCCTCCTCACCTTTGCCTCTAAAAATCCCTAGTTTCCTTCAGAACTTCACTTAAACACCAACTTCTATAGGAGACTTTTCTTGTTCCTCCTACACCTTATGTTTATTTTGTATATATTGTATGTGTGTGTGTATACACACACACACATGCATCAATATAAATACATATTTTTACATATTTATATATAGTATATTTTGTATGTATATGTAGGTACATGTTGCCTCTTAAAATAGAATATAATCTCCTTGAATGCAAAAATTAATTCATTTTTCATCTTTGTATCCTCAGTACTTGGAACATGGTAGTTAATTCCATAAATGTTTGTTGATTGACAGGTAGAATGACTGAGGAACATTAGGAATGAGGAGGTGGGCCAACATCACATCCAAAGGAAAGGATAATTCATGGACCAAGAAAACTGGATTTGAAGATGAGGAACTGGTGTAACCTTGGGCAAGTCACTTACTTAACCTCTCTTAGGCCTGTTTTCTCCTCTGTGAAATGAGAGGGTCAGACCATATAGCCTGAGCACTGATATCCAAAAATGTAAACAGATCTGGAAGAAGATGTCCGACTCATTCGGTTGATCCTCTGTGAAGGAACTATAGAGAACCATGGAGGAGCAGTTCCTAAGAGGAGAACATGGTTTTTACTGCCCTGTTGAGATGACTCATTATGGCCCAGCAGTCTTTAAGCTGCCACCTTCTTCTGCTCCAGCCTCCGCTTCCAGCAGGGCACTCCAAGTTCCTGCCCTGGGACTCTGGGTTTCTGATTGGTGAACACGTACTGTAGACCTAACACCACCATACTACATCCTAGCTATCTTCATGTCATGCTGCCACATGTGTGCCCCCCGACCCCAACCTTCTCTCCCCCCCGCCCACTCTGTTTCTTCCTCTAGTAAGAACAGTAATCTAACAACACCATCAAAACACTTCTCTCTGGCCACTACTAACCTATTTGTGTTATCTTCCTCTATGAGAATAGAAATTTCCTGAGGGCAGGCACTGTCTTGCTTATAATTGTATTGCAGCACTTAGCATAGCTCCTATAACATTTTTATTGTTCGGTCAGCTCAGTCGTTTCAGTCCTGACCAGCTCTTTGTGACTTCATTTTGGAGTTTTCTTGGCAGAGATACTGGAGTGATTTGCCATTTCCTTCTCCAGTTCATTTTAAAGATGAGGAAAGTGAGGCGAACAGGATTAAGTGCCTTGCCTAGGGTCCCCCAGCTAGTAAGTGTCTGAAGCTATATTTGAACTTGGAAAAGATGAGTCTGGTACTTTATTCACTGTGCCTTCTAGCTGCCCCACTCCTAAAATATAGTGCCTAATAAATGCTTTTCCTTTCCATTTTATGTGCAGTTTCTTATCTACCCTAACCCCCCAAACCCCCCGCCACTACTCCCACACACTGACATTACACAGCTTCACCTTTCACCAAGGGGCTTGGCAAGGAGAGCTTAGGATTTATATATACCAGGACATGTCAACATAGAGAGAGTCAAGGTTTTGTGTTTATTGGAAACGGGTATATTAAGGTTAAGATGAAAAACATTGCCTTAAGAAAGCCCCAGTAGGATTCCCTCTAATTCCCCAAACTCCCAACCCAAAGAAAATTTTCATTTGCTTTTTAACAAAATAAAAGCCCTCCCACTGAACATCTCCTTTTTTTCACCATCCTTTCTCTTCACCAATTATAAATCCAGAAGTTTTTGTAAGTGTTTCTTGGTGGATCAAGTTCCAGAGTAACAGTCAGTGGAAGCCAGTTCCCCACCAATCCTGATGGGTGCCACAGGATGGAGATGATGTGCAGATGACCATGGCAGTCAGCCAGCCTCCCTCAAGAATAGATAAAATCTGCCCCAAACACCAGGAAATTCTAGAGAGAGATGGAAATTCAGTTCACTGGAAAGATCTTTCTTGGTCTTGCTGTTGTGTGTTGTTTTTATAGAAGAAATACTATCAGCCCCTGTGTTGGGAGGGGAGAGGATACAGTAGGATCCCAAAGCCTGGGAAATGCAGGCTGTAATGACAGCTGGGAAGCCAGGCTGCTCTGAGTGAGCCCAGATTGGTCAGGGAGCTGGGGCAGTCTTGCCATAGAGGATTTGTTGCAAATCCAGCAGGTTCTTTCTAGTGATTTAGGAGAATATCCAATTGTTTGGTGTCCTTCATTTTTCATCTCTGCTTATGACAGCCCTTATAGGAATCTGTGCTTAAATCAAGCTGGCAAAACCTTCCTTCTTTCCCTTTTCCTTCACTCAGAACTTTCTAAAACCACAGTTAACAGCTTTAAGGTAGAGATTTCTCAGACCAAGTCTGGTGGAATTTTGGGAAGGGGGAAGAAGGTGACACACAAACATCTTTTACTCAACCATTCACCTACACAACAATGTATGTTTGCACAACGTGGATTAATTAATTATATTCAGGCATGCCATATTGTGTGCTCACACACATCGCCTTTCCTGTCTAATGGGCATTCCATTTGGATATTCTACTTGTCCTCTCACATTCTAGAAGGCTAACATTTAACTTCTTGAAGCTTTAGCGTCCTCCTTTATTGGAGGAGGGAGAAGTGATCATCTTAGTGAGATCTAAGTTCTTCTCTAGCTCCATATCCCACAATCCCACAAAAAACAATCTTCCCTTCTTTCTACCTAAGCCAGCTGGCCCCTGCCAGCATCCTTAGGGCTCTGCCATTCTTCTCCCAGACCTAAAACCTCTTGGACTCCCTTTTTTACCCATTGTTCCATCATATGCATCACCCTGTCCTCTCCAAATGGCCAACACTTTCCCACTGGGAAAAGTGCTGGATTTGGAGCCATAGAGCGATATGTAAAAGTACTCCATCTAGTCTAAGACAGTGTAGCGGAAAGAGAAATGGACTTGAAGTCAAGGAATGCATGGGAATTTGCACAAGTGATTTATTCCTTCTGGGTCTCAGTTTTCTCATCTGTAAAATGAAGGGGTTGGACCAGATTGGCTCCAAGGTCCTTTCAGCTCTGGATGTACAATCTTTATGAGCCCTTTCATTTTATGGAAGAAGGATCTGAGGCACAGAAAGTTTCAATGACCTGCCCAATGCCACACAGATAGTAATAGACCTGAGATTTGAACCCAATGCTCTTTCTACTATTCGTGTTATCCATCAAAAGACCTGGTTTCAAACTACAAAATGTTCCCTGCCCAACACTGCCCAAAGAGATTTCTCTCTCCTTTCAGCCTATTGTCCTTGTTGCCTTGCAGGTAAAGGAAGGAGGGGCTTTAATTGTATAATGATTTAGATTTTTTAAATTATTCTTGTGTGTGTGTGTGTGTGTGTGTGTATGTGCTCGGGCTCGCATCTTATCTCCCCAAATGGCTCAATAGTTCTACATGGGCATAGATCTATGTGTGCCCCCATCTCAGGGCTGAGTAATACCTGCCAAATATATGTTGATGGACTCTCAATTTAGATATTTTATAACTTGTTCTTTGACTGCCTAAGCAGTAAAAGTGCTCCATTGTTACTGTGTGTCGATAAGTGTAGGATACTCAGCTTGGTGTGGTAAAAAGAATGCTGACCTCAGAGTCTTTTGGGTTTGGGTTCAAGTTATAGTTCATCCATTTGTTATTAATTGTGTGACCTTGGCTGAATCACTTCCCCTTGATTAACTTCTCAATTAAGAGAAGGGGGTGGTGACCTCTAAGGTCTTCCATTGATGGAAACTTATTTAATATGCTATTCTAAGATCCCTTATGGCTATAGCTGTCTGAGTCTACAAGGGGCATTCACTGACCTTATGAGGATATACAATATAGTCGGAGAAGTGGAGGTTTGTTGGTACTGGTAGAGGATAGCCTTGCTCCAGCCTCCCTGGAAAGGAAAACAGAGGATAAGGTGAGAAGAATAAAGAAGATGCAAGAAAGCACTGCAGGATGTGATGAAAGCAGATTTCACGTGCTTATTCTTTTTCACCAGGTTGGCAACTCCTGAAAGGAAATGCTCTCTCATAGAGAGCCAGGGAGGGAGCCATGGCTGAACCTTGGAGTCTGGAGATCTTTTCTGTCTGCCAGAGTTCTCTATTAACCCCTTAGAGGCAACGAGTGTCTTAGGAGCCAAATCCTCTGACTCCTAACCCAGCACTTTGAGAATCCAACATTTAGCACCTACTGCATGTAGAGCCCTATGCTGGGCACAAAAGGAGTTATAAAGTTGAGATGAGAACCAAGCCCTGCCCTCTTGGAACTCACAGTCTGGTTAGGGGGGTGGGGGAAATGGGGTAAGACACTATAATAGGTAGCTTTGATGCATGGTACTAAGTATTTTGTACATTAGAGTGGTATAAACTATGTAAGGAATGAGGAAGTTGGGGAGTAAGGAATGGAGAGGTGGAATCAGTGATGGCCTCATAACAGAAGAAGCTCTTGAATTGGGCCTTCACCCTAGGTAATATGTAATACCTTCAAGTGATCAGCTAAACCTTTACCAGGAATGAATACTCAGGAGTAAAACCTGTTTTGGGTACCTAGCACTGTGAGTAGACAGACCTATCTTCACTAGCTCACTGATGCCACAGAGCACACAGACAGACAAGCTCTGGCAATGACACGGCAGTGAAAACAAAGAAAGCCCAGCATCGGGAGCTTCCCGTTGTGGTACAGCTCAGAATGGTACTGAACCAGCAGACTAGACACTCACTGGGTCCACTCACTGCTCCTCTCTTAGTGTCCTCTGCCTCTTAGAATTTCTAGGCTTAGCTCATCTACTACATAGGGCCTTTCAGGATCCCCTGTCACTCTCCCATCATCCCCCAGCTTGGAGGTGGGGAAAAATAAGCCTTGGAGCCACCTGTGACTTCCAGATTCTTAAGAGGCTACTCTTAAGGAGTAACAGGGTTACATATACTGGCAAACAGAGTTAAGCATCCTCAGGGGGCTACTCTTAATCTGGAACTCAAAGTTTTAAAAACAAATGTGAAAAAAAAATCTTTTTTATATGCAACCAGGAAATAAGATATACAGGCAACGGGATATAGAAATCCATCTTGCCCTTCAAGAAAGTAAGGGGAGGGATAGGGGGGATATAAGAGAGGGTAGATTGTGGGAAGGGGTATTCAACATGCTTGCAGTCTTGTGGTGGGGTAGGGGAGAAATGGGGAGAAAATTTGTAATTCAAAATCTTGTGGAAATGAATGTTGAAAACTAAAAATAAATAAATAATTTCAAAAAAAAAAAAAATATATATATATATATTTAAAGAGGCTATCCTTAAGCTGCCCCACCTTCTAGTGCCACTGGATATATTTTGTTTATACTTCCTCATGTTATCTTCCCTGATCAAATGTAAACTCCCTGAAGGCAGGGTCTGTCTTTTTCATCCCCAGAATTTAGCACAATGCCTGGTACATAGAAGATGCTTAATAAAGGCTTAATAATCAATCAATTGATCTACAGAATGGGGATAATAATATTTGGATCACTTATCTCACAGGGTTGTTGTTAGGAAAGTGCTTGATAAACATTAGAGAACTGTAAAAATAGGGATCATTAGCTGGAGTCTAGGGGGAGAGGGAAGATGAATAGAGAGGATCCTGCTATTTCCATGTGGTCCATTTGGACCTAAGACCAACCAATCCTCCAATGCTTCTTACCATTAATTATAGGGAGCCAAACTTTGGACATGTAATAAGTAAAAGGGTTCTGCATCAAGGATACCTGGGAACAGAAAGGAAGAAGAAGACATGGTTAATGCCCAAAGTCCCCAATCAGCCAATTCTAATACCCTGCTGTCCCTCTATTCCTCATTCCCTCTCTCCCTGAGAGCTTCAGCCCTGTCCCAAATGAGATTACAGATTGCCACCCCCCACTCAAGGTCAATATCATCAAATGTAGGGAAGAACAGAGCTTTCAGTTTAGAGAAAAAAAAAAAAGGAAGCGGTAGACTACAGTAGGAAAAGCCCCCACACCATAAGACGGGAGACCTAGTTTAAATCCTGGCTCTTCCCCTTCCTGGCTGTGTAACTTTGACAACTCTCTTTCCCCTTTTGGTCCTCAGTTTTCCCAACTATCATTTAATAACTATTTATTAATCATTCACTCTGTATTGGGCACTGATTATTAATGATTAATGGATTATTAATTAAATTATTAATAATTAACTGATTGTTAATTAATCATTAATTAATTATAATAATTAACATTTCTAGAGCACTTACTATGTGCCTGACACTGCACTAAGTGCTTTGAAATTATTATCTCACTTTATACTCATGACAACTATGAGAAGTAGATGTTGGTTATTATCCTCATTTTCCAGCTTGAGGAAACTGAGGCAAGTAGAGGTTAAATAACTTGCCCAGAGGGGTGGCTAGGTGGCACAGTGAATAGAGCACCAGCCCTGGAGTCAGGAAGACCTGAGTTCAAATCTGGCCTCAGACATTTAACACAAAAATTAGCTGTGTGACCTTGGGCAAGTCACTTGCCCTCCCCCCAAAAAAGAATAAACTTAGGGGCAGCTAGGTGGCGAAGTGAATAGAGCACTGGCCTGGAGTCAGGGAGGCCTGAGTTCAAATCTGGCCTCTTGACACTTGACACACTTACTAGCCCTGTGACTCTGGGCAAGTGACTTAATCCCAATTGCCCTCCAAAAAGGGAAAAAAAAACTTGCCCAGAGTCACACAGTTAGCAAGTGTCTGAGGTTGGGTTTGACCTCAGGTCTTCCTGACTCCAGCCCAGCACTCTAACCACTGTACCACCTAGCTACCCTAAATCCATTTTACCCCACTAAAAAAAAAGTGAAAAATTCAATCACTCAATTATTTGTCTACAATCTCATAAAATCATAGGATTTAGAGTGGAAAAGGGTTTAGAGATTTTTGGTGTCATGGACCCCTCTGGTAGTCTGGGAAAGAGCAGATGCCACTCTGATGAAACCTTCTCCAAATTTTCTTTTAATTCATAATTGAAGAAAATGATAAATTTTAGCTAGAGGTTAGTGAAAATAAAAATTTTCTTTTTTTCTAATCCATATTCATGTACTTGTAAGAAATTTCTCCATGCACCTACTCTCCATGCCCTATCCTAATTTTTTTTACAAACCTGGGTGTGGTCCCTAGAGCAATTCCCATTGAGACCATGAAATAGCAAAAGCTGCTCACATCTCTACAAAACTTAATAGTTTACAAGGTGTTTTCCCCTCCCAGCCTTGAGTCCAGATTGTTGCTGGTTCTCTCTCAGACTCACCTGGAAATTGCCGATATGTGATTGCTTCAATTCCACATTGAGGCTATAGAGAAGGTAGAGAAGAGAGAGGAGAGGAGGAGATGCTTGAATTTCAGACCTTTTAAGTATTCTACCTTGAGGGGTAGGCTTTGGGGATTAGTGGAAAGTATTAAAATTGATTTGGAGTGGAAAGAAGTAGGGGCAGAAGAGAGAAATTAGAAATACTTAACTCTCATAAAGCCCCTTGGAGAAAAGGAGTTCCTGCCCAATAGAGTAGGATCAACCATCCCAACTGGAGACATAGCATTTGTAGCCAAAACATTTTGTCTGGAATCCCAGCTCTGCCATTTAAGAGTCAAGTCACTTCCCATTTCTGAGACTTTCTTATCTATAAAATGGGGATAATAATTGCACCATTGACCTCACAGTCCAGTTGCAAGGGCCCATTCATGAACCCTGAGTGCAATATAGGAATGTCCACTATTATTCTTGCTGATAAAGGTTCAAGTTCGTTTCCAGGACCAAGTCTCCAAGTCCAACATTTGCTACACTTTCCAGTAAGGAGGACAGTATAGCTAGCTGCTTGGCCATTTCCCTACTCCATCCTGGAACCTTATGGCCATTCAAAGTCTCCCCATTCCTTCCTCCTCCCCCCCTGAAGGACCACTTGTATCTGAGGAAATAATAATAAAAATAATAATAGCTCCCATTTGTATTGGTCTTTCAAAATGTAGCTCATTCTCTCAAAAAGGTGGGACCTTGCTGCCACATGCTCTATGCCTAGCAGATTAACAACTATACTTACCCCAAACTCTACTATGCCAAAAAATTTAAAAAAAAATTAAAAACCCAAAGGATATTGAGTCCATGCACCGTAGCAAAAACTACAAATGTCAAAATTATGTTGGGGAGAAATAGAGTAGAAGTAGGTTCTGAATGAAGGCTTCACCATATTTAATTCTATTCATCAGAAATACACTAAGCATCTATTATGTGCTAGACACAGTGCTAAGCCCTAGAGATACAAAGGTGACAAAGAAAGGGTTCCTGCCTTCATGTAAGTTCCATTCTACTTGGAGGAGTTCAGAACATACTGCTCGTATTCCTACATACAAAGATGATATGTACAACTCCTAAAAACTTTATCATTATTAGGGCAATTAAAAGGAGTTTCCATAGACAGAGGATGTGGGTATAAACTGATTATGTTGGCATGATCTCCAAAAAAATGAAGAGGGAAGAAAGAGGGATGCACTAGGAGAAGTAGAATAGGGGAAAATCTCACATAAAAGAGATGTGTAAGGAAGAGGTTTTACAATGGATGGGAAAATGTATTGGGGGTTGGCAGGCAATGCTTGAATCTCATTCTCATTGGAATTGATTCAAAGAAGGATAAGCAGAAGAAAATTGGATAGAAGGAAATACAGTTAGGAATCATAACTATCAGTGTGAATGGGATAAGCTCACTCATAAAACAGAAGCAAATAGCAGAGTGGATTAGAAACCAGAATCCAACAATATGTTACTTACAAGGGTTACACCTCTAACAGAAAGACACACACAGAGAATTAAAATAAGAGGCTGGAGCAGAGTCATTATGCTTTAGCTGAAGTAAGAAAAATGGCAGAGGGTGGCAATCATGATCTCAGACAAAGCAAAAGCAAAAATAGACCTAATTAAAAGAGATAATCAGGGAAACTATATTTTTGCTAACAGGTAATCATAGACAATGAGGTCACATCAAAAAATTTTACAAGAAGTTTTTATGATGAAGACCTCATTTTTTCAGATATATAGTGCACATAGAACCAAGTCAAATTTATAAAAATAAGACCCATTCCCCAATTGGTAAATGGCCAAAGGATATGAACAGGCAGTTTTCAGAAGAAGAAATCAAAGCTATCTATAGTCACACAAAAATGCTCAAAATCACAATTGATTAGAAAAATACAAATTAAAACAACTCTGAAGTACTACCTTACATATATCAGAAATGACAAATACTGGAGGGGATGAGGGAAAATAGGTACACTAATGAATGGTTGGTGGAGTAGTGAACTGGTCCAGCCATTCTGGAAAACATTCTCAATGCTCAAAACATCTTTCATGTTCAAAGGGCTATAAAACAGTGCCTACCTTTGACCCAGCAATACTGCTACTACATCTATATCCCAAATAGAGTAAAGGAAAAGGAAAAGGACCTATATATACAAAAATATTTATAGCAGATTTTTTGTGGTAGGAAAGAATTGGAAATATAGGGGATGCTCATCAATTGGAGAATGGCTGAACAAGTTGTGGCATATGATTGTGATGAAATACTACTGTGCTATAAGAAATGACAATGGAGTGGTTTCAGGAAAAAAAAAACATGGCAAGACCTATATGAACTGATGCAAAGTGAATAGAGAAGAACCAAGTGATCACTGCACAGTAACAGCAATGTTGTAATGATAATTAATTGTGAAAGACTTGACTACTCTGATCAATACAGTTATCCAAGACAATTCCAAAGCACTCATGACCAAAAAAAATGCTCATCTACCTCCAGAGAGAGAACTTATGAACTCTGAGAGCAAATTGAAATATAATTTTCTCATTTTATTTTTATTGCTTTCTTTTTGAAATATGACTAATATGGAAATGTTTTGTATGACTTCACATGTATAATTTATATCTTATTGCTTGTCTTCTTAGTGGGTGGGGAGGTGGGGGAAGGAGGGAGAGATATTGGAACTTAAAATTTTAAAAGAAAACAATGCTTATTTTTTTTTAAGTAAGAGAACTAGTACTCCTCAAGGGACATTGTCCTCAAGGGACAATGAATTATTCAAATTCATAGGGTGAGGAGGGGGAAGAACCTAGACTCAAAAAACCCTCCTAGATCATCTTACCTTTCCAATGTCATATGCCCAAAAAAGGAACCAGACTTCACTTTAATATAGAGGGTAACAGTTGTTTTCTAGAATGAAAATAGCAAGTGATATCATTGCATTAGTTTCTATTATCAGGAAATATTTGAGCTCTTAAAGACTTTGAGAAGTCAGTAGAACCTATGAAAAGCCCTTTCTTGGAATAATCACTAAATTAGACCCTTCTTTGAAAGAACACTAGAGATACTCTGATTGGGGCAATTAAAGGACTGATTAAACAATTGCAGACTTTTCTTTCCCTTGTTGCCTTTGAGTCATTCTAGAACTATGGAGCTCCGGAAAGGGGGTAGAGCAGATTGCTTAATTAGCAAACTCAACTAGAGGTGTTCCAACGCTTCCCTCATTTAGAATGGGAGCCCCTTGGGGGCAGGGACTGTTTTCTCTCTTTTCTTTTTTTTTTTTTTTTGTAACCTCAGCAGCACAAGATCAGGCACTTAATAAGTGCTTTGGACATGTTAATTGATTGATTCCTTCCATTTCCATTACCAAAAATTCTTTTTTTTTTAACTTTTTTTTTGCTTTTTTTTTTTTGGAGGGCAATTGAGGTTAAGTGACTTGCCCGAAGTCACACAGCTAGTAAGTGTTAAGTGTCTGAGGCTGGATTTGAATTCAGGTCCTCCTGACTCCAGGGCTGGTGCTATATTCACTGTGCCACCTAGCCACCCCAGGATTTCCCATTCACCTGGCCATTTTCTTTTTTTTTTTTTCAGAGGTTCTGAAAACTGAATTCTGTTGCCTCATCTGTGGCATAGTTGGGGCAGTATTGAGGATGCACCACAGGTCATCTTGGAAATAAGGTTTAGGAGAGATCTGGCCTCAGAGTCAGGGGAAACCTGAGTTCAAGTTTGGTCAGTCCTCTGACACACACTGACTGTGTGACCCTAGACAAGTAATTTAACTTCTCAGAGGCCCCAAGCAACTCTCTAAAGCTATAAATGCAGAGGAGATACACATCTACAAGGGTACAGGGAGTTAGCTCAATGGGTGTTCCCTATACTAATGAAATCATAAGTCTAAGTCTCAAAAGAAAAAATGTATATGTAGTTCAGGAAGTAAGAGCTTCACTGGATTCCTCTTAGCCTGAAGAAAAAAAATTGTTATTCTCCCCCAACCCCAGGTAAGAATTCTGACTTGTCATTTCTAACTTTTCATTCCTACAGCTCCTCAATCCTTCTGACCTGGGGGCCAACCTTTAAGGAATAGTCAGAAAAGCATTGGAATCATTAGATTGTGAGCTCCTTGAAGACTGGGATCATTTTTTGCCTCTTTTTATATCCCCAGTGCTTGGCATAGTGCCTGCCATTTAGTAGGTTAGTAATTTATTGATTGACTTATTGATCCAAAGACCTGTATGCCAATCTTGTCTTTGCCACTCATTAATGGCATGACTGGGGGCAAGTCACATCACTAGTTTGGGTAAAGTTTCTTCAGCTAAAAGATGAAGGTAATCCCTTTTTCTCTACCTCCCTCCTCATGGCTGTCAGGAGAGCCTAGTGAGACATTGACTGTAAATATCACTGTAAGTGATGAAGCACAGTGTCAACGTGGCATGAGAGTGTTATCATTTAAACATCTCAACACCCAGCCCTAAAACCACCAGAAGGTCACAGCAGCATTGGTATCAGCTTCCTGTTGGGAATAGTTTTTCACTGTCACAAGGGCTTTCATATATATTATCTAATCTGACCCACACATCAATCCAGTGAGACAGTTATTATTTACCTCCTTATTTTGAGAACCAAAGAATTCGGAATTGGAAAGAATCCTGTAGGACATTGAGTCCAAACATTCTGCTTTTGCAGATGAGTAAACACAAAGTAAGCAGAGATGAGTAAGTATAGAGACATCATGTGACTTGCTTAGAATCTTGCTGAGAGGTAGCAGCAGAGAATGGGCTTGAACTCTGCTCCTCTGAAAAGAGGCAGTATGGTTTAAAATAGGAGTTCTTAACTTCTTTGTGTGTCCTGGACCCTTTTATCAATCATGTGAATCCTATGGACTGATTTTTCAGAATAATGTATTTAAATGTATAAGATATGTAGGATTATAAAGAAAATCAATTACATTTAAATAGTTCTCAAATTAAAAAAAAAATCCCAGGCCTCAAGTAAAGAACCTCTGGTTTAATGGATCTAGCAATAGACTTAGAATTAGGGAAACCTGGGTTCAAATCCTGCCTAAAAACTCTTTGCTAATTGTGTGATCCTGGGCAAGTCACTTAACCACTCATCGGTTTTTACATCTGCAAAATGGGAGGGAGAGAGGGAAAAGGTGGACTTGAGGAACCTTAAAGTTCATCTCCAAATCCAGATGAAAAAACAGACCCAGAGAAGCAATATGTATTGTCCAAATTCATAACAGAAGCTAAGAGCACAGACCAAAGCTAGAAACAGGCTTAAGGGATCCTCAACTTCAACCTCTTCATTTTATAGCAGGAGAAATGGAGGCCTAGAGAGGAAAGAGACTTGCCCAAGGTCATAGTATGTGGGATTTAAAGTCAGGTCCTCTGCCTCCAGATCCAATACATTTCCCAGAATACATATTAGTATCATAGTGAAGACTAGAACAAGGGTGGGGAACCAAGGTTCCTGACTCTATCTCCTGCCTTCTGGATTGTTTGGTTTTGTTTGTTTTCATAGTGCTACACATGTGGACAAACCAGAGTTCATCCAGTTGGGCTATGCCATCACCCATGAGCTTTCCCAGTCTGATCCAAACTGACCAGTTTCATCGTAAAGAGTGGGGTCTCAGAAGAGTTGGAGAAAATTGCAAAAACATGGGTTGAAAGCGAAGACACGAGGCTCAATTTCGTTCTAGAGTCGACAAAGATGGTTGGTTCAGAGGAGGGAAAGTCAACGACAATTTTCATTGCCATACTGGGGAAGTCCTTGGATAGCTGCAGACACAAAGAAAGAGAGGTTGAGGATGAAGTCCTTGGTTCTCACAAATCCTCAAAGAGATGGGCTAGCCCAGGGATGGGGACCCTGAAGACTTTTGACTGAGGCTCAGTTTTACAGAACAAATCCTTTTATGGAGGGGATTTTGGGGGAAGTTTAAATTTTGTCAAAGGGCCTAAGGAGGACCTAAAGGGTCACATGTGGCCTTGGGGCCACAAGTTTCCCAACCCTGGGCTAGACTTTTACATAAGCCCCATTGCTAGTAGGATCCTAAGTGACTGTAGCTGGATACCTCCCCAGCACACTTTCCCTATTTTGTTCAATTCTAATCATTCAAAATTAACTTCAAGTCATTCACAATCTGTCTCTGAGCTATATTTTCTGGATGATTTTCCACTATTCCCTCTCATTCACTCAAGATCCTGCCAAATTGACTTTGTTTTCCCTACATGCTGGGTTCTATCTCTGGGCCTCTGCAGTTTGTCCTCTGTGTCCAGAATGTTCTCCCTCTCCATCTAGACCCTTTAAGGATCAATTCTAGGGCTATCTCCTACAAGAGGCCTTTCCTGACTGTCCTATTTCTTAATGCCCTTCCATAATTAACTTTGTATTTGTTCTGAATAGGTTTCATATTTACTTATCTGTATACATGTTGTTTCTACAAATAGAATGCCCCTCTTGAGGGAAGAAAATATTTTACTTTTTTATTGATGACTTGTTTTTATAATACTTTTATTTTTCAATATGTCTCTATACTTCTTCCTAGAAATCACCCCTTATAATATTTTTTTAAAAAAATAGGAAAGAGGGAGGGAGTAAAAAGCAGTTCAGGAAAACCAACCAACCCACCAACCAAGTCCTCAGATCCCAGGTAGTCTAAGACTGTAATCTAGAGCTCCAGAAATAGCAGCTCCCTGCCATAGTCAGATCATCAGCCCTGTTTTCGGCCTCCATGGTCCCCTACCATCCTTCAGAGGCGCAACCCTTCCAGAGGTATAGCCTGTCCAGTGCCTCCGTAGCTGCTACAACCCCTACCTCCTCCTCAGGAGCCACAGCTTCTGAAGAACCAGAAAAGAAAGTTCTCACCCAAGTCCCTGATGCTATCAAATGTCTTAGCATCAGATGTGTTTTTTGTTGATGGAAATGTCACTACAGAACAAGCATCATTAGCAACTGCTTTGCTACTGATCCCTAAGGATGAAGGTATGCTGGTCAATGTTTAACAACCAGCTCTCCCGAAAAAGACATAATAAGATACAGTTTTATAATTAATTCACATCATTAACATTTCCTCCATAACTTATTTGAGTCTAGATAACCAACAAAACAATGAATACCATTTTCAAAGTGTAAATGCTCACAATGAAAATTTCATAATTGGCTCTCACAAACTAGAATGAGTTGTCTCCAGCCTACACCTGACTAGGAGCATGGTCCCTTTCCATCTGCTCTGCAGCTAAAACTGTCTATATGTGTTCTCTCTCCCATTAGAATATGAGCTCCTTGAGAACAAGGGACTGTCTTACCCTTCTAGAGGTATTAGTCTTCTCTATGCTTAGCACAGTGGTTTGCTTATAGGTAGCACTTAAAAGATGCTCATTGATTCATTCATTTATTCATACAGAGTGGCAGTAGAGAAGGTTCAAGTGACCTCAAGGTCACTTCTTGCTGTCAAACTTCATAGATAAAGATGGGCCTACCATGTACTTTGAACAGGTTTGTCAATAACTGGTGGGGGGAGAAGTTGCACCAATCCATGCCCATGCTCTCCTGGTACCCTCTTGTAATCACAATGGGCTGCCACCCTGATGTCATGATGGTTTTAGCAGCTTAGCTAATTTTCTTCCTCTCAAGCTGGTTCAAAGACTATTACAAAAAAGAGATGAAAAGTTTACCTGAGGGATCAAAATTCCATAGTAGTCAGTCGACAAAATGTATTCAGAGTCCTTTGGAACCTGTAGTAAGAGAAAAACAAAGCATCTTGAGATTTGCAATCCAGCTGTGTGTGAGAACCAAAAATTCTATTCAGGGTAGTAAAGATGGCTCAGCCACACATCTCCTTTGAGCAGCAACATCTTCCCAGAAACTCAAAACTGTGCAAAGTCCATGATCCCAGCCACACAAACCATCTGCCCCTGAGACAACGATGCTCAGGACACCAGAGGTTTAGGCTACAAGACTCAGAGCTTGTCTGCCTACAGACTGCTCACCCTCAACCCTCCATCACTGTTGCTATGCTGAGTAACCCCAACACACTCCTTTTCCTGACTCTGGGCATTTTCACTGCCTGTCTCCAATGCCTAAAACTCCCTTCCTCTTCTTATCTGCCTCCTGACTTCCCTGGACTCTTTCAAATCTCAGCTAAAATCCCATCTTCCTGATCATCCTCAATTCTAGCACCATCCCTCTGTTGCTTATTTCCAATTTGTCCTTCATATGTCTAGCACAGTTGTGTGCTAGTTATTCTTTATAACCCCCCCCCCAAAAGTGTCTAGCACATAGTAGGTATTTTATAAAAATCTGATTTGGTTTAACTTGATTGGGTGCAAGGGAGAGGAATCTTGGCTTTACTCATTCCATTCACCACCCTCTAACAGATAGAAGTCCTAGAAAAACAAGTTTTGGATCCAAATAAAGAAAAACTTCCTAACAATAATAGTTGTCCAAAAAGCAAACAGAAGTAGTGACTTCAGGACTAGTGATTGTCTTCCACTAGAAGTGTCAGCAATGATGTGGAATAAAGGGTTCTTGTTTGGGTACGGGCTGCACTAAATGACCTATGGGCTTATCCCTAGCTCTGGGGTGTTGTAATTAATTTCACCTGCCCTGCCTTACCATGGAACTTTTCATTTGGAGGGATTTGATTCCAGCATTTTCATAAACATGTCTGGCTGAGTCAAAGAAGGAATGTGAGACTCCAAAATAGACCATTTGTAGTTGGCTGTTACGGAAATCCACAGCAGAAGGAGAAAAGGGGTATGGTTTATGATGAGTCAAGCCGAAAAATTGGCCCTAGAAGTGAATGCAAGAGAGAATAAAATCAAGGACAAGGATTTCCCACAGAAAGTAATCAATAATTAAAAGTAAAGGTGTATAGCAGCAGGTACACTCATACGTTGTCGGTAGAATTGCTAACTTTTTAAATCTTTGAAGAACAGTCTGGTGGCACACAGTAAAATGTGCAAAAATAACCATAACCTTTTTATCTTAACCTTTATCCCTATAATTCCATTATTAAGACTATACCCTGATTTTTAAAAAAAGAGTTATCTGTTCAAAAATTTCATAACCACATTTATGTAATTGCAAAAATAAATTAACAACATGAACATCTGACAATAGAAGAGTAAATTAATTATGTCATGTTAATGCAATAGACCACTGTAATACTAGTATTACTGACCTGAGAAGTATAAAGAAACCGGGAAAGACCTCTAGGAGCATACATTTTAGAGCTAGGAGACATCATAGAGGCATATATAAATTAACACAAAGTAGAAAAAAAAGAGCGGGAATCCTCAAAATGAAATATAAACTACAAACACATGAGGAAAGCTAGATAAGAATAAATTGTCAGGGTGGCTCGGTGGTGCCGTGAATAGAGCACCAACCCTGGAGTCAGGAAGACCTAAGTTCAAATCCAGCCTCAGACACTTAACACTTACTAGCCATGTGACCTTGGGCAAGCCACTTAAATCCAATTTCCCTGCCTTCCCCCCTCCAAAAAACAAAACAAAACAAAAAAAGAATAACTTGTCAAAAATCCTTGTGAGGACTTAGAGATTGTGATTGAAACGGTGTTATGGTATTTATGTACTGAATTAATTTAATTGTAAATAGTTCTAAGCAAGTTTAGTTGTATTTATATGCCATGTTAATTTTATAATACATTTTTACAATGTGTTAGAAAAAATGCAAAGAAAGTAATTAATTACCATGCTAAAGGGCTGAGCGTAGGGGGAATGGCAGAGTAATATAAACAACCTCAAAACAGAACAAAATTCAAATTCTCTATTTGCCCTTGGAATTCATTATGATGTTGTCTGTTGTTTTTTTTGTTTTGTTTTGTTTTTTTTTACTTACACTTATGCCTTCCACATGGGGGATAGGGGTTTAGGGGCAAGGCACTCAGATGGTCTGGAAAATCTGAGTAAAATTTTTGCGCCCTCCCTTAATACCAGAGAAGTCTGAATCATTATTGCATTAAAAGATAAACCATATTGATTTTCCACAATATTATACATATATTTATGCATTTCTGAGTTTCTCAACTTTTTCTTGTGTCATCCCATGGTCTTTGCATATTGTCTACATTTTCCATAAAACTCCCCCCCCAAATTCCCATTTGATTTCTTATGCCAACCTGCGATATATCAAAACCACGATGTGGAAAGTCACTATGTGGAAGGGATAACTGGAATTGATTTACAAACTGTATGACCTTGTCTATTCCCCTTTCTAGGCTTGAGTTTCCTCAGCTGAGGGGATAAGACTAGATGGTGTCTCTTGGCTCAGACATTCTTTGTTCTTATGTTTCTTCCAGTTCTAGCATTCCATAATCCTGTGAATCACCAAGTGAAATGACTTTGACTTCATATACTTTTCTTGGTGGATCCTAAAAGCAATTGTGTTTTCTCTGCAAACACTAGCTGATTTAAAGGCAGGCTGCCCAGAATCTGCTGTGTAACATAGGGATGCCACAGAAAGTGCAGTTGGCTGAACTATGGAGAACTCTCCCAGTCCATCTTGAAGAAGGAAGGAAGGGAAAGCCAAAGAAAGGATTAAGTAAACCTAGTGTTCCTGTTTCTTTCTAATCCCTTCTAGCTAAATATTTTCCATCTCTTTTTCCTTCCCCTTATGAACACCTGAATCATACCTATTTTTCAGAAATGAAAAAGGGAGCATTATAATGCCTTACTTTACATTTTTCAAAGATCTTTCTTACCCTGAATTTTGTTTGATCTTTACAAGAACCCTGGCAAGGAAGCATGGGCTCAGGGAGATGCTGAAGCTGACTCTTACCCTCTCCCAAGCTGATGGTTAAATTTTTTAGCGTATATATTTGAAACTCAAGAATCCACAAAAGCTACAAATCAGGGCTTGATTTACTATTTTGTTGACTGTTTAGACTTAAGAAAGTGATGGAGAAATATGAATAATGCAGATTAAGCTTAAAAAGTATCCCATAGATACATTTTTGAGGAGAGCTAGTTATAAGATATTTACCAGCACACCCCTGCATGGGCTCTTTTTTAAAAAAAAGTTAGTGGTTATGGTTATTATTAGGCACAGTAGAGATTAGCACCTTATTTTATTATAGCTTGAGCTATATAAATATATGATATATAAGTATATTTATATGTGTTATTATATAATTACATTATTATATTATATAATTATATCTCTATTGTTAGTATATTATTATATTAATTTATAAAAATATAAACATGTAATATGTATATTTATGTAGTTTTTTAGCTTGAGAACATAAGGTGTAGAGAGTGGACTTGTCTAAGTGACTGGCCCAAAGTAACAGAACTCATTGGTGGCAATGCTGGGAAAAGTACCCAAGATGTTCAATGCAATATTATAATTATATTTAACACATAGAGTTTTGAAGTGTGCATATACATACGTACATATGTATACATACATACATACATACTCACATGCCTTAGAACAAGCCTGTGAATGAGGCACCATCGGTATTGTCTTCATTTTAGACATTCGCTAAGAGATATTGAGAGATGTTATCTCTGCCCAAGTAAGCATCCAGCTTTGTAGAGCTCCAAGATGATTGCTTTTCCACCACACCACATCATCAAGACTAGCTCCGGCATCATTCCTCCTTCCTCTCCTTAAGCTGTCTCCACTACACAATCATCTCACCTCCCTCTAGTAGTAGCTACTAGTAGCCTATCCCTCGAAGGTTACCTCCCTTCTACTCTATGAATCTTGAAAGTGTCAGTTTACATTCACTTTCTCCCACTCCACCCCCTTAGAATATAAACTCCTTGAGGGCAGAGACTTTTTTTCTTTTCCCTTGTATTCCCAGCTGGTAACATAGGGCCTGGTACGTGGTAGAAGTTTAACTGATATTTAGTGATCAGACCACAGAATTTTGAGCTATAGAAGAGACCTTTAAGAGAATATCCAGTCCAGCCTTCTAATTTTACAAAGGAGAAGTTGAGGTCCACAGAGATTAAAATCATACAACTAGTTAGAAGGTGGAGCTGGGTTCAGATCCAGGTCTTGTAACTACTGGGGAAGTGCTCACCTTTTTTTTACCGCTACATAGTAAGTTCATTTACAGTAGAAAATCCTGGATTTTTTAAACAAACAAATTCTGGGTAGTTATTCACATTACAAAGGGACTTATCCACATACTGCATTTGAAAGAAAAAAAAATAATCCCCATAGCCTTGCTGTTAAGTTTTGTCTATAGGTGACTGACCACTTGCTCTGGAGGAAATGGAGGGGTTTAAGAGAAAATTTAACTTCATGTATTAGCACCTAGTGCTTTTGAAGATCAAGCATCCCAGAAATTACGTTTTAGGGTGGCTCCATTCCCTGGGCAGACATTTTTATGCTCTAAGTAGAAATTCAGGCTTCTTAGAGATTGTGACTTGTCCAAGGTCACCCAGCAGAGTTGGGATTAGATTCCAGCTCTTATAGCTCTGATTTCTATTTCCTTTTTTTGCAACAGACTCCCCTGATCACTTGAGTCAGTGGAAAAGGAAGTCCCACCTCTCTATGTGTCTATTTCATGGCTTATAGAGGAAGGTCCCAAAGCACTCCAACAACTTAGGTTGAGTTTTAAGTTCCCAGAAGATATTTGGGGCTCTGCTCATTTTGCAGATGAGACCCAAGCAAAGGTACTGTGACCTGTCCCAGAGCTGCAAATAGAACCCAGGAATCTGAGTCCAAAGATACATAGAGAAAATCTGCTATTGAAACAGGGGAAATGTAGCTTTGAGAGAAGCAGCCAGTCTCAGAGCCTCAGATCCTCACCCCCTGGAGTCTGTTTAGCAGAAAACCCTTCCTGCTTTTACTGACACTCACCTTCAGAGGAATGTCCAGGTGGTTGCCCTTGAATTTTGGAAGCTGTATCAGGGAATAATCGATCCCAGCAATTTCATCCAAGTTGACTTTTACTATAAGAAGGGGTGGGGATGAAGGAATATTGAAACATTGAGTTGAACTTAATATAATGAGGAATTTGCCATGGTCTAGTTCTAGGGATTAATGACTCTTGATTTGATGCAGAGAGTGTGCTATCCATCTACCATCAGGCATGCACCCAATCTGGTCTCCTACAGTTATATTGAAGATTCAAGGTAGATCCAAGATAGAACTAGTATCACACTTAGTCAGGAAAGGGATCTTTACTGGCATGGAGAAGGAAAAGAGTCACTGCTTATTTTTCAATGCCAACATAGACTTTAAAAAAGAAAAATGCTGTCAATCCAAGAAGCTTTCTGTCTTTGAAAGAGATCAAGGGAAAGGACCTGCTCCTTACCCTAGGGGTCTCCAGAACCTCACTCATTCATTCAACAGCCTCCTGGAGGAGGTGATTCTTGGGCTGAGTCTTAAAGAAGCCAGGAATTCTGTGGGTTGGAAGAAGGAAAGGAGAGCACTCCAGACGTGGGAAACAGTCAATATAAAGGCACAGTTAGAGACAGTTGCACTTTAGAGGCAGAAGACTCAGAAGGAAGAATAAAAAAGAACAGCATTTCCCCACCCAGGTTGAAGTCACGCACAAATAAATATCTCTGTATGAAATAATAAGTAAATGACTTTGGCCTCTAACCCTGTGACCTTGTGTAAATCATTCTGGGTCTCACTTCCCATATCTGTCAATGGGAATTATAATACATGCACATGTTCTTTCCCTTGAGGACATTATAGTCTAATATGATCATTATGAAGGAGGAGGAGGATGAAGACGAAGATCCTTAGTTCCAGGAGCAGTGTATAAATATAGGCTTTTGTATCCCCCCTAACCTCTCCTCCAGTGATGGGGAGCTCCTCCCCTCTTCTCATTCCTCAACCTTCTAGATCTCTCTGCAGCCTTGGATACTGTTGATCACTCTCCCCTCCTTGATACCCCCTTCTCTCTAGCTTTTCAGGACACTCCTGTCTCCTGGTTCTCCTCCTACCTATTTGACCACTCTTTCTCTTTCTCCTCTACTACATGCTCATCCAAATCACACCCTCTAACTCCACAGCCTCTGTCCTGGGATCCTGTCTCCTATCCCTCTGTACTACCTCACTTGGTGATCTCTTCAGGTCCTATGGATTTCATTACCTTCTCTATGTTGATGACTCTCAAATCTACCCATCCCGCCCCCAATCTCTCTGCTGACCTCCTATCTCTCTTCTCCAGCTGCCTTTCAGACATCTCGAACTAGATATCCAGGAGACATCTTAAATTCAACATGTCTAAAACATAAACAACTATCTTTCCCCCCAAACACAGCCCTCCTACCTTCCCTTAATTAGAGTAGAGGGCAGCACCATCCTCTTAGCAGTCCCTCATGCTTGGAACCTAGGAGTCATCCAGGATCCCTCACTATCTCTCATTTTCAATATCCAATCTGTTGCCAATACCTGTTGGTTTCACCTCTGCAACATCTCTTAAATATTTCCCCTTCTTTCCCCTGACACTGTCACCACCCTGATGCAGGCCCTAGTCACCTCAAGCCTCGATTCCTGCAGTAGCTGCTGGCAGATTCTTCTCCACCCCAATCCATCCTCCATTCAGCAACCAAAGTGATTCAGAGACCAAAGTGATTTTCCAAAAGTGCAGATCTGGCCATATCACCTTCTTATTCAAAAACTCCAGTGGCTCCCTATTGCCTCCAAGACCAAATACAAAATGCTCTGCTTGGCATTCAAAGCCTTTCATAATCTAGCCCCCTCCTACTTTTCCAGTCTTGTAATCTTTTATTTCTTGATGCATATTCTCTATCCAAAAACCCTGTCCTCTTTGCTATTTCATGAACAAGACACTCCATCTTGGAGCATGTTCTCTGGCTGTGCCCCATCCCTGGAATTCTCTTGCTCTTCAACTCATTTCCTAAGTTAGAACAGGCAGGGTGGCTTTAATTTTTAGTGAATTTTTCTTTGAAGTGGAACTGATGTCTGTCTTCAGTAGAGAGCCCTGGATTTGGAGTCAGAGAATTTGGGTCCAAATTCTACCTTTACTACTTATGTGTGTCCTTGGGCAAGACATGCAAACTTTCTGGGTCTTCGTTTTCTCATCCAGAAAATAAGGGATAGCCAATGTGGTCTCTTCCAACCCAGATCTAGGATTCTTTAATATCCATCACTGCTCCTACTTCTGCTATTTGGGGCCAGGGGGAAGCTCTTCCACATGATAGCCCTTCAAATATTTTAAGGGTAATATTTCAAATACTTGAAGAAGGTAGGAAAATTCTGGGACCAGAGAGCAAAGTATTCATCACGAACATCAACAACAACAACAATAATAACTGATTTTCATATTGTACTCTAAGGTTAGCAAAGAACTTTACAAATATTATTTAATTTCACAGCAATCTTATAAGATGAGAACTATGGGTATTATTATTCCCATTTTATAAATGAGGAAACTGAGATTAAGTGATTTGGCCAGGGACACATAGTGAAGTATCTGCCGTAGGTTCAGGGACTTTCTTTAATGCCTATTGTTGATTCAATTTATTTATCATAACTTACTAGATAATTCCATATTCTAACTCTACTTCAAAATGGGCAGCTGCATAACTACTGGGGGGATGAACTGGGTATGTCATCACCATCCCACCTACTTCCCACTCTCATGGTCATCCCCATGCTCTTGGGATCCCATGATGAAGCTATCACATACCTGGAATAGTGTGGAGATAGGGTTCCACGTAGGAGGATATCGAGGTTTTTATCACACTACAGATCTGAGGAAAGCCCAAGAATACAGATGGTTAATAAACATCCTTCCCTTACTCAGTCCCTTACAAGGGCTGGCTCCTTATCCTTCTAACTTTCTGGGAGGCAGCTATGACTTGGTAGAACAAGCACTAGATTTAGAGTCAGAAGACATGCATTTAAGTACCAGCCCAGTCACCTGCCTGTGGGACTATGGGAAATTCACTTCCCTGAGCTTCTGTTTCTTTATCTACAAAATTAATTATACTAGATACCTGTAAGTTCCCCTCAAACACCAATAACTATAAGACTACAGCAATGGCAAGTACTTACATTCCCTGAGACAGAAGGATTATTTTTTATCGAGAACCTCCAATCCTTGACTTTCCCAACAGTAAAGCAAAGGTTGAATCTGATGACTTCTAATCTTATATCCTTTCTAGTTCTAAAATACTATATCATTTTAGCAAAATAATCCCTGGAATTTCTCCTTCACAGGAGTTTTCAAATGGGACAAGGAGCAAGCAAAAGCTTTTGACCCAAATTGGAGAGTTGCTGTTCTCTGTTCTGGCTACTGTCAGACAATCACAGAATCTCACTGTTCAAAGGGCTTTTAGAACCACCTGGACCTGAGAATTAATCCCCTTGCAACATCCCCTACAAATAGTCTTCCAAGTGACTGCTCAGAGGCAGGAGGAATCTACCTTCTCCCATGATAGCACATCGAAATTAAAGCAGTGCTAATTTGGGGGAAATTTTTCCTTTTATGGAGACCAAAATTCTGCCCTTCTTCATCTTCCCCACATTGTTTCTTGTTCTGCCCTCCCCCCCATTTTATAGCCAAGCAGAACAAATCTATTACCTCTTCGACTTTACTTCCCTACAGATACTTGGAGATAGCAACCTCTTCCCCTGACTGTATCCTACCCTTTGTACTGGAACTAGTTCGAATTGCCTTAGAAAAGATTGTTAAATGTTCAGCAAAATTGGCTACAAATCAGGGCTTTAAGCATTATTTTAATGATAGTCTAGACTTAAGAAAGTGATGGAGAAAATGTAAAGAATTCAAATTAAGCTTGAAAGTGTATGTGTGTATATATATACATGCCTACATACATACATATAGATATACACATACATACATACATATAGACACACTTTTAAGTATATATGTTTATATACATATGTACTTGATTTATGTTTAGCAATTTGTATGTGAGTGTATATATAAACTCACACATTTTCCCCTAGAGATCCAGTAACTAAACATTTACCAGCATACTCCTGCTGATATCCCTCACCAAATCTTTTGGTCTCCACTCTAATAACTGATCCTTGGCCGCCCTCCTCTGAATAAACATAAAATCACTGAATTTAAAGTCTAACCTTCTCATTTTACAGATGAGGAAACCAAGGCCCAGACAAGTTGGGTGACTTGATCGAGGTCACACAGCTCATAAGGGGCAGAAACCTTCTATCTCCAAATCCTAGGCTCTACCTGACCACAGTTTATCAATGTCTTGTACAAAAAGGGATTCCCGAAGTGGAACATAATAATCTAAATATGATCTCGGGAAGAAGAACCATCACCTCCCTCATTTCTTGATACTGATCTGCTTCCTGTAAATAAAGAGTCCTAGAGATGACTAAATGAGCTTAAGCAGTAGGATAGAAAGGCTTGGCCAACCACTTGTCTACTGATTCCTGATTCCTACCCTCAACATTAATTACTCCAAACAACCACTAGGTGGCGCCAAAACACAAGCATTCTAGATCCACGACTGTTCTTTGCTTTTCGGGGTTTTTATTGGGGTTTACACACACACACACACACACACACACACACACACACACACACACACACACACACACACACACACACACACACACACACACACACACACACACTAATTTACCTACAACCATGTTTCCCCTTGGCTACCAGGCTTGGGGGCTGCGTGGACCCCTGCCTACTAACAGATCCTTTGTTCATTCATTCCTTTGCTCCACCAGCCTTGAAAGAATGCTGTGTCCAGACATCTAGTCTAGCTGTTACGGGGCATAGAAAGTCAATAACTCCCATGTCATTTTCTCTCTCTAGGCTTCAGTTTCCTTCTTCTAAAATAAGAGGGATCAAAGATCCAGAAGGGATCTCAGAGGTTGGCCAGTCCCACCAACCTCATTTTAGAGGGTGACAAACTAAGGCTCCAGAAACTTACTAGCCCAAGGCCCCAGAGGTCATAAACCACAGAGCCAGAACTAGGTCCCCTGACCCCCAAACCAGTCTCTTTCCATTGTGCTGTGCTGGATTAGATGGCTTCTCAAGGCTCCTCCAACTCTGCCATCATGGCTTCTCAGGTGCCTTCCAGCTTTTGGTAACCTATATTTTAAGAGCCCTCTCAACTGGGACTTCTTTGTTCTAGGATTCCTTTCCAGTTCTGACACTCAATTATTTTAATTCTATAGAAGCCACAGGCCCATGGAGGAGCTTAAAGTTAATTGGGGAGACAAGGCTTATGTGAAACGAGCAAAAACCACTTAGGAAAAAAAAATTAGGAAGTCCCTGAAAATCTAGCAGAAAATATTTTATCTTTTCAGTACTGAGAGTAGTAGGAGCCAGAGAGCATTCCTTCAAAGATGGGGTTAATTTAGGAAGATTCCTTGGACTGGCAGGAATTGATAGAGAAGAATCCATTAAGTCGTGGATGGTAGAACTTTAGAGCTGGAAAGGGCCTTCAAGATGATCTGATTCCACTAAAAATTAATTAATTAATTATTTTTAAAAAACATAAGAAAAGGTTTTATTCTACCCTCTTATTTATCAATGAGGATCAATAAAGGAGTGAATATCCTAGTGTCATCATAAAGAATTGCACATTGAAGAAATGTCAAAACTCAAAGGGACCTTAGCGATTCTAGGGACCTCATTTTACAGATAGGGCCACGAGGACCCAGAGAGGTGAAATTACTTGCCCAGGTTCATATGATAACAGTAGTAGAACTGGGACCAGCCTGCTAAGTTGACACACTGAGTCAGTGATGAAGCAAAAACCAGAATGAAGACTTCGAAATGGGACTCTTCAGCACCCTACTCCCTCTCCCTGCAAGTAGGACTAGGAACATTCTTCTCTTTGTCTCATCTGCTGGAGGAGCCAGGTCCTTTGGTTTCTCTTCACTAAATGAAAGCAAAATGCTGTGGTGGAATATTACCCAATGAGCAAGAGGGTCCAGCAGTTCAACTCTTATATAAATAGAGTCTGTTGACTCCTGTGATCTGGCCTTTTCTGAGTTCTCTGGCTTGACCTCCTAGCCTCTGACATCCTCTGAAAAGGCAGTCCCTAGGGAATGGTGGGCAAAGGGAAGGGCCAGCTCGGGCTCAAAGCTAAGGGGAGCTGTAGAAAAGGATCCAAGAGATGGAAAAGAACTCCTTAACGATACCTTTTGGAAGATGTTCTTATGTAACATTGTCTGGAAATTTTTCTTATACATATCTCTCAGCAAACTATGAAAAAGAACAGAATCTCAAAGTTAGATAGGGTATTGAAGGGCATTTTGTTTATCCCTGCCTAAGCAGAAATCTCCCCTATAGTATCCCAGCCAAGTACCCATTTAGCCTTCGTCTGAGGCTCTCTAGAGGAAGTATGACCTAGTACAGAGTACTAGACCTGAAGTCAGAAGGGCCCTAGGTGACAATCCTGCCCCTAGCACTCACTAGCTGTGGGTTGTTGTTGGGTCATTTTCTGTCATGTCTAACTCTTTATGACCCCATTTGGGGTTTTATCGTCAAAGATATTGGAGTGGTCTCATCTAGTTCAAACTTCTCATTGTATAGATGGGGATAGTAAGTGTCTCAGGCCAGATTTGAACTCAGGAAGATGTGTTTTCCCAAATGCAGGCCTGATATTATACACTTTGCCACCTAGGTGCCCCATACTAGGAAATAGAGAGATGTACAAAACATAATTCCAAGGAATTCACAATCCCAATTCACATAGGAATTGTTTAAAAAAAGTAATCCAGACAATTTTTGGTAAGGTGCTTATGTTTGTTATAGACCATAAGTGCTAGAGAAGTTTGAATAACCAGAAACAGTTTGGAATAAACATAGAGAATTGCTCTTATTGCATGAAGAGGATGCAAGGTACTCTACTTATGGGACATATCATTTGGATCACCATGGAGGTCAAACTCCAATAGAACTGAATCCTTTTAAGTAGTGTATTGACTTAGAAAACCACAAGTTGACATTAGCTGCAATTACATTTTAATCTGACCCAGGCCATATCGGGGAGTTTTGCTGATTATTTGCTGTCCCTGTATCCCAAGTCTGACACCTCTGGTTAGAAAAGTCATGGTCCTTACTTTCCTATAGCTTATATAAAATAGTATTTAGAGCCCTTACATTTTACATATGAGTACACTAGGGCCCAGGATCATGGGATCATGGCATCTAGGAATGGAAGGGACCCTGGGGACCATCTAGTCCTAACTTCACTCACTCATTTTACAGGTAAAGAAACCGAGATTTAGAGGTGATGTGATTTGCTCAGGGTCACACAGGTAGTAACTATAAAAGGTTGTATTTGAACCAAGGTAGAGCAAGTTTTTTATTCTTACCCCTGGAAAGTACATGGATATATATCATTAGGTCTATGAATTTGGATAGGAAAACGTTTTGAAAGCTGAATTCCATTTACAGCCCTCTGTATTTCATTTTAAACATACAAAGATGTGCTGAGAAGATGCTCATAGGCTTTCCCAGACTGGCAGTAGAGTTCATGACACACAGAAAAGGTTAAGAACCCCTGTTTTAAACTGTAAGGAAAGGATAAGACACAAAGACAGATAAATATAATACACAATATGACATGCTGAACTCATCAAAGAGGTCCAAACAATGTGCTACACAAGGTCTGAAGGGGAAGATCGTTATTGACTGAGGGGTGGAAAGAGAGGCCTGTGTCAGGGAAGGCATCATGAAGGATATGGCATGTGAATTGTACTTGAATAGGTAGGAGTATGAGAGTAGGAGGGTATTCAAGGCCTTCCTCCTCCCTCCAGTAAGATAAAAGGCATAGAGGCTTGGGAGAGTAGTAGGTATTAGTTAGGGGGAGATGGAGAGGTTGAGAGTAGACCTTTTGGGATTAGTGTGCAAAGTTTATGGGTAGGGTAGAGTGTAATGATATGAAATAAATCTGGAAAGATGGGGGAGAGTGTCAGATTATGGAGGTCCTTTAAAGTCAGAAAAAGGAGCTTGAAGATTTCTCAGCAGAAGGGTTACATAACCAGAAGAAAGATTAATCTGGCAACAGTAAGAAGAATGAATTCAAGGGGAAGAGAATGAAGACAGAAAGATTTGTTGAGAAAAAAATTACACATTTTGAACAAGGATGGTGGCTATGGAAATAGAGAGGAGATGTTGTATGTGAGGGATGTTGGAGGGATGGAATTAACAGCATAGGTAAATGAAGGACATAAGAGGGGAGGGGAAGAGCAGATAATAAAAGATAATAATAAATAAGAAGAGATAGTAATAAATAAGAAAAGGTAATCTCAAGGTTAGAAACATAGGAGCCAGAGGTCCTAGAAAAATCTCAAAGGAATGAGCCAAGAAGTATGTGAACATACCTTTGGTTGGTTGAGGTGAATATATTAATGTCACCAATGTGGATAATGCATCCCAAGATAGAAATAGAAAGCTGGCCTTGATCGTTCTTCCTTAGATCAAAGTTGACTCTGATGGTGATACCATCCAGTTTCAGGTCAAAAGGGATATGATTATTTCTGGAGAAAAAAAAATTCTGATTTTATAACCCAACCAGGATTTCTCTTTCCCTTGTTTCATATGCGCCTATAGCTAAGGTTCACAGGTTGATAGATTTAGAACAGGAAGGAACCATAGAGGTCTTTCAGTTCACTTATTCATTTTATATATGGGGAACCTGAGACCCAGAGCCTGAGAGTTGGCCATCATTAAACAAGCATAACCTTGGACTCGGCTCTGCCTCTGAATCCAGGAATTTTATTCACAATGCTCTACTTATCCCTCAGAAATGCAAAATTATCTGTGCAAGGTCATATATGTAACAAAAAGACCCTGAACCCTGCCCTACCCTTTGGAATGGCCCCAGTCCTCACATGCCCTGAAAAAGGCAGCATTCACTGGTCATTTCAGCTGGGACTTTGAACCTATGGATCAAATTCCTGAGCTTCTCCCCCAAGCTACTATTCAATAAAATTTAAGCCAATAACAGCAAGGATAAAATGGTCCTTAACAAAGCTGTTAGAGTTCCAGTGATGATAGTTGCTGAGTGTCATAGTTGATGCCCTTTACCTTTCTAGCCTTCTTCTACCTTATGCTCCCTAGCATCCTCTGCTCTAAGTACCCTAAGATCCAGGGACACGGGCCACCTTGTAGTTCTTCCCACAAGATACTCCACTACTCAGCTCCTACCATTTCACTGGCTGTTTCCAGCCTGGAATGCTTTCCTCCTCTCTGTGTCCTGGCTGCCCTGGCTTCTTTCAAGTTCCAGTTAAAATCCCATTTTCTACCAGAAACCTTTCCCAATCCCCCTTAATGCCAGTACCTTCCATCTGTTTGTTATCTCCAATTTATCCTGTCTAGAGTTTCTTTGTACATGGCTGTTTGCATGTATCTCCCCCTTTAGACTGTGAGTTCCTTGAGATCACGGATTGTTTATTTTGTTTTGTTTTTACAGGGGTGGGAGACAAGACTTCCTTTGTGTCCTCAGTGCATACATAGCACAATGCCTACCACATAGTAAATGCTTGATAAATGTTGTCATGACTGCTATAATCAGTATACTGGGGATACAAAATCAAAATTATGCTTGGAATTTACTCCCTTCTTTTCGGGCTATTGAAATCCTCCTATTCCTTCTAGGCTTTGGCCACAGGCCACCTCATCAGACAAATTACTTCTCTGATTTCCTCCTCATTCCCATCTCTTCTCTATCCTCTCAAATTTCCCTAGAACCTTTTGTCTTATTCTCTCCTTTGCCCCTATCCTCCTATGCTCTTGTGTTATACTTATTTACTCGTAGGTCATATTTTATACACTATTTGCCTCTTGAGAGAAGGAATTATCATTGTTCCTTCTCTTTTGCATCCCCAACACCTAGCACAGAACTCTGGCAGAATCTTCATAAATGTTTGTGGAATTGCCTACCTCATAGAGTTATAGTGAAGGTCACATACAAGAATAGATGGAAAATAAACTTTGAAAGGTTACCAATACAAGTTTTATTATTGAGACAAAGGAAAGAGTGGAATTTGAAATCTAGAAACAGGGTCAAGGAGTTATGGCTGCAATCGAGGGAGAGTCTCAAAGACCCCAAAGAAACAACTTACTTGGCCCTCTCCTTGGTCCACTTTCCATTGATGATGATCGAGCCATTGGTCATGGAAAAAACAAAGCCTTTAGAAACCATACTGATGTGGGATTTTTGCAGCACAAACTTACTGATCATCATTCTGCAAGAAAAGGCAAAGAAGAGGCTCTTTGAGCCCATAAAGGCCTCCACAGAAAAATTCAAGAAAGTGACCTTCCCAAGGTCTGGTGTCTGATGCATAGCAGGCACTTCACAAATGCTCGTTGACTTGACGTTGCATTAGACAAAAAGGAGACTGCATATAACAGTGCAAAGGCACTGGCTCCAGAGGCTAAGGATCTGGGTTTGGATTCTACTCGTGCCCTGATTTTCTGTGTCACTTCAAGACCCTTCACTTCTCTAGCTTTCAGATCTCTCATCTATGAAATGAGTGGGGGGGAATGGACTCAAAGTCTCTAATGGTTTGATGGGTCAGTTGGTTGTCATCCTTCATTCTAGAAGTGGACCAAAATGACAACACTATGTTGGAGTCCAGGAGCAGTGTGTCCAGCTGTGGCTGATCAGCTAATCATTCCAATTGAAGCCAGAAGGTGGGAGTAGAGAGAGATTCTGTAACCATATGCCTAGCAGTAACCAGGACAGGAAAAGAGTCTTAATTACTCAGCAATGACCACATAAGACCATCAGGGACCGCTGCTTGGCAGACACTCGATGCCACATCAATCACAAACAGCAAAATGACATTCCCAGAAGACAACAGCAGCATCTGAAGCATCAGTCATGAGTTGCCCTGGCCACATGTGCTCCCTGTGTGTGGGCTTCTCCATACCTCTCCCCAGGCTTAGCCACTCCTCCCACTAAAATATGTATATTTGTGGGTAATTATGCTGCAGCATTAAGGAGGAAATGTTCTGTTGCCACTTACTATGATATTTCATTAAATGCTTTTGCTTTGAACTGATTGTGTCCACAATCTGACTAGTAAATGCAAATATGTCGTGGGTAAAGGGGCTTATAACTTAAGGTTTTGAATAGATTTAGACCCAAAGAATGTCTTGAACTTGGAGTAGCTTATGGTGGATAGATTACTAGTGGAGATGGCACTCCCAGATACTACATTAATATTTTACAACTCTAAGGTTCTAATATAGTCACAGAAGGCTAAGAAGTTAACCAGAGGTATAAAGGAGGTCTTTAACTGTAAAATATGCATTTGTGGCCTGATTTCTTTAGAAGATGTAAACTGCTCTCTGGGTCAAGAGTAGAACAGAACAATTGTCTGAATAAGCAAATTAGCCCCACCTCTGAGGGCTTTAAATAGTGAAACCCCAAGTGAATTTCAATTTGAATGAGAGTTAAAGGCATTGGGACTTGGGTGCTACCTATGGAGGAAACCCCTGAACAAACTGAGAAAGGAATTTATTCTTTCCCATGACCAACATTAGCCATGTCATAACTTTAAAGAAGTGGCACTGGGGCAGCTGGGTGGCACAGTGAATAGAGGACTGGCCCTGGAGTCAGGAGGACCTGAGTTCAAATCTGGCCTCAGACACTTGACAATTACTAGCTGTGTGACCATGGGCAAGTCACTTAACCCCAATTGCCTTGCCTTTCCCTTCCCCCTTCCAAAAAAAAAGTGGCACAAGGTCACAAAAGTAAACAGATACACAGAAACCTGTGACTTCAGAGACATACACTACAGAAAGACATGGAAACCATGAGACAGACACCTGGGAAAGAAAGGAGCTTCAAGGAGCTGCCTTTAGTAATTGAGAGTCAAAGTAGGTGGTTCTTTAATGATAGCAAAGAATTTGAAGGGGGAATGGATGAGCAAGTTATTGTGTATAAGGAAATAGAATGTTGTGCTATAAGAAATGACCAAAGAGAAGATTTCAGAGAAACTGAAGATTTGGAAAGACTTGAATGAATTGATACAAAGTAAAGTGAGCAAAAACAACTTATACAATGACAATATTGCACAGACAACTTTGAAAGACTTAGGTATTCTGATCAACACGATAACCAACCACAAATTCAAAAGACTGATAATGAAGTATGCTAGCCATTTCTATAGAGAGAGCTGATGGAGTCAGAATGTAGATCAAAGCTTCTTTACCTTTTTATTTTTTTTAATGGCTAATGTGGGAATCTGTATTGCTTGACTATACATATCTGTAATAGGTTTTGTTTTTCTTGACTTCTCTATGGGTTGGGGAGGAAGAGATGGGAGAGAATTCAGAACTGATCATGAAATAAAATTCAATTTTTTGAAAAGGGAAGTCAAGTTATGAAGAGAAATGAATCCTGGGAACCTAATGTGAGGACTCTATAAAGACAAAAAGCATGTCTAGGCCCTATGGTTCCTTTGACACATGTGTATACTATATGTGTACCCCATTACCACTCTAGTCTGAATTTGAATCCATGGGAGAATACATCTCACATTTGTGTAGGGAATATTTTGTAGACACTTGACAAATGTTTTTGCTAAAAACTAATTGAGTATACTGAGTGTTCATGGGAAGCACATGGATTAGAGCTCATGCACTATAGTTTTAGGGGCACAACCCCTCAGGGTTACCCCTAGAACCTGAGGTAGCAGCTGCCCTCTGGGGACACAACATGAGACTGAGGGCAATTTTAAAGAGTAATCCTGTAGGGGTATTACACTAGGATTCCATGATATTAAGATGATAGAATTTTGTGGATTGAGAATTCTAAGATTCCATGAATGAAAGAAAGGCTAAGATTCCAAGGACTGAGATTGGCCTCACCTGATTAATTCAAATTCCCCTAGTCCCATCTGAATTGGCAAAGTGATCTTCAGCAGCTCCTTCTGTAGTAACTCTGTTCCTTGCTTTGAAACTGAAAGAACACAAAACAGGGGAGGTTAATAGTCATGACATTCCCATGTAGTGTGTGTAACTTATTTGGAACATGTGATTGTTCATTCTGAAAGTGAGTAAAAATGTATCCCCACAGTCAGCTTTCAGGTAGACAGAGCTTCAAAGTATCTAAACACTATATACAATACGATTCAAAGGGCTCCTTCCCCAAATGTCCTGGGAGAGTAGAAAGAGCAGGGCTCTGCAATCGAAGAACTTGGGTTTAAACCCAGTCCTTGACACTTAGCACTTGCTTGATGTGGGGCAAATCAATTTCACCTTCCTTGTACTCCTTTTCTCCAACTGTAAGCTGAGGGAATTTAACCAGATGGCCTCTGAAGTCACTTCTGCTATTCCGTTGTTCAGCCATGTCCAGCTCCTCATGACCCTATGCACTGTTCTGTCCATGGGGTTTTCTTGGCAAAGAAACTTGAGCGGTTTGCCACTTCCTTCTCCAATGGATTAAGGCAAACAGAGTTTAAGTGACTTGCCCAGGGTCACAGAGCTAGTGAGTGTCTGAGGCTAGATTTGAACTCAGGTCTTCCTGACTCCAGGTCCAGCACCCTATGGACTTGGCCACCTAGCTGCCCCTTAAGTCCTTTCTAGCTCCACACATATGATTCCTTGGATTTAGGCATAGAAGGCTACATTCAAATGCAAATATGTTACCTCTGAGGGATGGCACACTAAGAGATTATCACCCCTTAGGACATCTGCATGAATTCATTTAGTCAATTAACTTCAGTCATTTAATAAGAGAAGATCTGAGGGAGAGGCAAACACTGATGACAAGGTGGTGATTCTGGAGGACCAGGAAGGAGGGTGGAAACCCTGCTTGCAGAGACCCTGTAAGACAGATATTGCTCCCTTGCTTTGCTTTCATTCTTCCTGAGCCCAGGCTATGAGGCTAGCAAAGGGGATGGAAGGTAATGACCTTTTCAAATGGGCTAATTACTCATTAGTGGCCAGTTGTGATGATTAAATTCTATGCTTGTAAGCATGAAAAAAATAGAACAGAATCAGAATTGAGTTGGTTCTCTTCCTGATTGGTAAAAATAATCTCCTTTATATGGAAATTTAGTTAGGAATAACAAATTACTGGGACAGGAGTGAGGGGAGGAAACATTTCAGGGGTGAGGAACCTGTAGTCTTAAGCTCACATGTGGTTTTCTAGGTCTTTGGGTGTGGCCTTTGGACTGAGTCCAACTTTTATAGAACAAATCCTTTTATTAAGGAGATCTGTTCTGTGAAGCTTGGAGTCAAAGGGCCACACTTGAAGACTTACAGGGCCACATGTGACCTTGAGGCTACAGGTTCCCTACCCCCGATTTAGAGAGGTCTCGATGCCAGCTCCCATCATGGAAGTTAACTCTCTGTATGAAACACAGTAAATCATTTCCTTTCTATAGATCTTCTTTCTTCCTCTGTACCATGAGGGGCAGGTGGGGATGGGGTGGACTCGAGCATCTCTTTCTAAAACTCTTTTCAACTCCGAGGTTCTATGTTCTGAGACCCCTCTAGCTCTGACATTCTATGAATTTACGAGTCTATGGCTCTTAGGGGAAGGATAATAAGGAAGGATAATAACTTTATTCATCAGTGAGACTTCCTTTTGTGTGAAGCTCCCAGCTTCCTACCCTGACTCTATGATATTATTACTCTGGGAGAAGAAAATTTCTAAGGTGACCAGCTCAGTTTGTCCCTCCCACTCTGTGCAGTGTCCCCTGGCCCACTGGTAGGCTTCTCTCCTTTGATTCCTGCTATATTTACTGTCTGCCCTTTTCATCAGTCATGTACTTACCAAGAATATCAAAGAAGAAGGGAATTTAGAGGTCATCTAATCCAAGTCCCTCATTTTATCGGTGAGGAAACTGAAGCCAAGAAAAGGGAGCTGACAGTTCTACAATGGCAAGTCACTCCACCTGTTGTAAGCATCTCTCAGAGTTACAAAGAAGTAACTCTGGGTTACAAAATCCAATCTGGATCAGTAGTTTCCTCACCTGAGAGTTCCCTTTACCATCAAAATTACAGACCCAGTGCCCATTCCTATCATTTATAGTGGCAGAGCCTGGACTTAAACCCAGTTTTCCCAGCATCATCTATGACATACTTCCTCCCCTTCTGACTTGTCTTCTACTAATGCATCTGTTATTTAATTATCAAATCAATATTTAACTTTTTTTGTCTACTTCTATCTCATTTTCTGAGCTAGAGTTTAAAGTCAAATTCTCTGAGATCAGGAATTCAGGTCTTAATCCTTTTTTTGCATTCCCTATGATATCAAGGACAGAAACTTGCACCTCATAGGCAAAGATATATTTAATTCATTCAACAAATACTTATTGAGAAACTGCTGCACACAGAGCTCTGTACTAGATGCTGGGGGTGGGGCTAAAGGAGAGTTACAGAGATCCACTCCCATAGCACTTAGTAGAGGGCACTAAGTTAAGGCTGACCACCATTGATCAAGTCTATCTCAGATTCTGTAGTTGAAGGGAAGGGCTTGTACAGGGAGCCACTGTTGGTAGGGATATCTTTTTCCCCTACCTAGAGTTGGGGGAGGAATTCAGGCAGCTGAACACAAATTTTTGTTCTTAAGAATAGTCAGGTACCCCTATTGCCATTCACAAGACTAGGTTAATTCATTCACCAGCTGTTAGAGCTTGAAGAGGCTTTCAATCAGAGTGCCAGAGCAGGTGAAAGCTCTTAGAGATCATCCTGTACAACTTCCTCATTGTACAGAGAAGGAAACTGAGGCTTGGAGAAGACCTCCAAGATTACATAACAAGTTGAGACTGCCAGGCACTATGGTAGGGGCTGGGGATAAAGAACAAAAATAAGACGTCCCTGCCCTCAAGAAGCCTATATTCCATAAAATATGTACACCTTAAAGTCTATAAAAAATAAATGCAAAACCATTTTCAGATTGAGGGAGACAGGGAGAGTCATTAAGAAAGGGTCTTATGTAGGAGGCAGAACTTCAACTGAGCTTTGAAGGAAATTAAGGATTCTAAGAGATAAAGATGAGGAGGGAGGGAGTTATTTCATGTACAACGAGCAGTCTCTTTAAAAGTAGAGAGCTAGATAAGAGTTTTCTGTGAGGAACAGCAGGAAGGCCAGTCAGGTTGGACCATAGAGTCAATGAATTTATGAATAATAACCCTGGAAAGCTCCAGCAGATCTGAGTTGTGACTGGCTTTAAATACCAAAGGGGTTTTCATTTTATTTTTTCCTAATGTATTTAGTAGATTAATTTATTGACAGCCAGGTGATACAGTAGGTAGAGGGCTGGGACAGGAGTCAGGAGGACCTGATTTCAAATCTTTGTGACCTTGGGCAAATCAACCTCAATTTCCTCAACTGTAAAATGGGCATGATAATAATAGCATCTACTTTGAAAGGTTGTTGTCAGGATCAAATGAGATGATATTTGTAAAGTGCTTACTTGGCATAGTCCCTAGTACACAGAAGGTGCCAATGAATTCTGGTTATTAATATTACTGGTGTGACATGGTCAGACTTGTGTTTTGGGAATATGACTTAAGCAACTCTGCAGAGAGTAAATGGGAGAGGGGAGGGACTAATTAGGAAGCTATTGCAATACAAGACATAAAGACAAAGCTGAATTAGTGAGTGTAGACAAGGGGATGGATTCAAGAGATGATGAAGCAGAATTCACTCAATTTGTTGATTGATTGGATCTTCAGGGTAAAGGAAGAGGCATTGAGAATGGAATAGTCATGCCCTCAACAGAAATAGGGAAGCTTGGAAGAGGGGTGGAATTTTTTGGTGAAAGAAAATTAGTTCTGTAATGGACAAGATGAGTCTGAGCTAGGGTCTATTTAGCTGTAAATGTCAAAGAAGCAGGTAATGATGAAGTATTGGAGATCAGGAGAGACGCTGGAGTTGGATAGAGAGAATATCTACATAGAGATGGGTCTGGATACTGGCCTGATCCCATGGGATCTGATGAGGTTAGCAAGAGAGAAAATGTAGAGACAAAAGAGAGCCCAGGACAAGGTCTTGGGGTACAGTCACAGTGAAAAGATGAGATCTGGATGGTGATCCAGTAACGAAGTCGGAGGAGTAGTTAGACAAGTAGGAGAACAAGAGAGAGTAAGCCTTTCTTGGACTGCCTCAATTTAGAGTGCTTCTTGAAATTACTCTGTGTTTATGTTGTATAGAGAGAGATTTTGAGAAAGAGAACCCCAGTTCAGATCCCAATTCTGGTAGTTACCATCTGTGTAACTTTTGAGGAATCATTTTTAACCTGAGACTTGGTTTCTTTACTGGGGAGATTGACAGATTTTACTAGATCATCTCCCAGATACTTTCTGGCTCAAAATATTCAGCAAAAGTTATGATTAGAGCCTGATTGTCTTGACTCTCAGCACACAGCTTTTTCCAAAACACTGGATTACTTTATACTTTTGCCTAGGGTCAACCTTCTCCTATTCCTGAGACCCTGAGGGATTCGGAGAAGGAGAAGAAGGAAAAGGAGGAGGAGGAGGAGGAAGACGGAGAGGAGAGGAGAGGAGAGGAGAGGAGAGGAGAGGAGAGGAGAGGAGAGGAGAGGAGAGGAGAGGAGAGGAGAGGAGAGGAGAGGAGAGGAGAGGAGAAAGAATCTATTACCTGTTCCTTACCATAATCTAGGCCTTTCTGGGAGATTCTTATGACTATGCCTGGCATCTTCTTCCCCTCCAGAGCCACTGAAATTGCTGCCATCAGCATCAGCCTGACCCACATCTTCTGAGACATCTTGATCTTAGGATGGCCTTGTGTTCTTGGGGGTGTTCTGCACTGGTATATACTGACTCTGACACCCTTCCCAGGACTGTCATCTGAGAGTGAGCAGCGCCTTTATAGCTGAGCAATAATGAGCAGTGGGGGGAGGGAGAAAGAATTCTAAACAATGAAAAAAAGGAGGAAGAGGCTTGGAAATTGCTCCAAGTCTTTCATTTAAGAAAAGGTTTAATCATTAACACAAAATCTACACCTGGGGAAGCTACCAGCCAGGTTTTGATTTCTTAGAGTCTGGATACTGGACTGACAATAAGAGATAGGGCTTTCAATAGGGCTTAACTTAAGGGATCTGGGAGGAATGGCAGGGTTCAATTTCTGCCCTCCTCAGCACCATTATTAGGAACTAAATAAATGGTGATGGAACTGAATTTATCCTTGACACTTAGATCCCTCCCTCCTCGAAAAGCCTGGTATTTACCTGACCCTACCTCCATCCTTTACCCAGAGCAGCCCTGGTCCTGTACTTAACCCCCATCCTGGAACATAAAATTCCCAAGCTGGAAGGAATCTTGGAATGCAGAACATAAATTTCTTGCACTGAAAGTTTAGACATCACCTCTCCTGGACTATTGCAATAGCCTTCTATTCTAATCAGTCTCTTTGCATTCACTCTCTCCTTCTCTCCATACATCTGCCACTCAGCTGCCAAACTGATACTCCTAAAGCACAGGTCTCCATCTTAAGAAGCTTCAGTAGTACCATATTGCTTTCAAGATAACCTACAACTTTCTTGGTTTGTAACTGATAGCCTTTCACAATCTGGATCCAGACTGATTACATATGATTCCCTCTCACCCTAAGTTTCAACCAAATTGACCTATTTTACTGTCTCTATACCTGGCATTCCATCTCTCCTCTCTGCCTCAGCCTATTCTGACTCTCATGACTGAAATGCTCTCCTTACTCACCTCCACCTCTCAAAGCTTGACTTCTTCCAAGGCTTCAGAACTCAAGTGCCACCTCCTCCAAGATGTAGAGAATTTTTCAAATCTGCCAGTTATCTTTCTTACACAAAAAAAGAAAAAAATCCTTAAACCCACCACTTATTTATTTTATGTACATGTTATCCATTTCCTCTTCTGTGAACTTTTGTGTCATCCAAGTAGGATATTACTTCCTGAGGGCTGAGATTATTCTGCTTTTGACTGCACAGAGCCTAGCATATAAAATAAATGCTTATTGTTTAATTGATTGATTGATTGAAATCAGCTCCTTATTTACACATGACAAACAAATATGAAGAAATTACTTTCTCAAGGTCACCCAATGCATTCATAAACTAGTCTAGAATTTTCTTTTTCTGTTTTGACTCTACCTGGTTTATGTATCAAGACTTTATCTATGTGATAAAAAAAAAGTTAAAGATTTTTTGCTATTTAATCATTCTTTGAATGTTTGATGTAATTCACTTATGAACCCATCTGGTCTAGTGTATTTTCCCTTTGGAAGATTATTTATAGCTTGTTCAATTTAACATGCTACCCACCTCCTGAGAGATAATAGATTTAGGATACAGAGACATATGTGTATGTGAACATACATACATATATACGGATCTGTATATGCATATATGTATTCAGTCAGGGAGGAAAAATGTTTTGCTTAACTATGTATACTAGTTACAAGGAATTTGTTTTTCTTTTCTCTTTTTTTCAATGGGGTAAGGAGTGGGAGGTAGAAAAATAGATTTTTGTTGATTTAATTGCTTAAGACAGAGAGGTGTGAGGTTACAGGTGTGGAATGTTACATGCACAGGAATATTATATTTTTCATGTTGTAAAATGCTTTTTGTAGAAACATTTTCAAATTAGAAAGGAAATATAGCTAGTAAATGGGCATAAAATCCTGTGAGAATTAGACTAAAAGAAAATGATAGGAAATAATCTCTCTAGGCTTCTCTCTATAAAAATCAAAGGATCAATACATCATAAATTTAAAGTTGAAAAGGACCTTGGAGATCAACTAATTTAGAGATGTCAAACACCATCATCCTGGCCAAATTCAGGCTGTAGCATTCCAGAGTACCCCAAACCAAATGAAAATGTAACTAGGAAATATTTAATAAAATCAATAAAAATACAATAAAACATAGATGGTATTACATTTAAAACTAAGTCAACAGGTGGCATGCCTGGATCCTTCCACATGGATTAGTAATCCTTGTTTCTATTTGAATTTGACACCACTGATCTAGTCCAACATCTTCATTTCACAAATGAGGAAAAGGAGGTACCAAGAGCTAAAGAGACTTACTTGCCCAACATCACTCTCACATAGGTAACAAGGGGCAAAGCTGGTATTTAAACTCAGGTCCTCAAACTCCCAATCTAACATCCTTTTCATTTCACCATTCTGTCTGATAGGGTTTGACTAATTTCCTTCTAGCTCTTAAATTCTGTGAATTTATAAATAAATGAGATTTTTAAAATATTAAGCTGTAGCAATGAGAAAATCATTATAATCAAATAAGAGAATCATATAGACACCAAAGCATGAAGAATCATCAAAAGCATTCATGCACTGGCCCATTTTGCATATAATTTAAAGAGACCCAAGATTTGACCCAGCTTCTAGACTCATACAAAATGAGTCTGTGTATCAAATACCCTAGTGGTAAAATGCTGAAAAATACTGGTAATTTCGCTTCTATTAAGACTTCAGAACTCTGGGAATTTTCTGTTGAATTGCTCCTTAAGGTTCTCCTTAGGACACATCAGAGATTTCAGTGGCTGCTGTCTCATTTGTGGTATTCTCAGTACTTCAGGATTCATGACTTCTTTTGTAGAGATACACCCTCCTCTGATGCAGATTGCAACCTTTGCATACCTCAGTCACAGTCTTCTTGAGCTGCCGCAGCTGAAAACATTAATTGTAATGACATTTTTCAAAGAAAATTTTGTTGATGTCTTTTTTTTACATTACCTACATTTCTCCTCCTCTTCCAGAGAGCCACTTATAAAAAGGGGGAAAATCATCAAAACTAATCAACAATCCAAACAAATATTATATGCAGTGTTTTTTATCCATAACCCCCATCACTACAACCAAGATTGGGAGTTGCCTGCTCATAGCTCTTTTCTGGATAAAAGCTTGATCTTTACAATTTCACAGTATTCAATCTTCAGTTGGAAGTTACAAATGCAGTCAGGAAGACCTAAGTTCAAATCCAGCTTCAGATACTTACTAGCTGCATGACCCTGAGCAAGTCATTTAGTCACTGTCTGCCTCAGTTTCTTCAGTTAGAAAATGGGAATAATAATAGTCCATGCCTCTCAGGGTTGTTTGTGAAAACTAAATGAGATAATACTAGCTAAAGGGCTCAGCACAGTGCCTGGAACATAATAGATACTTCATAAATGCTTATTTCCTTCCACTTCAATATCAATGTGTCTCCAACTGAATGAATTTCATTCTCTAAGCTTAGTGTCATGGAAAAATCATATGACTTGGAGTCCAGGGACCAGGGCTGTCTAGCCTTGGCTCTGATAATCGCTGGTGGTCCAAGTGTGGGTGGGGTACCGACAGATTCTAAATTTCTTCCCCTGCAAATGAAATACCTGGCTCAAAGGAAAGTGCTTTGTAAGCCTTAAAAGCCTGAAGAACAGTGAGCTTGCAGCCAACCCCAAGATCACCTGTAATTCTCCTCACTCTACCATATCCTTCCAGTTCACCATTTGTAACAGCCTGAGGATCTGTTGCTCCTCTCCATTCCTACTTCAGGCTTTTCCCAACTCATACCTGGACTCTTGCAATAGTCCAGACTATCGACAGGAAGGGAGAATGCAGGAAAGACTGAAGAAAGAGGAAGAGGAGCTAGTGAAGGAGTAAGAGAAGGAGCAGCCAGAGAGGAGAGACACAAGAGAAGGAAGCAAAGGGAGAAAGGGCTGGCCTAATAGGCAGGTGAAATGTTCAAGCTGCAAGGGATCTCAATCATTCCCCCTGATTTGCTAAACCCAGGGAGGAGAAGTTGCTAGAGCTAGATCACACAGACAATACTTGAAAAGGAGAGAGAAAACTGCACATATATCCACCAATCTCACTAAGTTCAACATAGGAAGTAGGAAATATTGAGTAGCTTCAATATAGAAAAAACAGTGTAAAGATACCTGATAATTGGGGCGTCGAGGTGGTGCAGTGAATAGAGCACCAGCCCTGGAGTCAGGAGGATCTGAGTTCAAATCCAGGCTCAGGCACTTAACACTTACTAGCCGTGTGACTCTGGGCAAGTCACTTAACCCCAATTGCCTTGCCTTCCTCCCTCCAAAAAGCAAAAAAGAACAAACAAAAACCCAAAACCACAAAAAAAAACCCTGATAATTCACAAGGAAGAAAATTTAAAAATAAAAATAAAAGAGAGGAAGCAGCACTAAAATCTATGGCCCCAGATGTCTTTACACAGATACACAAAGTCTGGATAATAAGCAAAGTGAACTAGAAATCCTAATGTAAGAAGGTAAATTTAACATCAGAAGCATCACAGAGACTTGGAGGTATGGAACCCTAACTAGATTATGACTACCTTAGTTAAAAAGAAAGATCAGGAAGGGAGGTGGTTGGGTAGATTAGTCTTTTATGTTAAAAGGAAATCTAAGAACCAGAAGGAGAAGAGTAGGGGAAGTATTTAGGTAAAAGGGAGGCAAAAAGAGAGGCAATGATGTCATCAAAGAACACTACAGACCACCTGGACAGATAGAGGAAATAGATGAAGATTTGGGGGAATAGATCTTAAGCTTGGCAGGGGACATGATATGATAATTATGAGAGATACTTATTGGAGTTCTTCCTGTCCCTGTCTCCCTGTCTCCCTCCAACACTCTCTCTCTCTCTCTCTCTCTCTCTCTCTCTCTCTCTCTCTCTCTCTCTCTCTCTCTCTCTCTCTCCCTCCATGCCTCTCTGTCTCTGTGTCTGTTTCTTTCTCCTCTCTTCTTCTCCCTCCCTCTGGATGAACAATAACCTCATCCTTCAAAAGACAACAAAAAACAACAAAAGGAAATGATATTTTGTACCTGGTGATTTTTTCATCAATAAGGAAGCACTGGTTGTAGAAATGATGGGAATTTTGAGGGGAAGTGACTCCTCTAAATTAAAATTTATGATAGAGGAGGAAAGAAAAGTCAGGCATTAATCTGACATGCATCTTAGATTTGGGAAGACAAGATTTTGTAGAATTATGACAAAGGTCATGCTAGTGAGAACTGGGACCTGGGAACATATGTGTTTGGTGAGCCTGCTCTCAGAAATGCCTAATGCTATGGAATGGAACCCTTCTCTCCATCAGAGCATGTGCAGGTATTATATAAATATTACTGCTCCACTAACTATGGGAGGAAGAAACTACTTTTGATTAACTGCTGAGCCAGAACTGGGTATACATATAAAAGGCTGGAGTGAAGCTGTCTCTCTCTGTCTTTCCTGCCTGTGAGTGTTTGAGTGAAGAGACAAGGACCATTGTAAGCCTCTACAGTAGGAAAGGAGCTAACACCTATAGTGTTTTATAAAGCCATGAGCACACAGCTCTGTCATAACTTATGTTCTTGTTACATCTGTTCTTTCTTGCCTTAGTTGAAGGAACTTTGAATTTGTGATCTTTAAATGGTCACGAAGAATACCAGAGGTCCAGGGATGGAAGACCATTTCAGAGTTTGTAGATAGGAGAATCCATTCTTCCACCATCACCAGAAGCTACTCGGACCCAGCCCAGCAGTGGATTGACTTCACAGACAAGATTCCAGGTCCTCCCAACAAGGGAGAGACTGTCTACCTTCTATGCCATATTCAAAAGGGAAACTCACTGGGATAGCTTACTCTGTAGCAACATTAAGTTTGAGCCCATTGTCTGAAACAGTATAGGGGAAAGTGCCCCTGTGGGCATCAGGGGAGGGAGGAAAATTTAAACTTCTGTTCTTGTTTTATCTTTTCAGTTAATATCCTTTTGTAAAAGCTAATTGATGTTAATTGACTAAATGATACTGAAGGGCTAAAGACTGAGGGTATCACTGATATCAAAGAGATACCCAATGTGACCAGCCTGCCGTTGATATTGGCAGAGAACACATCAGGACAAGCTAAGAGTGATGGGAAAAGCAAAGGACAAAGAAAGTGGAAGTGGTTTTTGCTTGGTTTGGTTTTGGGGACATTTTCATTTCGGTTTGAGTTCTTTTTTTGTTTGTTTGCCACGTTTCCGCAAAGAGGAAGACTGAAGAAAGGATAAGCTCTCTGCTCAGGGTTATCAGATGAGAGTGATAACAGGTGATGAAGAGAAGGCAGAGTTGCTTAGCTTTTATTTGTCTTCTCTGCCAGGGATATCTTTGGATTAGGGAGAGAATAAAAATGGCTAAAAGGAGATCAAACCCAAGATAGGGGAGAAAGTACATAGGAAAGAAAGTACTTAGCTGCCTTCAATGAACTCAAGTCATCCGGTCCAGATGAACTACAACCTAGGTTACTGATAGAACTGACAGATATAATTGCTGACCCACTAATGTGATCTCTGAAAGATCCCAGAGGACGGGGGGAGTGGGGGCTGACGCAACACAATTGTTCTGATTTTCAAAAAAGTAAGAAAAATATAATCTGCAAACTATATGTCAGTGAGTTCAACTTCTATGCATGGGGAAAATCTGAATGTTTTAAGAGAGGGTTAACAAACCAAGGAAAACAATCTGGAGGATACATAGAAAGGGAGAAGAGAAAGGTAGAGAGGACCTGGGAAGGGATAGGGCTGAGATGGAAAAGGATCAAGATTACAGAGAAACAGCAAGGCCTAGTAGGAGAAGGAGGCTTCAAAGAAAGGAGGGGAAGCCAAGGCAGGCCTGGGATAGATAGCCCAGCAAAGAAGGGGTGTGGGTATAGGCATGGAGGAAAAGAGGGCAAGCCATCCTTTCTCCCAGTCTCCACCAATCCTCACTCCTCTCCTTTTATCTTTCTCAGGAGCATCTCCTCATTATCCCCAACAAGACTTGGGCCAGCAGAAAACAACACAGTAGTAGGCACTACACACAAGGATATTGGTGTCCTGACAGAAACAGAGAGGAAATGGTTTCCTCCATATATCAGTACTTGGTGAAAAACCCCAACTACCCCTACCTAGTTATATAGCTCTGGGGATTCTTAAAAATTAAGATTCATCAGAACTGGCAGGGAGCTCATAACAGAATGGCAAAGCTAGAAAGGACCTGAAATCATTGAATGGCAAAGCTGGAAGGAACTTTGGAAATCATCTATTCTATCTCTACCCATTCTTCTCTAAAGAAGGAAAACTGAGGTACAGAATTGGATAATGATTTACTTAAAGTCACACATCGAGAGAATGTCAGGGATAGCACTAGAACCCTGTCCTCCTGACTCTCCATCTGAAGTTTATTGGGGTTTTTTCCCCCATCCTACCACATTTTCTTTCAGGAAAATGTTCCATTAAGCATTTGGAGATAGAAAAGATATGTAGGATTTTGTTACTTGGGAGAGTCCCTTTAGAACAAGAGTCTGATAAGAAAAGAGAAAATATTGAGAAACAAGAATACCAGGGCAATAAGTTTAGTTGAACTCTTATGAAATCAGAGTGAGAGAGCTACTCTCCTTGACAGCAAGGGAGAAACTGAGCCAAGCATCAGCAAGGATTCTTCTCTGATGGTGATCCTGAACCAAAGATTGGTCCTCCCCCCTTTTCCCCTTCCCTTCCCAGCATCACCTTAGAGACCATGCTTCACTGCTAGGCTTCCCATACCTAGATATGTCCTTCTCCATTTTGGCACTCACTGAAACCTAATTTTCTCCTGAAGGCACCACTATGGCCAGTGCCTTCTCCAAGAGTGGTTTCTCTTTCTCTGCATCTCTTTGACATCTAGCACTAGGAAGAGGAATTGATGGACTTCTTCCTTTGTCACTTTCAGATCCTCCTTCTGCTACCATCACTCAGCAGTCACCTGTCCTCCTTCCAAGTCCACTCTGTCCTGCCCAGATCCTTGTTGCTGTCATCTATGGGCCCCCATCTACAAAGACTGTGTCATTGATATCAGCACTCTACTAGATTGATTTGCTTTGCTGTTCTGGGGAAACATATATGGGAATGGTGGGGGGGAGGGTTGTTTACATGTTACTTGGGTAATGTCATATTAAAAAAAAAGGAATTGATATAAATGTTCAACTGGATCTATCATCTCAGTAGATTAGGAGTTCTCTCAGATGATGCAGACTATAGCCCTTTCTTGCCTGCCCATATCATGAAACTCCACCCATGGCCCCACAAGAGCTCACTAAAAGGAGCTCCACCACACTGGAAGCATCACCAGGTACCTACCAGTGGATGGATCAGCTGACTGTCCACCTGCCATACCTCAATCTCACCACATGACCAACCCATCTTTTCTTTCTGCCGTATTCTTCTTTGATGACATCTTCCCTCTTATTCATCTTCAGAGGTTTTTGATTTTGTTTTTTAAGGGTTAGTTTTTTTATTTTGGTCTGGTTTTATGTTCCGTCCTGATGATACTCACCAGGTATCTTTCCATTGCCTTTTGTGGGATGCTCATCTTTAGTTGTCTGAAGGCAATGGGGCCTCTGCCACATGGGCAACACTGATAAAATGCTTGCATTAAAAATATGGGCATTCTGCCTCTTGACAGAGAGGTAATAGACTCAAGTACTGAATAAGTCATATTTTTGGACATAGAAAATGTGGGAATTTGTTTTGTTTGACTAAGCATAGTTGTTACAATGGTTCTGATTCCCTTCTTTTTTTCCAATTGGGGAGGGAAAAGTAGGAAAGAAGAAGCTAGTAATAGAGTTTTTTCCTTTCCCACTAGAAAAAATAGAGGTCATTATAGCATTTTTAAATGTATAGAAAAGAATAGAAGGAATGCCCAAAGGAAACAAAATCAGATCTTTGAAAGTCACATATTAAAATTATTACAAACTTAAAAGGAAAAGCAAACTATGTATGTGCTAAAGATTCACCATTTCATATTCAATCCTTGTTTTCTATTTTACTTTCTATATTAAAGTGCTTATTTTCTCGTTTAAGCTCAGAATTTTTTAAAAAAAATATTTTAAAAAAGAAAGAAGAGATGGGTCCATGCTCTTATGGGAGGATTGGGGTAAGTAAAAGTACTTTGTACTATCTAAGAAAGTGATCCAATTCACTCTCCTTTTCAATTCTGGGCCCAGCTCCACTTCTATCTGTTCTGTCTGTCCTAGATATACTTACTATTAGACAAGGCCTAAAGAATTGCATGTTGAAATCTGGGAAATAAATATTTTTATCCCTTTGTTCTTTTCTATGGGGATAGACTGTAATCAATCTTTTATATTATAGAAATAAAAATAAGGTTAAATAATATCGCATATATGTTCATGGCTTCAGAATGGGGTAATGGACTTACAGACAAAAAATGTTGGCATATAAATTCCAACTCAGATACTTACTGCCTAGTTTTTATGTATTGAACAAATCTCTTTACCTCTCTGAGTCTTACTTTCCTCATCTGTAAAATGAGTGTAATCATATTTTCACTACCTACTGTATTTCTATCTTGGCCAGACCTCCTATAGGTACAGCTAAGAAGTTCAGGAGGCTGGAAAATAAATGCCTGTAAGCTCAAGGAGAGATTTCTCAGTGTCTTCCTCTTCTCTGACCCCTACCGATTTTGAACTTAAGGGTGAAAGGACTTGTAGGAATTGAAAATAGGAATCAAGGGAGGACTGCATAGAGGAGAGATAGAATACTGTTGAAAGAAAAATGGAGATATAAAGACTGAACACTTAGGAGGATGAGCTCATACCCAAGGCCACAGCTTCCCTTGACTAGACTTAGGATGACTGCTCAGCAGCAGTGTGGGGCTCAGGATGTCAGCAACTACTAGCAATGATTAGATCTGAGAGTGGCCAATGCCTGTTGTTGTGGCTGACACTGGAAGCTATCTTCCTGCAGTTAACAAACAAGAGGACCACTCCTAACCTGATATGCTCTCATTCACCCATTCTCAGAGAGAGAGAGAGAGAGCAGGATAGAGGGAGATAGCTAACCACAGCTTCTTCTCCTCCACCTTCTGGATATAACCTAAGAGGCTATAGTTTTTTTAATTGTCACCACTTTTAACAGTATCTTTAGGTTTTTGTCATATTTAGGGGAACTCAGTGGCCTATCCCAAGAATCCTCCAAGACTATCCATTTGTAACTTCTAAAGCACTTAACAAAAGTAGTACTTTTGTCAATCATTTTTCAGTTGTCTGCCTCTTTGTGATCCCTTTTGGGGTTTTCTCGGTAAAGATACTAGAGTGGTTTGCCATTACCTTCTCCAGCTCATTTTTTACAGATAAGAAAACTGAGGCAAAGAGTGTTAAGTTACTTGCCCAGGGTCACACAGCCAGTAAGTGTTTGAAGTCAGATTTGAACTAAGGTTTTCCCAACTCCAGGCCTGGCACTCTATCCACTGTGCCACATAGCTGTCCAAAAGCAGTGTTAGAGCTAGCTTAAATAGATGGCATGTCTCTGCTCCAGTGTGAGCAAAGAAAAGGTCCTGAGGAGACAAAAAGCAGGTTCCAGTGGAGAGATAAGGCTCTACACCTGGGCTGCAAGATTTTTCTTTTATTTTAATATTAGTGTCTACTACACGTCAACTCAATAAATAGTTCAAATTAGGAAGGTTAATAGTTGCTCCTCCCACAACTTAGATGAGAAAATTGAAACCTATGCAGAAGAAAGACCGAGCCAATTGCTTGGTGTTGAATGGGCAGTCTGATAAACTCATTAGACACAGTCTCAGAAGGTCTGGAATTGAAGCCTGGCCTCTATTACTTACCAGCTGGGTAACTCTGAGACTCAGTTTCTTCATATGTAAAATGGGGATATTTCCAACTGTTGAGAATCATTTGAGAGCATGCATGGAAAGTGCTTTGGAAACTCTGTATAAACATGAGTTATTATTATTGCCAAAGGCACCTCTAGGAACTTTTGTCAATTTTACTGACCCCTGAATCGCATAGTGAGTCTGGGCCCAGCTGGGCTATGAGCTCCTTTCCCCATTCCAACCCCCGTCTCCCTCCTTCATTTAGCAACCTCCCAAGAGCCACATTTCAGCCAGCCCTTGGCTCTTTCTCCCTTCAAAGCCCTCCTTCCTTCCTTCCTTCCCTTCTCCTTATTTTGACACTCAGTAGGAGATCCTTTCTTCACCTTAAAGTTGATTCAGCAGGACTAGGGAGTGGTTTGACATTTTGCTGCTGTCCTCTTCCTATGAGTAATTTCTCCCCTCTTTGCCTAAGGAGTGGACTAGGCTTCTAGCCACCATGCTTCAAAAACCTGAGAGGGCTAGACAGTTTGAGCTGTAGTTAAGTGAAAGGGCACTGGACTCAGAGGAAGTGGGGAGGGCCTTGACCAATAATAGACTTGGTCACCTTGCTCTAGTTGACTTCACATCTCCACTATTAGTTCTTCAGTCAAGCAGATTGCTGAAGAAAGAAGTTCTGTAGATAACTTCCTAACAACTAATCTACTGATGTGAGAAATTATTTTAGTCCAACAGCCTCCATCTTCAGAGGAGAAAACTGAGGTGAAGGGAAAGAAAGGGAAAGGGAGGGGAGGAGTGCAGAGGGACTTGCCAAAGGTTATACAGTCAATAGGTTTCAGTGCAAGCAATTGAACACAGGTAGGTCTTAGGATTCTAAGGTCAGGATTCTGTCTACTATATCACACTACCTCTTTTGACTAAATATAGAATCCCTTTCTCAAAAACATCTCATTATTACTTTGCTGTTATTGATATTGTTGGACTTTTAAAAAATCATCTTCATTTCCCAACATATCTTCTACCCCATTTCTTACCCAGAAGGCCATCCCCTAAAGAATGAAAACAAGAGAGTGAAAAAAATTCTGCCAAACTAACCAACATATCAATTAAGTCTGACCTTATCTGCAGCATTTCTCCCCTACACTTCTGTACCTCTACAAAGAAGGAAAGGAGATACATTCTCATATCTCTTTCTCTCCCTTGGGCCAAGTTTGATCATTATATACATGGCATTCCATTTCAAAGTTTTGGTGCTTTCTGTTTACATTGTTATAGGCATTGTGCATGAGGGTTTTTTGTTCTTCATTCTATATCCATTCACATAAATCTTTCCATATTTTTGTATTTTTTCATATTCATAATTTCTTATGGTCCAATATTATTCTAGTACATTCATGTGCCATAATTAGAGTTTTTTTCCATCCCATTGGTGGGAACCTACTTAATTTCCAGTTTTTACTACTATAAAGTCCTGCTATAAATATTTTGGGGTATATGGGATCTATCTTTGTATTTTCTGATATTTTTAGGATATATATCTAATATCAGGATCTCTAGGTAAAAGGTTATGATGATTTTCACCTCTTTCTGAGCATAATTCCAAATTTATTTCCAGAATGATTGGATCAACAACAGCTCCACCAACAATGAATGTGTGCTACACCCCCTCTACCCCCCATTTACCATTAAAATCTTTTGTCAGCTTTTCCAAATTATTGGGTGTGAGGTGAAACCTCAGAGTTGTTCACAAAAACACCTTGTAAAGGGACTTTTTGAAACAAAAACAGGGATAGCCCAAAGCAAATTTGTGTTTCAGGGAGTTTTCCTCTGTACCTCTCTATCATTCCCTCCTATGCACCCCCAACACAACCCCCTGAAATGGATGGAGCAGGAACCTGAGTTCTATCTCCAGAACCTGGCTCTGTGAGCTTGAATGAGTTATTTCCCTTTGCTGAATCTGTTTTGTTCCTTTTTAATAAAACAGGGGTAATAATATTGCACTACTTTCCTAGCAAGGTAAGAGAAAGTGCCTTGTAAATCTTAAAACCATTGGGAAATAAGCGCTAACTCCTGCCTTCGATATTTACTAGCTGTGTGAGTATGGGCAAATACCTTAGACCTGACAGTGATGCCTGCTGTTGAGACTGATGCTGGAGATATTCACTAATATGGACTAATTCCCTAATCGAAGCTGAAATGTAAAGGAGCCAGTACCGCCATGATGTTTGTTTCTTCTCAGAGTCTTTTCCTCTGCCTTCAAGGATATTTTCTTGAAGAAAATTTGCTAACTCCTTTCTCTCTCAAAGCTAGAAGCCACAAATCCAAGAGCCCTCCTCTTCCAAGTTCTTGCCAATTCTGCCCCCAGGCAGGTGAGGGAAAATAAGTAACCAATCTCCACCAATGAAGAGAATGTTATGCAAATGAACTTTGAGCCACAAGTTCCATTCCTCAATCGTACATGTTCCTATCTTCCCAGTCTCTCCCTCCCTTCTCTTAACCTTTCTCTGAAGAGAATCTAGAGTGTCTAGAATCTAGGGTCCTCTCTCCAGGATAGAAGCCAGAAGACCAAGATCTTTCCTCTCCCAAGTTCTTGCCAATTCTGTCACTCACCAAGATGTACAACATTGAGCAATTAATATTCACCAAAGAGGAGTGTCTTATGCAAATGGGCTTTCAGTCATGGGTTACATTATTTTTTGTCATTATTATTATTATTTTGACTATTACTAGACATCATCTGAATGAAGACTTTATCCCTTTTCTCAGTGAATTTATAATCTATTGGAGAAAATGAGATTCATATGCATGAATTCCAAATGAAGAAAAAGGAGAGGAGGAATAGATTTGAGTGCTAGACTGTGCATTACAAAATGCAAATGCTAGAATAGGTGGGGTCATGTGGGGCAAAGAGCCCTAGCTTTAGAGTCAAAGGGGTAGGGCTCAAGTCTGGCTCTTCTGTTTATTACCCAGGTAACACTGGGCCAGTGGCTTTACCTCTGAAGGCTCAATTTTCTTCATCTGCAAAAATTAGACTCAATGGCCTGTAAATATCCCCTTTGGCTCTTAATTCCCAGGATTCTAAGAGAGAGGAGGAAAAGCACAGTGTGTCCTGTTAGCAAAGGCTTCATGGAAGAAGTGACCAAAGGAGGCTGGGATGAAAGCAAAACCTTTATGAGTGACTATCAGGGAGAGCCAGAGGTTGTCATTCCTGCCAGCTGTGCTTTGCCTGGGAAGGATCAAGCAGTGAGAGGAAAAAAAAGGAAACCAAATTGGGTCTCACGGAAAAACACTCAGCTTCTGCTTTGGGCCAAAATAATGGGAGGGGCCCTGGAGAATGAGTTGCAAAATCTAACTGTGCAGGAAACTCCCCACTGCAGGGAGCCAGACTGCCTCTGCCTCCTCCGCCCAAGCACTGGGACAACCACAGGGAAAATATGCAATAGCAAGGCCATTGCAAAATTCCAGAGACTCCCTGAGTCCCCAAGCTAATTCCCAAAGGCAAAATAGTAAAATAGGTGCTGGCTAAAGGGTAGCTGAGGCAGTCTGATGATTTCCCCTATAGAAGGCTTTCCCAGGAGGAGCTATTGCATATACAGGCTAAGTGATATAGAGTAAAGAGCATCAGTCTGGGGTCCAGGTGATGCAACCTGAGCTAAGGCCAAATTCAAATGCCACCTCTCCCGAAAGCCTTCCATGATTTCCCCCATCAGGAATGGCCTAGGGATGCTGGATTTGGAGCCAGAAGATTTGGTTCCAAATTCAGTCCCCATAACCTTGGAACCATATAGTCTTGGGCAAATCACCAAGTCTCCCTTTCTGGGCCTCAGTTTTCTCATCTGTAAATTAAAGTTAGGCTAGAAGATTTCTCAAATCCCTTAAGTGATAGGAGGGTATGATGGAAAGGGCTCCAGATCTGGAGTTAGAACATCCATGTTTGAATCTAAGTGGCTTTGTCATTTATCGTCTGTGTGACTTTAGACAATTCACTTAACTTCTCTGGTCCCAGTTTCTTCATCTGTAAAGTGAGGAAGTTGGACAACATAGACAGTACTTTATTACTTTAAATCTTATTCTCCTGTAATTGCGTATCATCAAAACACACGTAGCACTTTGTTCTTGTCATGTGCATATATCGGGGATTATGTAATTTTCATATGCTACAGCAGATTATAACTTGTGTGTTTATACCTTACCCCTCTAGTAGACCATAAGCACTATGATGGGTGTTATCTGCATCTCTACATTAGTGGTGTCAAACTCAAATAGGAATGGATCCCAGCTGTCTACATAGGGCAGCTAAGTGGATAGAGCATCTGCCCTGGAGTCAGAAGGACCTGAGTTCAAATTCGAGCTCAGATGCTTACTAGCTATGTCAAGTCCTTTAACCCTGTTTGCCTCAGTTTCCTCATCTATAAAATTAGCCAGAGAAGGAAATGACAAAAAACTCAGCTATCTTTGTCAAGAAAACCCCACATGGGGTCATGAAGAGTCTAAACAACAACAACAACAAATTTTAAAAACCCACCATCTGAATATTGCCTTAGCAAAGCAAGAATTAACATTGTTGCATTGAACTTTTATTTATTTTGTTTAACATATCCCAAGTACATTTTAATTGACTTCAGTTTGCACTCAGAGGGTTTGATGGGCAGTTTGTGGCCTGGGGATACTCTGATCTATATGATGTATTTATCCTGGTTCCCTGCATAGCACTCTATATGTGACTGGGCTTAAATTGAATTTATAAGGATCAAACAAGACCATTTGAACAAAGTATTTGGCTATTGTTGGGCTCCCCGAAAAGGATGGGTCAAGGCATTTTGGTGTAATGGAGAAAACATTTCTTAAGCAGCACTGTATGAAAGTAGTATGCTAAAAATAAAATAATGCTTGTTCTCAAAGAGCTTGCATTCTACTGAAGGATACAGCCTGCCCACAAGTAGTATAAGGTATACACTGACTGTTGTTGTTGTTGTTTTTATTTATTTAAATAGGCGCTATGATTTTTAATCAGCATAGGGAAATCCCAGGGAAGAAATTCCCACTATCCATCCTGTTGGATGTTTTCTCTACCACTTAAGAGTCTTAAGTTGCCTTGGGTAACTTGGATGAGCAAGTAATTTACTAAGGATCATAAACCACCAGGTGATAGAAGGAGGGATTGAACTCAGATTTTCCTGCCTCTGAAGTCAGCTTTCTATTGTTTACACCACATGGCCCCTCATGAACAAAGTAATACATTCATATGGGAAAGGGTGCTAATGATTGAGATCACAAACGAGCTGTTCATGAGCTCCCCCCATAAGCTCAAATACCTATAAAATATGACTCTAAACAAACTTTAGAGCTACAGAACTCACAAAGTGACAGAGAGAAACAAATCTCCCACTGAAAGCAGCCTAGAAGGCTGGCAGGAAGGGTCCATAGCAGTATGCAGGGAGCCTAGCCCAGCTCCCTCTTCCCTCCCAGCCCTTGGTTTTAGCCCCAGGGCAGCCAGACCAGCAAGAGGCTAGAGCAGATTTGGGAGAATCAATTGCCAGCATCTGTGGAGGTTTCCAGAATTAGCACACCAAAAAATGCCAAAGACAAAGAAAAAGGTCAGTGTAGAATACTGTTGGAACTAGGGAGGGATGGCATGGTCCAGCCTCTGACACATGGTTGCTTCAGAGCTCTTGGCCTGCAGATTGTAGGGGGACCAAGCAACCAGTCTGAGGGGTAATAGCTCTTCCTTTAACCTGCTTGCATCTGGATCACTGTCTTGGGTGAAGGTCCTGGAGTATGTGATCAGGTGCCAGAGCCTGTGGAGGCTTCAGAGAGGGCACCCAACTAATAGCTCCAGTAGCTGCAAAAACCCCAGCTCTTTGGGACAAAGCTCTGCTCTCTTGAATCAGAGCTCTACTGTGGCAAAAAGCTTAAAAGTCAAGTAATTGAGTGGCAACATGAGCAAGCAAAGGAAGCAAAGCAAGCACATCAGTCAAACCTTAGATTCCTATTTTGGGGATAAGAAGGATCAAAGCATGAAGAGGAGGAAGACAAAAAAGTCAGAACTCCTGCACCAAAAGCTTCCAAGAAAAATATGAACTGATTACAGGCCATAGAGGACCTTAAGAAGGATTTTGAAAGCCAAGTATGAGAAGTGTAGGAAAAATTGGGAAGAGAAACAAGAATGATGCAAGAAAATCATGAAAAGAGGGTCAACAACCTAACTGAAGAAAATAACACCTTTAAAAAAAGACTAACTCAAATGTCAAAAGAGGCCCAAAAAACCAATGAAGAGAAGAATGCCTTAAAAAGCCAAATTTTCCAGATGGAAAAAGAATTTCAAAAGCTCAGTGAAGAGAATAATTCCTTCAGAATTAGATTGGAGAAAATGGAAGCTAATGACTTTATGAGAAATCAAGATACTATAACACAGATCCAAACAAATGAAAAATAGAAGGCAATGGGAAACATCTCATTGGAAAAACCACTGACCTGGAAAATAGATCCAGGAGAGATAATTTAAAAATTATTGGACTACCTGCAAGCCATGATCAAAAAAGAGCGTAGAAATCATCCTTCAAGAAATTCTCAAAGAAAATTGCCCTGATGTTTTAGAACCAGAGAGCAAAATAGAAATGGAAAGAATTCACTAATCACCTCTTGAAAAAGATCCCCAAAAGAAAACTCCTAGTAATGTTATAGCCAGGTTCCAGAGTTCCCAGATCAAGGAGAAACTATTACAAGCAGCCAAGAAGAAACAATTTGAACATTGTGGAAACACAATCAGGATAACACAGGATCTGACAGCTTCTACCTTGAGGGATCAAAGGGCTTGGAATATGATATTCCAGAGGTCAAAGGAGCTGAGATTGAAACCAAGAATCACCTACCCAGCAAAACTGAGTATCATGTTTCAGGGGAAAATATGGTCATTCAATGAAATGTAGGACTTTCAAGCATTTCTGATGAAAAAAACCAGAGTTGAATAGAAAATTTGACATTCAAATACAAGAAACAAGAGAAACATAAGAAGGTAAACAAGGAAAAGAAATCATAAGGATCTTATCAAAGTTGAAAAGTTGAACTATTTTCATTCCTACATGGAAAAACGATAATTGTAACTTATGAAAATTTTCTCAGTATGAGGATAGTTGAAAGGACTATAAATGTGTGTATGTGTGTGTGTGTATATATATATATATGTATATATATATATGTGTGTGTGTGTGTGTATATATATATATGTGTGTGTATATATATATGTGTGTGTGTATATATATGTGTGTCTATATAGGAGGGTATATGTGCATATGAATATATATGTGAATGTGTGTACATATGTGCATAGGTATACATAGCAGAAGGCACAGGATCAATTGAATAGGAAGGGATGATATTTTAAAAATACAATTAATATATGAGAGAGAAGTATGATGAGAGGAGATAGGGAGAGATAGAATAGGGCAAATTATCTCATATAAAAGAGGCAAGGGAAAACTTACAATGAGGGGAAGAACAGGAAGGCAAAAGGGGATGGGTCAACCTTACTCTCATTGAATTTGGCTTAAAGAGGGAATAACATACACACTAATTTGGGTATCTTACCCTACAGGAAAGTAGGGGAGAAGGGAATAATAGGGGGGGATTATAGAAGGGAGGGCAGACTGGGGGGGAGAGTAGTTAGAAGCACACACTTTTGAAAAGGGACAGGGTCAAAGTAGAAAATAGAATAAGTGGGGGGTGGGATAGGATGGAAGGAAATATAGTCAGTCTTTCACAATATATCCACTATGGAAATGTTTTGCATAGCTACACATGTACAACCTATATTGAATTGCCTATCTTCCCAGTAAGGGTGGGTGAAGAGGGAAGAAGGGAAAGAATTTGGAACTCAAAGTTTTAAAATCAATTTTTTAAAAAAATATTATTATTATTTTACATGCACTGGGAAATAAGATATACAGGTACTGGGGTATCTTGCCCTACTGGAAAGTTGGAAGGGGAATTGGGGAGGATATAGGAGAGAGCAGATTGAGGGAGGGGGTATTCAGTGGGATCACTGTTTTGGTGTGGCCAGTAGGGGAAAGAGGGAGAGAAAATTTGTAACTCAAAATCTTGTGGAAATGAATGTTGTAAACTAAAAATAAACATAAAAATTTTTAAGAGGGCCTCAAATACTAGTTCTTTCTCTGTTCTTTATAAATATTTTTTCTATTTATTTTTAACATTAAAAAATTTGAGTTTCAAATTCTCTCTTCTCCCCTACCCTTCCTCCCCACATTGAGAAGGTAAGCAATAGGATATCAATTATATACATCAAGCCATGCAAAACATTTCCATATTAGTCAACCTTACATGTATTTTTTTGGTCATTCAACAATCTTTATCAAGAATTTGCTATTTGGCATATACCATGTTAAGCCATGGAAATAAAAAGAAAGGTAAAGTATAGTCGCTGCCCTCAAGGAACTTAGAGTCTAATAGGTATTAAAGAGAGTTAGAATTGGAAAGTCTTCAGAATTCCCCTAGTCCTGTCTTATTTTTTTAATTTGAAAAGATTTTTTTTTGTTATGCTATACTTGAAAAATAGCAGACATGAGCATTTCCTTACATACAGGACAGAAAAAGAGAATTATCCCCCAAGCAACAAATCTTTATTATGTAACTTACATTCAAAAAAGGATAATAAATATAACAAGTTAGTTTCAAAGCTTCCCTGCTTGTTGGTATCTCCTTCTGAACCTCTATTGTTCTGTGCATTTTTTTAAATGAAATTATTATTTATTTATTTTTAACATTCTTTTTTTTTTTTATTTCTAAATTCCCTCTAAATTCCCTTCCCACCCCTCCCCCAGACTCTGTGAAGGCAAGCAATATGTCATCAATTATAAACGTGAAACATTTCCATATTAGCCATATCACCAAAAAAAAGTAAAAAATCATATTTCAGTTTGTACTCAGAGTTCATCAGTTCTCTTTCTGAATATAGATAGTATTTTTTTTATCATGAGTCCTTTGGAATTGTCCTGGATCATTGTATTGATTAGAGCAGCTAAGTCTTTCAAAGTTGAGCATCATTACAATATTGCTGTTACTGCATCTCCTGGTTCTGCCAACTTTACTTTGCATCCACCTATCTTCCAATGTTGTTCTGAAACCCCGCCCCCATCATATCCCATATCACAATAGTATTCCATCATAATCATGCCACATCTTGTTCAGATATTACCCAATTATTGAGTATCTCCTCAATTTCCAACTCTTTGCTACCATACAAAAAACTGTTATAAATACTTTTGTACCTACAGGTACTTTTCCTTTTTCTTTGATTTCTTTCGGGTACAGACCTAGTAGTCGTATTGGTGAGTTAAACGTTCTGCACAGTTTGATAAACATTTGGGCATAGTTCCAAATTGTTCTCCAGAATGGTTGAACCAATTCACTCCTCCACCAACAGTTGATCATGGTACCTATGTTCCTTCATCCCCTCCAGCATTTGTCATTTCTGATAGGTGTGAGATGGTCCCTCAGAGTTGTTATAATTTGTACTTTCTCTAATCAACGGTGATTTAGAGCATTTTTTTCATGACCATAGTTTTAATTTATTCTTCTGAAAACTAACTTTTCATCATTTATCAATTGAGGAATGGCTCTTATTTTTATAAATTTGACTCAGTTTCCTACATATTTGAGAGATGAGGTCTTTATTAAAGAAACTTGCTGTAAAAATTTTTATATGACTTCATTATCTGTGGTACCTTTTGGCAAAATAAAGTTTCCCTGATTATGCCTTTTAATTAGGTCTATTTTTTTGGTTTTGCTTGGTTCAAGTTCATGATTGCTACCTCTGCCTGTTTTACTTCAGCTGAAATATAAAGATTCTGCTCCAACCCTTGATTTTAATTTTGTGCATGTGTCTTTCTGTTTCAAGGGTGTCTCGTTTAAACAGCATATTGTTAGATTTTAGTTTCTACTTCATTCTGCTATGTGCTTACGTTTTATAGGTGAGCTCATCCCATTCATATTCTCAGTTTTGATTATTAAGTTTGCATTTCCTCTATCCCATTTTCTTTTGTCTGCCCTTCTCTCTCTTTTTATCCTGTCTCTCATCAAAAGTCTGTTTTGCTTCTGACCACTGCCTCCCTTAATCCACCTTCCCTTTTATAGGCCCCTTTTAGATATCTCTTAATCCCTTCCCCTCCTATTTACCTATTGGGTAAGATAGATTTCTATACACAACTCTGTGTGTGTGTGTGTGTGTGTGTGTGTGTGTGTGTGTATTCTTCCCCCTTTGAAACAATTCTGATGAGAGTGAGGTTCAAGCATTATCTGCCACCATCACTCCCAATTTTCCCCTTCACTGTAAAAATTCTTCCTTGCAGGCCTCTTTTCTGTGAGAAATTTTTCCCCATTTTACCTTTCCCTTCCTCCCAGGACATCCCTCTTTCTCACCTCTTCATTTACTTTTTTGAGATCATCCTAACATAACCCACTCACAGTCATACCCTCTGTCTATCTAGACTCCTAACTATCCCAGTAATGATAAAGATATTAGGAGCTACAGGTATCATTTTCCTATATAGGAATGTAAACAGGTTAAACTTGAGTCCCTTGTGATTTCTCTCTCAGGTTTATCTTTTTATGCTTCTTTTGAGTCTTGTGATTGAATATCAAATTTTCCATTCAGTTCTGATCTTTTCATCAGAAATGCTTGAAAGTCCTTTATTTCATTAAATATCCATTTTCCCCTGAAAGACCATACTCACTTTTGTTGCGTAGGTCATTCTTGATTGTGATACTAGCTCCTTTGTCTTCTGAAATATCATATTCAAGCCCTTCACTCCTTTAATGTGGAATCTGCTACGTCTTACATGATCCTGACTGTGGTTCCATAATATTTGAATTGTTTCTTTCTAGCTGTTTGCATAGTTTTTCCTTGACTTGGGAGCTCTGGAATTTGACCATATTATACCTGGGAGTTTTCTTGGTATCTCTTTCAGGTGGCAATCAGTGGATTCTTTTCATTTGTATTTTATCCCCTGGATCTAATATATCAGGACAGTTTCCCTGGATAATTTCTTGAAACATGAGGGCTAGGCTGTTTTTTTATCATGGCTTTTTCAGGTATCCAATCATTTTTAAATCATCTCTTCTTGCTTTTTGTAAACTCATGAATGGGTCAGTGGGTTGAACAAATAATTAGGACTAGATTCTAGTGTTAATTCTTGTCAGTACAAGCTACATGCCCTTTGACAAATCAAAAAACAGAATGTTGGAGCTGAGAGTTAGATGAAAGATGATCTAACTCAGTCTCTTCATATGGCCATTTTTGTTTTTTAAAGATATAATTACAGAGTCAGCTTTAAATAATAACAAAACCAAATTAAGTGTATTGACAGTTAAACTTCCTTTTTAAAGGCCAAACAACAAACTATCCTTTCGTTTTACCTGTAGGAAAAGTGAAGCTGAGAGAGGGAACGTGACTTGCCCAAGGTCACACAGCCAGTAATTGGCAGAGCCAGGACTAGAATCCAGATTTCCTGACTCCCAGCCTGCACTACCCATTCCACTGCATCACAAGGCAACTCAGTTTCCTTAGCTGTCAAATGGATTTGTCTGGGAACTACCTCACAGAATTCTTGTGATGACCGAATGATAATAGTGAAAGCTCTTCTATAAGCATCAAATACAGTTAGGCATCAGTTGTATGTGCCTGGAAGTGGATGGGAGAGAGGATTGTACATTGCTGTATTGCTGTGCAGCATTGCTGTACTTTTCTAAGGAAGGAAAAGGAAGTAGCCCTAAGATGCTGGCTTCTCTGCCTCTTGGCCCTGGTCTCCCAGAGAAGGGCCTGACCAGCTGGGAGAGGCCAAGCCAGGTCAGCTGCCTTTAGAGAAAAGGCTAAGGGATGGAGAAAGGTAGTTCTAGCATTGTATTTCCCTTTCAGCTGTCGGAAAGAAGAGAACTCTGGTTTGGGAATGGGACCTAGAAATGACCTCCAATTGTACATTGCCAGAAAAACTATCTACAATTCCTCTGGGTCTCTCTGCTTCCTTCATGAATGTGAGACTTAAAATTCTAATCATAGAGTATTTGAACTAAGAGGGCCCTTAGAGATCCTCTGTTCTAAGTCCCTAATTTTAGAGAAGAGGAAGCTGAGACCCAGAGAGCAAAAGTTTCCTTAAGAGAAGATTCAGGGCTAAAATGGTGGCCTTCTGATTCTGAGAAAGCACAGTCATTTATGCCTCAACAGATCTGGGGTCTAAGGGCATGGGTTTGAATTCTACTTTCTGGCTATGAGAAAGACCTTGAGTCAATCACTTAGCAGGGGTGGGGAGCCTGTGACCTTGAGGCCACATGTAACCTTCTAGGCCCTCAAGTGTGACCTTTTGACTGGATTCAGACTTCACAAAACAAATCCCCTAAATAAAAGGATTTTTTCTGGAAAACTTGGACTCAGTCAAAAGGCTGCACCCAAGGACCTAGAAGGCCTTGAGGCCACAGGCTCCCCACCCTGGGGGAGCCATGGGCTCTCAAGTTCTCAGTTTCCTGCTATGCCTAAAGAAGAAAGTTAAACTAGATGATTTCTAAAAACCATCTCTAAATCCGTTGGTCCCAAGTTTATTGTAACTCCAGCTTCTATAACTAATATCTGCTAATAGGTTCCAGGTTTGAGCTCAGGAATGTGAATTTGAAGTTAACAATCACTGAGAAGCCTTCAGACTATGGACTTCTCTTTACATCTGGCCTTTGCTAAAAGTTTCATAGTTTGGCAAACTTCTCACTTGTAGGGACTGGTTCCATCATTAGTGGTCTTATTTACAAAATACATAGACCTCAGACTGCCTTAGGGTCTCCAGGATCTGTCTCTGGGGATATTTATTAAATCTTTTTCAAAAAGTAAGGTAGGGTGGAGTGGACTGTATACTGGGATCTATTTTCTTTTCCTCTCCTAGAAAGCCCTCCCTGGATTCTCCTACAATTAAAATACCAACCACCTTTCCAGGCATTCCAGATCGATGTCTGCCTCCATCAGGAAGACTTCCCTCACCATTCAAAGTTCACATTCTCCCTTCTCTGATCTCTTGTATCACTTATAGTAGGTACCATTCCATCTGGCACTTAATTATTCTCCAGTTGCTCATGCCAAATAATCATAGACAATAAAGCTGGAAAGGCCCTTAAAGATCATTTCATCCAAACTCTTCCCCCCATATTTTAAATATGGGAAAACTAAGGAGCATAAAATGGAAGCAATTGTAAGGGGCATATGGAACATTATGTGCTGGGCAGTGTAGCTAGATGGTAGACTGGAAAGGTGGGAAGGAACTGGATGATAAAAGGTTTTAAATGTCCAAGAGAGGGATTTCTGTTTGATCTTGAAGGAAGAGGGAGCCCAAGACTCTGGGAAGGAAGGATTGGGCAGGGAGGCACTGTGAAATAGTAGCAAGTAGGTGGAACTTGAATTCACAGCACTAGAGTTCAAATTACAGTTCTGCTATTTACTTTCTGGGCCAAAGTGAATTTTGTAATACACTGGGCTGCCCGTGTCACCTCCCCCTAGCCCCAATAAACTCTACTGGCTCCCTGCTTCCTCCAAGATCAAACAGAAATCCCTCTCTTGGCCATTTAAAACCTTTTACCATCCAGTCCCTTCCCACCTTTCCAGTCTCCTTATATTTTGTGTCCTTCTACACATTCTACCATCTAGCTACACTGCCCAGCACATAATGTTCCATATGCTATCTCTATGCCTTTGTATTAGTTGCCATCCAAGTTGGGAAAGTTCCCCTCCTAATCTCCACTTCTTAGAATTCTCAGCTTCTTTAAAGATTCATCTCAAATCCCAACTTCTACAGGAGGCCTTTCCTTGTATTCCCAGCTGCTAGTGCTTTCCCTTCCATACACTCTGAATGTGTCATGTGTGGACCTAATTATTCACTTGTTGGCTTCCCCATTCAAACATGAGCTCCTTTATACTGGGACTATTTCATCATTCTTTGTATCTCCAGTGCTTGGAACAGTGCCTGGCATATAGTAAGAGCTTAATAAATTCTTGTTGACTGTATGGCCATGGTCAACTCACTTCGCCTCTCTGGGTCTCAGTTACCTTACCTAAAAAAATGAGTGTTTGACTAAATGACCTCTAAACCTTCTATTTATCTATGTATCTATCTATCCATCATTTATCTATACTCTATCATCTATCATTTATTTATTACCTATCATCAAAATATTACTTATTATCTGTTATCTATCATTTATCTAGCTATCATCTGTGGCATATTTTATATATAAAATGTTAATGTATTAATTATAATTAGTTACAATATTCTATAATATTCAATATAACAATATATTGTTATATATTAATAAGTTTTATACACACATACATGTATCCCCATATAATACACACATATACATATATATGTATATATATATATATATATATGCCATGGTTATTACACCTACTATGTTATACTGCCTCAGGAGACTTGAACTCCTCCTCCAACATAAGAAATTCCTTCTCAGAAGCTTTGCTGGAAGGGTTCCACCCCTAAGCTACCAGATGTTCAAATCTTAACATTCCAAATTGGCTTGTTCTTTTATAGATGATACAGAGTGTGACCAAATTTCCTCAGTTAAGACCAGTAGACTTTTCTACAATGCGACTCAGTTTACAGTAGCATAATTTTATTCATTTGCTGACAGGGTTCATTTTTCCCAAGGAACCACACACAACTCATTGTGTCTATTAAAAAGATTTTCATAACCTACAATGTAGTAAACCTTTTCATCAAAGTCATTTCCATCTTCTCTCAAAGTGCTTGCTAATATCAAGAACTTGTTCCCGTTCTTTTGAATGCTAAAACATCCTTGAAAGGCTCCTCAAACACTGTCATTGCAGCTCTCTCTTCAGTGAAGGCATCTGACTGAAAGTGTGGGTGGATCAGATTGCTGTTAAGCAGGAGGTGGTATAAGGAAATGTTTATCATAGACTAGCAGAAAGATCCCCCAAACCTGATTCCACCCAACTTATCTCTGAGGTAGTCATGTTTATCTTCACCTTCTTTTCATTCTTGCTTTGAATGTAATTATGAAGTTTTATAAAGCCAGTTTGGAAGGCTGCTGGGACCCCAGTCTATTGATGCCACAAGGACGTTAACTTTCCTGGCTAGTTCATTCTCCTGGTTATTATGAGTACCAGGCTCCTGGGCTAGGCTGCTTCCTCCAGCCTTTGCAGTTAGGTAGCACAGGGGTGACAGTACACCCAGTGGCTTCCTCCAGGTCTGGGGGGACATCTCAGAGATGGGCAGTGGACTAATTTCATTGGAAAGATGCTCATTTGATCAAGGACTTTTCTCACCGTCTAAAGTCTTGCTTGATTGTGTGTTTGATTCAACATGGATACATCTGGGTGTTTTTTCACACTTTCAATTGATTGTTCTCAGCTGAGAAAAGCATCTTGCCATTTACTTTAAGTGGAATGAGGACAATTTATTATTTGACTGAATTGGCCTCCCACAGTTACATCACAATAAGTTCCAAATGAAAACATGTTGATAGAAAAATTCACATCATAAAAACATTAGAGTAACAAGGAAGAAAACCAACACAACTATTGATAAGGGAAGAGTCCATGCCTCAGAAGAAGGGAAAAATACCACAGGACTTGAAAACTGGAAGGACTTTAGAGATAATCTAGTCCTACCTTCTACCTCCTTCATTTTATACATAATGCCCAATGAGTGTTCATATGTTCCAAGCTACAAGGCACCTTAGGGGTCAGTTAGTCCAAATCTCTTATTTTAGGAGAGGTTTGACTCAGAGAAACATCAGAAAAGGGAGGTGACTCGTTCAAAGTCACAATATGTAGCAGAGACATAGATATAAATGTGTATATATATGTACATATATATATGTGTGTGTGTGTGTGTGTGTGCGTTGTGTGTATATATAATACACATGCAAACATAGATATATATGAACTGTGATTATGCTGGGAAGGATTTGATTCATCCCCTGGTTTTTACTCAGACCACTTCTACTTTCTTTTTTTTTTCACTGTTTAAGGAATTTTTATTAAAGCAAGAATTTTATAATCCAAATTACGTTTCCTTGCTCAGCTATCAATTCTGTTATCTAAAACAGTGGTGATATTCTGAGCTTTTCCACAGTAAAGAATTACAAAATTAAAGAAAGGAATGCTTTAAATTTTTGTACTGTGCTGAAAATTCTTTTCCCCCCGGGTCTATAAAACATTAATTTGTTTTTATGTATTTTACTATTTTTTTGGGTACACTTCTACTTTCTTAACTGGCCAAACACCCAATGTCCTGGCCACAGAAAGAGTTTCTGAAGTGTCAGAATTTTCAGGAACTGGGCTTCTAGTCACTGTCAGCAACAATGGACTATTGGGGGAAGAAGTGTGGCTCAGCAGTAACCATGTACCCAGTCCCAAAATACACTGACAAAGACTTGAACAGGAAGCAGTAACTTAACTACTCTATTACCTTCAACCTCCCAGAGAGGTTCTTACTTAAAACAATGAAACATGAAGCATTTAGTGGGAATTGTTGAGTAGACATCTCACCTTCCTCAGTTAGTTGTTCACTAACTGAACAACTCCCCCAAAGTCCATGTCTTCAAATAAGCCAGACCAGGGGCTATATTCTTATTGGTAGTTGTCTTCTGCTTTGAAAAGCATTGTCATAATCGTAACAGGCACCTTCTGTATTGTAGTTGGCACCAACCTGCCAGGTATCAAGATCTCCCCACTTCTCAGATTCACAAATTTATTCCCAAGGCTGAAAACTTCTATCTCAGGATCCATTTTCAATCACCTATGCTCAGACAAGGAAACAAAGAACATTCAGCCAAAGTCTTGAATTTCTGACATAGGCAATGACTTCAGGTGATGAATCATGTAGAAGAGCACCTGCTAACAGCCCTGTGCAAGCAGCAGGCATTTCTTTTCTTTTTTTGTATTTTATTTTTCCCCAGTTACATTAAAAACAATTTTTAACATTTGTTTTTAAAACTTTTGAGTTCCAAATTCTCTCCTTTCCTCCCTCCTCAGCCCTTTCCCACCCACCCCCAACATTGATAAGGCAAGCAATTTGATATAGGTTATATATATGTAGTCATGCAAAAAATATTCATAATAGTCATGTGAAAAAAAACACAGACAAAAAACTCAAGAAAAATAAATTACTTTGAAAAGTGTGCTTCAATCTGTATTCAGATACCATCAGTTCTTTGTCTGGGGATGGATAGCATTTTCCATCATAAGTCCTTCAGAGTTGTCTTGGATTATTATATTGCTGAGAATGGCTAAATTATTCACAGTTGATCATCTTACAATATTGCTATTATTTTGTACACAGTACATTTCATTTTGCATCAGCCCATGCAAGTCTTTGCAGGTTTTTCTGAGAGCATCCTGCTTATCATTTCTTACAGGATAATAGTATTTCATCATAATTGCATAGCACAACTTGTTCGGCCATGCCCCAAATGAGGGCATCCCCTCAATATCTAATTCTTTACCCCTAGAAAAGAGCAAGCAGCAGACATTTCTTTTTTTTAATTTATTTATTTATTTATTTTTAGTTTTCAACATTCATTTCTACAAGATTTTGAGTTACAAAATTTCTCCCTGCCTTTCCCCTACCCCCCAATCCAGGAGAGCGAGCCTATTGAATACCCCTTCCCCCATTCTGCTCTCTCTTATATTTCCCCCATCTCCCCTAACTTTCTAGTAGGACAAGATGGATTTCTATATCCCAGTGCCTGTATATCTTATTTCCCAGTTGCATGTAAAAAACAATTTTTTAGCACATGTTTTTAAAACTTTGATTTCCAGATTCTTTCCCTTAACAGCAGACACTTCTGTTGGGGTACAAGGAGGAGCACCTTTCCCCATTATTCACAAAAAGTCACAGAAATAATTCCATGCCCCAAGTTCTAGAGGGAAAAAGAAGAGAGAAATGTCCAGATTAAGGGAATGATAATCCCTGTACTTAGCAGAGGTGGAGTGGAGATAGGTCATAGGAGCTGAACAGACTGTAGAACTGGTAAGTTAAAAGAATTTGAGGAAGCCTCCTATGTTGAAATCCCAAGGAGGGCAGGCATTGGAATAGAGAGAAAAACCATGAGCCAATGAACTCAAGGACAAGGGAGGGTGAAGGCATGGGAGCTCCTAGATAACAGCCACCAAAATCTGGTTAAGTGATAAAACTGGATTATATGAATCTCAAAGGAGGAGAAGTTGCTGCATGATGGTGGTAGAGGGAGACTGAATGGAGCAATGGGGAACGATTCTTCTATTTGTTGTCTCCTTCATTAGAATGTGAACTCCTTGAAGTCAGGGAAAGTCTTCAATTTTCAGTTTGTATCTCTAGCTCTTAGCATAGCACTTTGCACATAGTAAACTCTTAATGAATGCTTTTTGTTCATTTGAGGAAAATTTGGACTCCACAATAATGATCATCAGATTTGGGAAGAAGAGTTAAAGTGCAGCCAGAATTGCAAAAAGTGGCCAAGGATGCAATATCATCCAGAGGGAACAAGGTGTCAGTGAATGCCAGAAGGCAGAAGGAAAAGAAGAAGTGATGAGATGAGAGGGAGCTTGTTAATTATGGAGCCAGCATTCCAAGGGACACAGTGAAAGGGATGGGGACATGTGGAGTGGAACACTAATGCGGTAGAGTTGAGGTAGATGGGAACAAAAGAGTAGGCAAATAGGGTTGGAGAGGGAGAGTTTGTCCTTTGGTGGTTGGGGAATTGTAGCATCACAGGGATGAAAATGGAAGGAATGGCAGTACACAAACCACTGGGAATGAGTCCAAGCAGAGTAACAGTTAGGCCTGCTGATGAAGGCAGAAGATTTGAAGGTTCAAACCAAACCCTCTAGGTTTTAGCATAGGCCTCAACTGAAACTTGTCCTATGCTATGTCCTAGGAGAGGTCTGGAACTCTGCTTTGCAGCAGATGTAAATAGGGAGCGATATGTTCCAAACCAGAAGCTGATGCATTCCTGGTCCCAATAGGGACCTGAAAAGTAGGATGACCATCAGGGCCTCTGGAAGCCTTCTGAAAGCCTAGAGAGAGTGTGGGAGATGGTATGTCCCTCTTACCTCACACTAGCTAGGAACAAAATCTGGTTTACTGTGGCCTTTGGGAAGTCTGTAAGTGAGGAGCGGGGAAGTAGTGTGTTCCTGCAAGCTTGTACCAGCCACATATAGGGCCTGGCCTTGTCACAACAGAAAACCAAGCCTTTAAGCACTGAGTCAGAGCATATATGACCCCCCAGAAATGGCCCAAGATCTTGATGCTGGAGTTGGGGGTTGGGAGGTAGAAGTCAGGAGACTCCCTGATTTGTCCCCAAACCACTAAAAATATTTGTAGAGAGAAGCAGCATGTTTAGTGGATAGAAAGCTGCCTTAGAAGTCAGGATGACCTGAGTTCAAGCTCTAGCTATGACACACATAGTGGTTGTGTGACCCTGAGCAGATCAACCTCTCAGTGACCCAGATTCTCTGCATGATGTGTACAGATTGTGAGGGAGCAGAGGCAGGCAGGGTGAGGGGGGGCAGGATTCCTCCCTTGGTAGCTCCCTGCACTGATGAAATCACAAATCTAGACCCTACAAAATAAAATCTCTGTGGGGCCTACTTCAAGAGGATTGCTGTGAAACACAAATGAGAGAACTTATTTAAAGCATTGTAGAAAACTTAAAGCACTACACAAAAGTCAGTTTTTATTTTTATTAAGCAAGAAATGGATCCCTTCTCCCTGAATTCCTCCTCCTATTACCTACATCCCAAGGAGTCAAGCCTGTAGCAAACCCTTTTCATGGTTCAGATAGGCCTACTTTTCTGCCATTTCACCCTTCTACAAACTCCTTACAGGCCACTGGCAACTGACATCTACATAGTACTTAACAGTTCACAAACCCCACTAAGGCCTTCCTCCAGAAATTCATGTTCTATAAAGGTGACCCCGGTGCCAAAGCTCTACAGTTCTAGTGAGCTCTATCAAGCTGTAAAGGTTTTTAGCACTGCTTTCAAAAGACCGTCCTAGCTAAGGATAGAAAGTTTCAGGATAAGGGAGCTGTTGACCAGGTGACAAATATTCTAGCCATCGGGACCCATGAAACAAAGAACAGCACAATATAATCTTCAGCCCTGTTTAGCACTCTTCTGAGTCTACCGTGACAATAATAGAATGGTTTAAAAAGGGTAAATGGTGAGCCAAAAATCAAAGCCTTTGGACAATCTCTATACATTAATCTAATTATTGATATTTGTGAAGTTCTTTTCTGGTGACCAATGAGTTAATATCCTACCAGTGGAATAGACCATATCAATATTTCTATTCCTACTCTTAAGATTTTTTTTTTGCTTTTTCGAGGGAAGTTGGGGTTAAGTGACTTGCCCAAGGTTACATGGCTAGTTTTTGTGTTAAGTGTCTGAAGCCAGATTTAAACTCAGGTCCTCCTGACTCCAGACCTGGTGCTCTATTCACTGCGCCACCTAGCCACACCCTATTCCCACTCCAAACAAAACCACAAGACATAAAGAAATTGGAATTCACTGAATGCCCAACAGTAATAAAAAATGTTGTTCCTTAGGAGCAACTTTGTGACTTTGCCCTTCCAGTCTGATTGGGGCAAGCATAAACAAAAGGACCACTATGAAGAAAATCATAGTTTAACTGCCAACATCTGTCATAGATAACGAAGTAGAAAAAAATATATAAAGAATTTGACAAGAGTCTCCAAGACAAGTCATTTTGGAATTTGATGACTTTTACTCTTAGGGCACCAAAAGGAAGTTGGAAATTTTGGTTTAAGATTAAGAAATGAGAGGTCACAGGCTTGTAGATTACTCTGAACCCTCATGCCCATACGTCATGAATATTTATTTCAAGAAGGGAATCATAAGGAGCTGGACATAGAAAGCACCAAATGACAATTGAAACAAACAAAACTTACCATAGTTTTAACTGACAGGAAATAATTGTTTACAGACAAGAGAGTCATTTCTAAATGGCCTGCAAAGTCATCTACTTTTTATAGTAAAGATCAAAATCAAAATTAAAAGAAAGGACAAAGATGAGAAAGCATTGTGGTAAATTATAAAATCGCCAGCTTTACTTGTTCCAAAAAGCATCTCTTTTTAAAAATGAGAAATGAATTAGGGTATTAGAATAAGATGATGCCAAAAGAATGAGGATAATAGCATCCTGGTTGAAATTATGAGAAAAGAATAGGCAACTTTCTTTTTTTCTAAATGTTTTGGCAGCATTCTATGGAAACTCAAAAACTTATTGGGATCTTGGGCAACTTTCAAAGTCATAGCTTCCAAGAATTAGGAGGTGATAATCTTCTCTGTGCTCTGCCCTGGTCAGACTACATCTGGAATTTGAAGTTCTTATCTGGCTACCACAGTTTAAGAAAGACACTGAATGTGGAAAAATTGAGACACTGATGCCCTGTTGTTGCAGTTGTGAACTGGTCCAACCATTCTGGAGAATGATTTGGAATTATGCCCAAAGGGGTACAAAACTGTGAATATCCTTTGACCCAGCAATACTACTACTAGGTCTGTATCCTAAAGAAATTTTTTTTAAAAAGGGGGGGGGGGAGAAGAGGAAAGGACCTACAAGAACAAAACTATTTATAGCAGCTCTTTTGTGGTGGCAAAGAACTGGAAATTGAGAGGATGATCATAAATTGGAGAATGACTGAACAAGTTGTGGTGTACTATTGTGTTGGAATACTGTTGTGCTATAAGAAATAACTAGTAGGATAGTTTCAGATAATCCTAGGAAGATTTATATAAATTGATGCAAAGTGAGATGAGCAGAACAAGGAAACATTATTACAGTAACAGCAATATTGTAATGATGATAATTCCTTAGCTACACTGATCCAATGTCCAAGATAATTCCAAAGGACTCATGAGAAAATTATGCTATCTACCTCCAGAAAAGGAACAGATAAACTCTGAATGAGGATTGAAGTAAAAAAAATTCACTTTATTTTTCTTGCTTTTTTTGCAATATGGATAATATGGAAATATGTTTTGCATGATTTCACATGTATAATTGATATCATATTGCTTGACTTCTTAAGGGCTAGAGGAGGAGTAGGAGGGAGAGGATTTGGAAATAAATAAATAATGGACACTTTTAGAGAATTCCTCCCAAATATTGTTAGAAGAGCTGGTCCTCTAAGAAAGGAGATGAGTACCATCTTTAAGAGGATAGGTCAATGGCAGAACTATAAGAGTAACAAATGGGACCAGAGACAGAACAAACACCAAAGAAGTCAGGGTTCACATTTGCCACAAATGTTACATGGACGTAAATTAAGATTATACAGGATTAGGTGGCTAGATGGCACAGTGAATAGAGCACTGACCCTGGAGTCAGGAGAACCTGAGTTCAAATCCAGTCTCAGACAGTTAACACTTATTAGCTGTGTGACCTTGGGCAAGTCACTTAACACCAATTGCCCTGCCTTCCCCCCTCCAAAGAAAAAGCAAAAAAAAAATTATACAAGATTTCTGATAAATATAACCAATGAGATGATTTTATCAGATGACCATTTGATTATAGGTATCAAATGAGAGATAAAACATGGGAGACATAGGAACTGTCAAAGTGTTTGTCGTTCACCTATTCAAATGGAAGAAGGATTCTCTATGGATAGAGAGGTTTGCAGATGCCATCTTGTTCAAAGTCTACCATACTTATTGCACTTGGGAACAAGAGAAACAGCAGAGACTGTCTGTGGGTGCATCTCTCTAGGAAGGAACAGCCTTCAGGGAAACTGGGGTCAGTTCTAACTAGTGAGAATCATTGTAAAATGTTCGGTGGGAGAATTTCCATCTCAGAAATCAGAACTGCCTCACATCAGGGCTCAATCTATTATTCTGTTACTTGTCTAGTCTTTGCTGTTGTTCAGTCATTTCTAGCTCTTTGTGACCCTGTGGACCAGATCAGGCCAATACAGTTCATGGGATTTTCCTGGCAAAGACACTAGAGTGGTTTTCCATTTCTTTCTCCAGCGGATTAAGGCAGACAGAGGTTAAGAGATGTGCTTGGGGTCACAAACCAGTGAGTGTCTGAAGCCAGATTTGAATTTAGGTCTTCCTGACTCTAGGTCCAGCTCTCTAGCTACTCAACCACTGAGCTGTTTCCTGTCTAGTCTTGAGAAAGTGTTAATTATGTAGCTTAAACTTAAAAGCATGTGTGCATACATTCTCCAACCCTTAACCCCAGTCTAGTTGTTAAACATTGACCAGTACACCCCTGTATTGGTCTATGAATATTTCTTGAGCTCAGTGAGAGTACAGTAGAAGGCTTAGGTGCAGGGGTGGGGAACCTGTGGCCTTGAGGCCACCCTCTAGGTCCTCAAGTGCAGCCCTTTGACTGAATCCAAACTTCACAGAACAAATCCCCTTAATAAAAGGATTTGTTCTGTAAAAATTGGATTCCGTCTAAAGGCCGCATGCAAGGACCTAAAAGGCCACAGGTTCCCCACCCCTGGCTTAGGAAATAAAGCCATTTCCAGGCTGGACACCTGGTGATAGTGTAATAATAATAATAGGCACTTATATAGCATTTTAAGGTTTGCAAAACACTGTACATCCCCTAACTCATTTGAGCCTCACGACACCCTTTAGGTAGGCCATCGCCCTAGAAAGCCTCATTCTTGTCCCTGTGGGGACTACAAAGAGGCCCTGGCAGAATGGCTATATAGAGAACCATGAGACAAAGCACAGGGAAGAAACATACCTCTCCCACCACCCCTGAGTCAGCACCCTAAGACAAAACTCCATGACTTTGACTGTGTTGATCACTTCAAATCTCAGAAAACTGTCTCATCAATGAGTTCCACAACCAGTCCCAAGAAATAAACCCAATTATTATCCACACAAAGGGAAAAACAAATGACTGGAACATGCCTATTGTCCAGACCATGACATGCAATTTGATAGACAGGTCAATGAAACAGTACATCAATCAGTCAGTCAATAAATACTTATTAGGCAACTACTGTGTGCCAGGTATTTCTCTGTCTTAGCACATTCACAGTGCTCCAAATGGACCAACAGATAGAAGGAAGAGAGAAGACCCTATGCACAGCACTGTTAGCTTTCCCAAACTGCTCCAGACAACTACAGCAAAATCTTTTTAAAGCAATATCATGACAGCACAGTTGAGGAATAACAACAGATGGATAGCCCAAGGGCTCCACGGGTTCCTCATGAAATACTAAAATGCCTAAAAAAGGCTTCCAGCAAGATGGGAAGATGCTCTGTGGAGGGCTTGTGAAAAGGCACAGGCAAGAATTCCAGAGAACGAAGACTTATGTATGGATCAGTTGCTGTCTGCCCTAGCAGGGCAAGTACAGACATCAGTGAGATCACAGATCCATTTGTAAGATGTGACTGAATTTTGTTTCCACAGAAAATTATATAAAAACAGAAATTATTTGAAGTCATACTGATGGCTAATGTCAGAGACAAGAACTGCTTGTATAGAAGAATGGGGGGGAGGGGAACGGGACTGGCAAATCAGCATACCTAAGAAGTTCTCTTCCTGTATATCTAAAGGAACTGCCAGGCCAGGTGTCATTCAGGAAGACTAGGCCTCTAAACCCAGACTAACACTTTGGTCAAATTTATTAGCAATTAGGAGAAACATTTTCTTATGCTATTTGATGCAGACAATTGGGGGAGAACCTAAAAATACTCTGCTTGGCATTTTCTTGTAAGGGATGGGGTAATTGAAATGTGGGAAAGAGAGAATGTGGTCAAGGGGTGGGACTTAATGAACCCCCAAAAGTTAACCAATGGGATTCAAGGCAAGAAATTCTAATCTGGATGGATTATAAAAAGAATTGTGTAATTAGCTTAAATTCATACTTGAGCCTTTTCACTAGGGGTAAAAGGTCAAGTCACCCGTCTGAAATGACATGAAATAAAGATCTTTTTTCCAAATTCACTCACGGCCAGGTAAAATTCTTTGATATTTCTGACACAGTGAAGTAATTTTTCCAAATGTTTTCAATGAAATATGCCATTAGATCCTCCCAACAACTTTGTGAGGAAGATAAGGAAGGCAGCCTTCTCTTCATAGGATTAGGGAACTGGGGCTCAGATATGTGACGTGATTTGCCCAAGATCTCCCAGAATGGCTCAGATCTGAATTCAAGTTTTCTCAGAGATGAGGAATTGAGCAGTCACAGGCCCCCAGGATGCACAAGAATGATGCCTTAATGAATTAATTAAAGAAAGATTCTGCTTGAATATGAACAACATAGACAATGAAACTGAAAGCAGCAAACTAAAGTTAGTCAGCTAACTGGTGCTAGGGAGCAGCTAACGGAGAAGAGAACAGGATGTCTCCAAGGATACATAGAAGAGCCTAAATGGCGTGACCAGGCCATTTGAAATTCTCTTCAACTCTCCAAATAGACTGGAAGGTTATCTCAGCTGTTCTTCAAGTGACATGTTTCCTGTCCAAGATAAAAGCAGTGGAGCCAAGACTAGAAATCCAAGGATAAAGGCCGTGGGGAAGAGCATAATAGCAAATCACTTACAGTTCTGTAATAATGCTTTCAAGTTAACAAAGCACTTTCCTGACAATAACTCTGTGTTTTAGGTAGTGTTATTTCCCTATTATACAAATGAGGAAGCCAAGGCTAAGAGTGAACAAAGTGACTTCCCTAGGATCAAATGGTTCATTCATGTTGGAGCCAAGATAATAACACTTAGCAGTGACATTTGTATAATTCTTTAAGGATTTCACATCATAACCATCTCATTTGGCCCTTAAAACAACCCTGAGGGGTATGTGCTATTATTATTCCCATTTTCCAGATAAAGAAATTGAGGCTCAAACCCAAGTCTCCTCCATCTACAACCAGTGTTCTGACCTCAATATGAGAGGGGTCACACAAGCCACTGTCACACTGGAGTAGAACCTGAACCAGATGAAAATGCAGTTGGGAAAGAGTTAACAAATTAAAGAAAAATACAATGAAACCCAGATAACTTTGGTCCTAGTTCAGACCTCTGGGACCAAGCAGAATAAGTCCAATAACACTTATATATAACATCTTTTCAGCTATCTAAAGTAATAGTTATTTTTAAGACCACCAATGACAATAATCATTTTAATATTTGAAAAGTTACCATTATTGTTTTGTGGCTTAGTCAAACTCCTTTCCAATATCTCTCAATAAGTCCTGGGTTCCCAAGAGTACAGCTGAGCCAGAAAGAAAGCCAGAACTAGTGAGAGCTGTAGCCTTAGAATACTAGGGATTATCCTATCCAATAATAAAACTTTTAGATATTTGGCTGAAACAAAAGCAGAGGACGAAGTCCTGGGAATATGGTCTAATTTTGAGTAAAAATTAAAATGCCAACTTCTTCCAACCTGGAAGTCAAGTAAATTCACTCTTGAGATTTAGACACTCTTCTGACCACAGAACACTGGACTGGGAGTTGGAAATTCTTGGCTCTAAGTTCCATTTTGTCACTAGCCAGCTTTGGGCAACTCATTGCCTCCCTCTCTAGGACTTGTTTGCCTCTATAGGATGAGAAAATTGGACTCAACCATAGCTCTCCTCTGCTTTGCAATTGTATTATATTAGGATACTATGACTGGTACTGCTTTTGATGAGGTACCAAGATTTTTTAACTGAACACCCTAAGTGAATTACTGATTTGTTCAAAAGGAGAGAAGCAAGGATAGCATTAGAGTATGAGCATTAATACTACAAGAGACCAAGAAGCAAATTACCTGGTAGATTCCTCCGAGGCCATCTGTAGTCCAAGTGAACAAATCTTTATTGAGTAATATTTTGTGTCCTGTTCTATGCTAAGTGATGAGAGGAGAGGAAAGGGAGAAGCCACAGTCCCTACTCAGTGGTATATTAACATTCTATTTGAGGTGATAAGACCAGAATTTATAGTTAGGCAATCAATAAACATATATTGTCCACTATGTGGGCACTGGACTATCCAAAGAAAAGCAAAAGAGGCAGTCCCTTCCCTCAAGGTTCTCATAATCTAATGGAGGAGAAAACATGCAAACAATTATATACAAAGAAGCCATGTACAGGATGAATTGGAAATAACTGAAGGAAGGCATTAGACAAGAATGTGATAAAAGAATTTCTGGCTTAACTTTCTCACCTCCATTTTCTTAAAGTGAGCAGGTCACATAACTAGCTAGAGGTTGCAAACTCAAGTTGATACATCAAATTATAGCTCTGGTGTTAATTCAGTAGTTCCAGATCTCTATAAATTTATAGCTTAAGATCTGTAAATATAGCTTACTGACTAGTATCCTGTTTTCCCTATATAGATCTTCCCTTCTGACACCTATTCTTAATTAATTCAGTAGTTCCAGATCTCTATAAATTTATAGCTTAAGATCTGTAAATATAGCTTACTGACTAGTATCCTGTTTTCCCTATATAGATCTTCCCTTCTGACACCTATTCTTTGATGTGCAAATCATTACTCTCCCCTACTGCCTTCTGTAAAATTCTATTGTACCCATTCTACTTATGTAACTATAACGCCCTGCTCAGAGCTCACTGATTTTTATGTACAATGAGTCTATGCTCTGAGTACAAAAAAATGGGTTTTATCATATCTCTGTCTCATTGATGGTTGTGATTGTCACAAGAGGGATTAGGAAAAGCTTCCTGCAAAAGATGGGACACTCAATAAGCATGGCAAAGCAGAAAGAACCCTAGACTTGGAATCAGGAGACCTATGCTTCTGTTCAGCTCTATGCAAATGTCTTAACTTCTGAGCCTTGGTTTCCTCATCTCTAAAATGGAAATAATGATGCTTACACTAGTTAGCTCTCCCTGTTGTTGAGAGAAGAGTTCTTTGTCAACCTAAAAGTGTTATAGAAATGGGACCTGTATTATGATTATTTGTGGAATGAAAAAAACAGTTGGAGAACACTAAAAGGCAGTAGAGTGGGTGTGAAGGAGAATAGAGGAATAACCCAGGTGCTGCCCTAGTAACTCACAAAATGAAGAGAAAGAAAGAGAGACAGAGACAGAGAGACAGAGACAGAGAGAAGAGGGGAAGGAAGGGGAGAGGAAAGTTGAGGAGAGATAAAGAGAGAGGAGAGAATCCGCTCTCAGGCATCTCTCTCTTCTCTCTCCCTCGAGTCCTCCATCTCCCCAACGGCCTCCGGTGAGCCTTCTTGCTCAGCTCCATCTCCAACTCGGGAGGGGTAACCAGCTTGGCCGGAGCCTAGATTCTGTACAAATTAGTGGTGATGGGCAGCTCTAGCGGGGGCAAGTGCGCGCTGACCACCGGCTAGTGAAGAACTGCTTGTTTCCGTCTACGACCCCACTTTCGAACACTCCCACCGCACCCTGATGGCGGTGGACGGCGAGGCCTGCCAGCTGGACATCCTGGACACCACCGGCAGCAAGGTGCACCGGATCCGGAGCCAGAAGTTCATGCGCTGGGGGGAGGGCATCCTCTGCGTCTACGCGGTAGCCAACATCAAGTCCTTCGTGGATGTGAACATTTTCCGTGACCAGCTGCACAGGGTCAGGAACACTGACCGCGTTCCCTTCGTTCTCGTGGCCAGTAAGACCGACCTGACCGACGGCCTGGTGACTCCGGCGCTGGCCGAGTTAGCTTCTAGGTCCCCTTCGTGGAGGCCTCGGCCAAGACCCAGAAGGGTGTGGAGCACGCCTTTGAGATGCTGGTCCGAGAGAGCCGGCAGTCCCACGTGGAGGCGCTCAAACGCTTCCCTGATCCTGGGCGGGTCCGGGGTTGTGGTTTCAGGCACTGCATGGTTCTGTGAGCAGGTGCCCCCACCCCTCTGGTCCTGTCCCTAACCCTCCCTCAGGAACTGCCCAGCCTCCCCTGGCATCCCTTGCCTCCTGGTCCCCATCTGGTCCCGTCCTCCTTCCTGCTCTTCCCTGGACTCCTCTGCCAGGCTTGAGCCTGCTGGACCTCACCAGGATTTCTACAGGCACCTCTTGGTGGACTCCTCCGCATTTCTACACTCAAGCTTTTTAGGTTTGGTTTTTTTTTTCCTTTGAGAAGGAATGACTACCTCACTGCCTCAGTATCCTGACCAAGCAAGGAAAGACTCCCTCCCTCCTGTGGGCAGCCTCCCTTGGCCTCTCTGGCTGCCCCACCCGGCAGACAGCCAGACCCTGGCCACCTTCTCCCCCTCTAGCACCCCTACCCCCAGCAGCCTCCTCTGACCTCCTGGGGGCTGTGGGTGGGCTTTCCCTTCACAGAAAGTCTGCTCCCCCAACAGAGCCCCTGCCTCTATTCCCCAGGGCACTTGGTGTGTTGGCTGTCTGGGGCTGGTCACTGAAGCCCTGTCTATTCTGTTGTTGAGGAGCTCTGCCCTGCAATAACCCACCACCACCACCAGGGGTGGGGGGGGTGTTCCATCAAGTGTGTCCCTGTAGGCCCTTGTCCTCCACTCACATGTTACCCCAAGCATTCTTCCTGGCGGTAAGGGAGTGGGGATAGGGGGTTAGAGTGGGCCTATCTCCTACCAGGAGAAAGCCCTGGGTGGGAAATGTTAGTCTGATTGTTGTGTTTCAATTGATTTGAATGGGGGGGCGGGACTTGCCCGAGGTCACCCAGCTAATAAGTATCTGTGGCGTGGCCCTCCCCTTTAGACCTTGCTGTGAGTGGCAGGGTCTTGTTCCCTCCAAGAGAAGTGGGGGGTGGGGGAATGGGCTATGAGGGACCTCAGCAGAGACCCCACAGCTGCAGGTCAGGTGGGGTCGGTCTGCTTGGGAGCCATCTGACCTGGCATCTCTGTGCCACCTTGGGAGTGGGTGGATGACACTCCTCCTAAAAATCAGCCTATGAGACAATCTTCAGAGTTCATGTTGTGAGAACCAGGGATATAGCTTCTTTTTCTAAATTGGCAAATTCTGTTTCCCTTAACGACTTTCGTCTGTTGGGAGACAACATCATATGGAAGGAGCACTAGACTTGGAATGAGAAGACCTGGCCTTGAGTCCTGGCTCTGCCACCTACTCATGGCTCCATTTTGAACAAATCACTTCATCTCTCTGGGAATCAGTTTTTACATCTGTCAAATAGGTCAGTCATTGCCCTTCCTACTTGATAGCTTTGTTGTAAGCATCACAGGAGATACTGAGACAGAATATTCTCCATGGCTATGTCGCTCTTAACTGGGAAGATTTGTTTCCCCCCCACACATAGGTATTTGAGAATGCCACCTGTCTTTCTTTTCTTTTCTTTTCATAGCTTCTTCCTTCTCCCTTTCCTCCTTCCCTTTTGTTCCTTCACTTTGAGGATAATGGTTAGGTATGACTTTGGAAATCAGAAAACCTGGGATATCCCAGGTCCTAACTGGGCCTTACTGTCCTTAATAGATTCTTAGTATAGGGGTCAGGGTTGGAGTGAGGGCAGCAACCAGGGGTAGAGTCCCAAGGTAGGAGCCAAGACAAGGGCTGCAGAGGGAAGTGTGTCAGAGAAGGTTTTCTCTCCTGGGAAAATACTGAAACCCGACCAAGTCAATCTGGGGGAGGAAAGATATTCCCAACCTCAAGGACTCTCTCAGGAGATAGAGATGTATACTGCCAAGGGACAAAACTCATAAAGAGATAGCCTGGGGCTCCTTTCCAAAAAAACAGCCAGGGCTTCCAATCTGAGGTCACACTCAGTGTCTTTCAGCCACCTGTTCTGGGACATCATCAGGGTCTGGCTTAGAATTATGACACAGACCTCCCTGAAGGGGTGGTGTGGGACTAAAAAGCTCACTATCTCCTTCCAGAGCTATACTCAGCATGACCAGGGATCAGAGAAGCCACCAGCACTGCAGGAGAGAGTGGCTAGCCCTTACTCAGTCCTAGGTGAGTCAATTCAAATCAATTAATTTCCCAAAATGTGTTGTTCAGGGCCCTGTTCTGGCCATTGAGGCATAGTGCCTGATCTCATGGCGATACAACATGTATCCAAATAAGTGCAAGTTAAAAAGGTGGAAGTGGAGAAGGGGCACTCCAGACACAGTGCTCTAGGAAAGTATGGGAAGGGAGGGTTGCTTCCAGCTGAGGGGGGGTGGGAGGCTTCATAAGGGACTGTCCATGAAGGAAAAGAAGGGTTTCAAGAGATAGAAATGAGGAGGAAGGCTATTAAGCAGCTTAGTGACATAGTCAGCCCATTCCTATGGTCAGGAAGATTTTTTTGGCAGCTATGTAAAGGATAAACTGCAAAGAGGAGAGAATGCTTCCAGGATGAGGAGCAGCTTGGCTTCACTGGGCACATCATTGCTCAGCTCCAGACTACGTGGCATCACCAGATACCATCCTGGCAGGCAGTGACCAGAGACAAGAGGGTGGGGAGGGTGGCTCGTTTGGAGACAGGATCTTGGACTGACATCCACTCATCGTCATGGGGTTGTTATTGTTGTTACCCTCTATAAACACTTATTGTGTACCTGCTGGGTTCAGGGCACCTTGTAAGGACCTGTGGAAAAAGACAAAGAAATCTGACACAGTCACTTCCTTCTACTGTCTTACACTCTAGTGGGTCAGAATGTGAACTGAAAAATAGCAAAACACAGCAACAGGTGCCAAGGGGGGAGCATTGACTAAATCTGAGGGGAGTTGAGGGGAACTGGTGCTGTAGCTTGGGAGCCATATCTATTTATTGCTGCCTATGGTCATACGGGTGGTCAAAGAGGCTGTTCACTGTGGGTAAGAGCAGTTTCTTAAACAAAGTGGGACTTGATCTAGGAAACAGAAGCACTTACTAGACTATGAGAGGAGAAAGAGAGTATCCTAGGCAGGAGGAAAGGGAGCTGGATGAGATGGATTCTATATCTATGATATTATGAAGCTGAGTCCTAGAGAGTTAGGTGACTTGTCCAAAGTCAGTTAGCATTTATTAGGTGCCAGATACCATGCTAAAGTGATGGGATACAAAGAAAAAGGGAGAAAAAACAGTCCTTGCTCTCAAAGAGCTCATGATTTAATGGGTGGGAGACAGTGTTCAGGGGGGACCAGCACCTCTGGTGTGAGGGTTGTCCTTTTCGGGGCTGCTCATACATTGGTGTCCACCTGTCACCCAACTCTCACCTGTGGCTCCAAGAAGCTGTAGCACATGCAGTAGCCATACCCTGGTAAACTGTCTCAGCAGACGGGCTAAACCAGATAACCAATGGGCCTCAAACCCACCAGTGACTTAGAGGGTTACCTACGCCAAGCATATAAAGACTTCTCTTGGCAGAATGATTGGTGGATGAGAACGGTTTGTTCCAAAAGCCATGAAGGTGACTGAAGCAGGTTCTGTGGAGGCTTAGAGCTTGGTCAGACATCAGACACTTAGGTCACCCACAGCCGTCTCCATTCATATTGACTTTTGTCCTGCTCCTGGATTTTGATGTCTCAGGAAGAAGAACTGAGGTTGATGAATTTGTGATGTCCTCTTCAAAAGGAATGGTGAACAACTATATGCAAATAAGATGTGTTAATGTATACATATATGTATGTGCATATATGTACTGTGTATGTGTATTTTATATAAACATATATGTGTGTATATATACATATAGATAGATATAGGGCAAAATGGAGATAATCATAAAGAGAAGGAGCTAGCATTAAGGGGACTTGGAAAGTCTTCTTGCAGAAGGAAGATGGAGATTCTGTGAGGTAAAGGTGAGGAGGGAGAGTATTCCAAGCATGAGAGAGAGCCTATGCAGAGGCATGGCAGTGAGAGATGAAGTCATCCATGGGAAATAACATGAAGGTCGCTTCCAGTAAACTGAGGAATAAGAAGTTGAAGGGAAGTAATGTGTGATTAGTCTGAAAAGGCTGGACATGTTGTGAAGAGCTTCAGATGTCAGTGTGAGGGGTTTGGTATCAGTCTGGCACCGTGTAGAGAATATTAACAATAACTAGCATTTACAGAGTGCTTTGCAAATATCTCATTTTACCCTCACAACAGCCCTGGGAGGTAGGTGCCATTATTTTACAGATGGGGAAAGTGAGGCAGACAGAGTGACTTGCCCAGCATCTCCCTCCCAGCTAGCGAATGAAGGAGGCCAGATCCTGACTTCAGGTCCAACCTTCTGTCCATTGCATCACCCAGTTGCCTTATAGATTACATAGATGAGAATGGGAAGAGGCTGGATTCGTTGTTACTCAATCACTTTCGGTTATGTCTAACTCTTCATGACCCTTTTGGGGTTTTCTTGGCAAAGATACTAGAATGGTTTGCCATTTCCTTCTCCAGCTCAGTTTACAGATGAGGAAACTGAGGCAAACAGGGTTAAGTGACTTGCTCAGAGTCACACAGCTGGTAAGTGTCCGAGGCTGGATTTGAACTCAGGAAGATGAGTCTTCCTGACTCCAGGCCTGGCACTCTATCCGCTGTGCCACCTAGCTGCCCAAGAGGCTAAGTGCAGGGAACCAATTAGGAAGCTATTGCAGTGGTCTATGTGAGAGGTAATAAACTAAAGTAATGTCCATGTGAGTGGAGAGAAAATATAAGCAATGTTGTGAGGGCACTGATTGGCTTTGGGGTGAAGGAGAATGAAGAATTGAGAACCTGGGTGATGGTAAGAATGGCGGGGTCCACAAAAGAAAGAGGAAAGCTAAAAGAACAGCTGATTTTGTCAGAAAGATAATGAGTTCTGCTCCACACACAATAGCTGAACTCTGAAGGACAGCTAGGAACTGAGGTGAGGAGAGGGCTTTCCAGAGCGTAGCTGAGAATGCCTATTTAGAGAACAATGCAGTTTGGCTAGAGTGTCTGGTTCAAGTCAGAAAGGAAGAGATGGCTGGAGCCAGACGGTGGGGGATTTCTATTGTCAAGCCAAGGAGTTTTATCTTCCAGACAATGGGGAACCAGTGAAGGCATTTGAGTAAGGGAATGATGACACAGTCAAGCATTACACATTAGGAAAGTTAGTGACAAAATCAGAAAACATTAGCATTGGAAGGGATCCTCTGAGGTCATGGGGCCCAGTTCTCTCATTTTACACAAGAGGAAGCTGAGGCCCCAAGAGGTAAAGTGATGTCCCGCGGCTAATAGAAGCAGCCAGGATGAGAATGCCAGTCTCCAGCTTCCAAATCTGGTAATTTTCCCCACTTACCTTCTCATAAATTATTTTGTAGCATACTCAAGATTGATTGAGAAGGGAATAAACCAGACTCAGGGAGACAGTCTGGTTAGGAAGAATAACATGAGATGATAAAAGTCTGCACTAGCATGGCAGTGCAGGGGGAGGTAATCAGCTTGAGATCTATATTAAATAAAGAAGACAGAGTCTGAGGATGGTCTGGGGAAAGTAGGAGGAATTTTGGATGACTTGGGATGTGCATTATAGCTACACTGTCACTTCAGTGGCTTCCAGTGGTCATGTTTGAGTCTGACTTACTCTTAGTTCCATTGCAGAGCAGAATTCAGCCCTCTCTTATGATGCCCCTCCCATCTCCCTCTTTCTGTACCAGCTGCTGCCGCCCACATGTTTACCAACTTAATTTCCCACTGGGATAGAAAAAAAAAAAAGACAGCCTTGAGGTTGGGGCCAGGGGCTCATTTGAGGGCTGCTGTTTTTCCAGCTGTGGGATCAGTCTAAAGCATTACAGACCAAGAGCTGGAATCCAATGGCTCCCAGGAGTCAAGGAAATGTCCTTGAGAGACAACAGAATGAATTACTGAGGGAAGGGAATCCACAGCTGAGCTTCCTGCTGAGAGAGATGGTATGTTGGGCCCCACTGAGAAATAATCATTGTCCTGCCTCCCATTCTCCCAAGACCCGGGATGTCAGCCAGCCTCTGTGATAACCTGTGGGGATGGGCTATTGTTAGAGGACTGGGGGCAGACTTCAGTTCATAGAAGAAAACTCTTTCTAAGGATTAGAGCTATTCACAAGTAGAATGGCCATATGACCCCTTTTCCTGAGAGTCTTCAAGCAGAGGCTGTATGACCAGTTGGGAAGAATGGTACAGATAGGATTTCTGCTCAGATAGGGAGGGTGGGGGGCGAAAGGGGGAGGTTATAAGACTCCAGAGTTCAAATTGGGTTTCAGACATTTACTAGATTATTTGTATAACCCTAGACAAGCCACTTAACCTCTACCTCTGTTTCCTCATCTATAAAATGGGGTTAATAATATCACATACCTCCTAAGATTGTTGTGAAAAGCATTTGTAAAGTGCTTCACAAACCTTACAACACTATAAAAATGCTAGTTTTTATAATCATTATCATTTCCATTGGTGAGGACTTCAGCCTGGGTAGGAAGTGAGAGTGAAGGCCAGGGGTGACATCCTAGATCCTCGAATTACAGATCAGAGTCTCCATAAGCTTAGATCCTCAAGATCCTCTAGACTGATCACCAAAACGCATATAGTGATTCAGTGCCAAACTTGGAATCATAAAGACCAATGTTTAAATCTCACCCATTGCACTTGTAGGCTGTGTGATTATGGCCAAATACCTTCACCTCTCTGAGCCCCTTTGTTCCTTCATCTGTAAAATGGAAATAATGTTTCCTTTATTATATGAATATAATGAGACTCATATGAGCTAATATATGTAAATACCACATGCAAAGGGACCTCTAGGTGGTGCCATAGTGCACAGAGTGCCAGGCCAGGAGTCAGGAAGACACATCTTCCTGAGTTCACATCTGACCTCAGACACTCAGCTGTGTGACCCTGGTCAAGCCACTTAACCCTGTTTGCTTCAGTTTCCTCATCTGTAAAATAATCTATAGAAAAAAAAATTGCAAACCACTCTAGTCTCTTTGCCAAGAAAACCCTAAGGGGGTCATGAAGAGTCAGACATGAACAAGTTCACCTGGTCACTTCTTTATAAAATTATTCTGTTGATGACTGTTTTCCATTTTCTCCAATTCCTCTTTAATCAAATTTCTTAGTAAAATGGCTCACTGTATTTTGTTTCAGAGATATGGAAAAGCACCACTTGGTATCAGTCCCGTTGCATAGCAGGACTTGGAGTCAGGGAGACTCACCTTCATAAGTTCAAATCTGGCCTAAGACACTCACTAGCTATGTGACCCTGGACAAGTCACTTAACCCTGTTCGCCTCAGTTCCTCATCTATAAAATGAGCTGGAGATGGAAATGGCAAACTACTCCCATATCTCTGACAAGAACAATAACAACAACATTATTATACAAATAAGAAATTTGAGCCCTTGTAGTTGAAAAGTAACTTTGCCGAGGTCACATACATAGCATCACATGGGCTCTCGATCCAGTGTTCATATCACTGTACTATCATTGTCACGTCATTTGGAAGGTGGCCAACTTGATGGTCTGAGTCCTGCCCAGGCTCCAGAGAAGCATAGTTGAGGAGAATAGTTTCCCTGAGGAGAAGTATTCCCTGAAGAATAGTTAAAGAGAAAGTGTTGTTTTGTTTTTTCTGACTCCCCTAGTCACTGGGTCTCCTCACACAATTCAACCAAAGGTTCCTTCCAGTTCTCAACCTCTATAAACTATATGATGCTAAGATCTGCAAAGGATATAAGGCTGAGATTAAAACCTTAACTGTTCTCTGCCTCCTCACTTCAGCCTCCCTTGCAGGCCAAGACTCTACAGTTAAGAGGCTTCCATCCCTTCACCTTAGTCTCCAGATGGGCTGCATGTCCCAAAGATGAGCATACACTACCCCCCCCCCAGTGAATGGAATTAAAGATAAACAATTCCTTGACCAACTTGAGCCAGCATTGATGAAGCACCCATTAAATGCAAGGCCTATGCTTGGTTCTGGGGATAGAGACAAAAAGGAAAAATACTTCCCCTTTCTTCCAAAGGAGTGAAGCTTTGACTTACAAAACAACTTCCAAGTCTGGTCTTGGAAAATTCAATCACTAGGCGACCTCCTTCCTAGAATCATAGAAACATCAGTCTAGAGTGGAATGGGATTTCAGAGACCATGTAGTTGAACTCCTTTGTTTTACAGATATGGAAACTTAGGCCTGGGGAGGGTAGGTGACTTATCATACATTGAATCAACCCATCAATCAATAAGAATTTATTAAGTTCCTACTGTCCACCAGGAACTATGCTAGACACCGTGGATATAAGGACAAAGAATTAAATAATCTCTTTTCACAAGATACTTCATTCTAAGAGGGAATCTATCAAATACAAACATGTAAAGAAAATAACTACAAATAAACATAAGGTGGTTAAATGCATGGGGATTTGGAAGGAAAGGTACTCACAGTTAAGGGGACCAGGACAGGTGTCATGTAGAAGGTGGCACTTGAGAGAAGAGAAGGGTTCTAAAAGGCAGAAGTGAAGAGAAAGTACACTCTATTTTATAAACTTCAAAGCCCTATATACATATTAGCAATTATGATCATTCACCTATTAGGAGTGATAGACGGCCATGAGGCAAGAAATTCCAGAGCAGCAGCTACAAGACACTGTGCTCTCCAACCCATGGCTGAGTTTAGAGGTGAGTAAAGCCATAATGGGGTAGATAGAATAGGAGAGTAGGTTGGTGCAAAGAACTGATGGTTACTGTGAGGGAGAAGGTGTAGTTTAATGGGGAAGAGTAGAAGAGATGGAAAGATAATAATCACACAATGGGATTTCAATCACAGAATCACAGAATTTCAAGTTTGGAAGAGACCTCAGAGGGGATAACCAAGGCCTGAAAAAGAATCCTTTTTCTGTTTGTTTGTTTTGTTTTAGTTTTTTGTCTATCTTTTTTGTTTGTTTTCCAAAAATGCTTTATTAACTTCTGGTTTACATCATTTCCGTAAAATTTTGACTTACAATTTTTTCCCCATTTTTCCCCTACCCACCACCCCAGAATAACAGTCATACAGGATATCCCCTCAACCAATCTGCTCTCTCCCATCTCTTCTCCCATACCCCCTTTGACTTTTCCAGTAGGGCGAGGTAAATCCCCTAGCCCCATTGCCTGCACATCTTATCTCCCAATTATATGCAGTGTAGTATTAATCATAGTATTTATATATTTTTTTAAATTTGATTTTAAAAGGAAGATAAGCAACTCAGTATATGCTGTACATGTGTAGCTATGCAAAACATTACCATAGTAGATATATTGTAAAAGACTGACTATATTTCCCTCCCTCCCATCCCACCTTCCACCTGGTCCACTCCCCACCTTGATCCTGTCCCTTTTCAAAAGTGAGTGCTTCCAACTTCCCGCCCCCCCACCTCACCCTCCCCTCCATCACCTTTCCCCATTCCCCTCCCCACCATGCTCCTGTATGGTGGAACACCCTATTTAGTATGCATGTCATTCTCTCCCTGGTCCAAATTCAATGAGAATAAGGTTTTGCCTTTTTGCCTTCCTGTTCCTCCCCTCCCCTGCAACCACTTTCCCCTGCCTCCTCTACATGAGACAGTTCACCCCATTGTCTCTCTACATTCTCCCTCACCACATTACTCTCTCACCTCTTAACCTCACTTTTTAAGTATCATCCCTTCCTATCAAATTCGACCTGTGCCCTCTATCTATGTATGCCTGAAAACATATATACACACATTCACATATGTATTCATATGTCCATATACCCTTCTTCAACTACTTTCATACTGAGAAAAGTTTCATCAGTTACAATTATTGTTTTTCCCTGTAGGAATGTAAATAGTTCAACTTTGATAAATTCATAGTGATTTCTTTTCCCTGTTTATCTTCTCGAGCATCTCTTGCTTCTTGTATCTGAATGTCAAATTTTCTATTCAACTCTGGTTTTTTCCTCAAGAATGCTTGAAAAGTCCTCTATTCCACTGAATGACCAAATTTTCCCCTGAAACATGATACTCAGTTTTGCTGGGTAGGTGATTCTTGGTTTTAATCCCAGGTCCTTTGACCTTTGGAATATCATATTCCATGCCCTTTGATCCCTCAGTGTAGAACCTGCCAGATCCTGTGTTATCCTGATTGTGTTTCCACAATATTGAAACTGTTTCTTCCTGGCTGCTTGTAATATTCTCTCCTTCATCTGGGAATTCTGGAACCTGGCTACAATATTCCTAGGAGTTTTCTTTTTGGTATCTTTTTCAGGAGGTGATCTGTGGATTCTTTCAACCTCTATTTTGCCCTCTGGGTCTAAAACATCAGGGCAATTTTCCTTGAGAATTTCTTGAAGGATGGTTTCTAGATTCTTTCTTTGATCGTGGTTTTCAGGTAGTCCAGTAATTTTTAGATTGTCTCTCTTGGCTCTATTTTCCAGGTCAGTGGTTTTTCCCATGAGATATTTCACATTGCCTTCTATTTTTTCATTTGTTTGGATCTGTGTTACAGTATCTTGATTTCTCATAAAACCACTAGCTTCCATTTGCTCCAGTCTAATTCTGAAGGAATGATTCTCTTCAGTGAGCTTTTGAGATTCTTTTTCCATCTGGCAAATTCAGCTTTTTAAGGCATTCTTCTCATTGCCTTTTTGAGCCTCTTTAGCCGTTTGAGTTAGTCTATTTTTTAAGGTATTATTTTCCTCAGTCAGGCTGTTGACTGTCATTTCATACTTTTCTTGCATCTTTCTCATTTCTCTTCCCAATTTTCCCCCCACTTCTCTTATCTGCTTCTTAAGGTCCTCTATGGCCTATAGCCAGCTCGTATTTTCATTTGGGGCTTTTGGTGCAGGATTTCTGACCTCACAGTCCTCCTCCTGTTCCATGCTTTGATCCTCTTTACCCCCAAAATAGGAGTTAATGTTTCATTTTTCTGTTTATTTTGTTTCCTTTGCCTAGGCATGTTGCCATTAAATTACTTGACTTTGGGGCTTGTTGCCACAGTAGGACTTTGCCACCAGCCAGGGAAACTTCTGTCCCAAACGGGGTTTTCTCAACTTCCTGAGGTATTAGTTGGGTGGCCTCTGTGAAGCCTCCACACACTCTGGCAAGCTGGTCACACACCCCAAGATCTCCACCCCAGACCACAATCCAGATCCAAGAAGGGGAAAACAAGAGCACTTACCCCCCAAGACTGATTGTTGGATCCCCCTACAGTTCGCAGGCCAAGAGCTGAAGCTGCAATAAGACAATGTGGTGCAGGCTGCACCAGCTCCTCAGCAGCATCTGGCCCCCAGGGGAAGAAGCTGACGCATTCTCCCAACAAGTCCCAAAGTCCATAGGGCACTAACCTCTCACTTTGTTCTAAGCATCTATGTGTTGATAATTCTGGAAAAGCCACAGCTGCTGGTGTTTTGGGGTCCCTCCAGCCGGTGCTGGTCTGGCTGCCCTCAAGCTAAAATCAAGACTCACGTGGGCCTGAGCTCAGCTTCTAGAGCACTGCGCTGGCCGCTCCCTTCAGGGCTGCCAGGCTGTCCTCAGTTGGATGGTTAGCTTCTCTGTGTCATTTTGTGGGTTCTGGAGCTCCAGAGGTCGTTCATAGTCCCCCTTTTATATAATTTTGAAGTGGTGTGGTCTGGAGCCCCTCGGAAGTGCTCTTTCTACTCCAAAAGAATCTGTTTTATAATTGGTAAGATGCATAGTCACTCAGTATTTACTTGAAGACCTCCAATGAAGATTATGGATCTTGGAGGCAGGGTAAGAGATTCCAAGGTGTAGGATATGATCATATTAGTGCATTCCTGAAGTAGGGTGGAGAAGGTGGGTTTTGGAGTTGAGAAGTTGAGGAATTTCAAGGTTATTTGAATGCTGAAATCCCTAGGAATGATGACAGGGAATGAGGGGCAGTAAGTCAGCTACCAAACTCACTAAAAAAATTGAAGAATTGATTTAGAAGTTGATAGATAACAGCAAAAAGAGTGGTGAGAGATACAAGTGGAAAAGATCCAGGAAAGAATAAAAATAGAAGGACAAGGGAGAATGACCTGGAGGGAAGTAGTAGTCTTATCCTTCCTTTTGACTCTGAACATAGATGGAAAATTTCAGAAAGCAGTAAAATTTTGAACAATAACTGGTGGAGGGGGTGGCTTAGTGGAATGTGTGAAGTGATAGATGAATGGGATTAAAGTGAGACAGAAGAGGAATAGGAGTACTTAGACTATGGATCAAGACTTAGGAAGAGGTAGTTTGGGCATGATCCTTGGACCCTAGGAGATGATGCAGAATGATCAGAATAGGGACCAGTATAACAAGAAGTATATGACAAGTTCCCCCCATGGGATAAAAATGAGATTTAGGTCCCTGTACTTGACTGTAATACCATATATTTGTATGTCCCCCTAGCACCTTTTCAGTCCTAATTGATGCAATCCATTTCATAGCATCTGGTTTGTGACTTCTAGGACCCATTCTTATGATGTGTCTAAGGGCATATTTGAGTCTTAGAATTTTTTAATAGGCAATGCTATCTTCCCTTACTCTGGAGAATGAAAAGGAATTTCTGTTGATTCGTAGGTAATATATACATGCAAACACACATTTATGTGTTTTCCCATTGTTAGTGTTTTTGAATTCTGGACACTTATTTCTCCTCCCCTATGGAAGCTGAGTTAACCTTCCTATAGAGAATCCTAATTGAAAAAATCCTAAGAAGTTCCATGAGGCCTTGGATCCTTACCCTGGGAGGACAACTCAATGTCATTCTCCTAGCCCTAGATAGGGATTTTATAAGGTAGAACTCTCTGAAGAGATACATACCCATATCAATTGGCCAGTATTCTGTTAAGTATTAATTGTTCCTTACTTTCTTTTGCTTTCACCCCTAAAAATAGCTAAGAAAAGTACTCTCTCTTCTCTCCAAAATAACTGTAAATAATTGTCCATCTGGACTCAAACTGCCCCCCATATCACTAGGCACGACGAGTAAGTTCCTCCCTATACCCTCTTGCTGGTTAACCTTGAGTAAATTGGAAAACATTCTAATTTCATACACTCCTCTTTGAACAACTGCTGTGCTCAAAGATTCCAAAGTGTGCCTCTAGAAATAGAGGTAGCAAATAAAACCTTATTCCTCATCAAGAACCCTCGTGGGACCCCCTAAAAAAGGAGAATACAGATCATAGATGAGATTTTTCTGTACCAAAAGGAAAAGCTACAAAATCATTTTTGGAGCTGCCATACTACCACCCCAAAATCTGGGAAATTGTCACATCATCATCCTCTGAACCAGGGATGTGCTCATAAATATTTTCAAAACAGTTCTTAAAAACAAAATAACACCTTCCTCCCCTAAAAAAAAAAAAAACCAACTGTGTAAGCATCATACACTTTTAAGTTTAATCTGTACTAATGTTTTCTCTGTCACTAGACAATCAACAAAATAAATCAAACCCTGATTTGTAGTGTTTGCCAACTTCTGAGGTAAAAATGCTCACACTAAAAATTTGTCAATTTACTCTTTTTATTTTTATTTTTTAAAAGCAATTGGGGTTAAGTAACTTGCCCAAGGTTACATGGCCAGTTATTTTTGTATGGGTGTTAAGTATCTGAAGCCAGAACAGATCCCGGACTCCGGGGCCAGCGCTCTTACTCACTGTGCCACTTAGCCATCCCTGTAAATTGACTCTTGCAAGTCAGTTAGAGCTGGCTCCAGCACAGCCCTGCTCTGGACACAGATTTGGACAGTCCTCTTGCTAGATGACTTTAAATAACATTCTTTAATAAATCTCTTTTGGACACAAAAATCTTGACTGTAGGTTTCCTCCTTTTCATTTTGAGAGTTATTTGGTGTAAAATTAAAGTATTAAAAATGGCTAGAAGAAACTAATCAACTCTCCTTCTTAAATCCTCAAACTCAAAAAACCCTCTTTCTATTTGCTTCAGGGCGGGTCCTTAATTTAGTCTCCATTTTCAAAATGTTTTCAGATCTTTGATCTTATTTATTTGATTATTTGATCTTAATCAGAGAATACCCCTCTGAAATAAGTAGGACAGGCACTCCTGTCTGACAAGTGAAGAAACAAAGACATAGAGCTGTTAAATGGGATTGAAAGAATGGGTCAAGAGTTAGAGGATTAATTTAATCCTGGTTTGGTGACTTAACTGCTGGTGTGCCCCTTGGAAATTAACTACTCTGCTTTGGGTCTTAGCTTTCCCAGTTTTAAAGAAAGGGTTTGGCCTTTTCAGTTTTCAATTCTGTGACCCTGTGATAGACTGAAAGGAGACTTAAGCTGGAAGTTAGACAATCTGGGCTCTAGTCCCAGTTCCGCCAATGACTCCCTGGATAATCCTGGGGAAGTTACTTCCCCTCTCTCAGATTCTGTTTCCTCATCTATAAAAACTGAAACTAGATGATCTCCATAATCCCTTCCAACACTAACATTCCTTGATTCTATGATCAAATGCCCTCTTCTCTGCTTCTCTCCACTCAGGGTGGGTGTGACAAAAAAACAAAAAAAAACCCAGAGTGACCTCCCAACAGAGAGCTACAATGACAGGATTTAGAGCTGGAAGAACCTATAGAGATCTAGGCCAGTTCTTTCATTTTATAGATGAAGAAACCAAGGCACTGGGAGATTAAATGACCTGCCTAACATAATAATGCTGATCTGGAAATCACCTTCCTCTCTGCCCATGGGAACAATCCGGTTTGTCCTTCTCCTTGTTCTTCAATGTACCACTTCTTCGATTTATCTGAGTTGACTGGTTCATCCTCTGCCCAGTTCCCACAATCCCTTGAGCAAAGGATTTTTCTGACTGGCTTTTCTCTTATCTCCTTTATTCTGAACCTATACATACTCATTTTCATAGAGTTACAGAAGCTTGGAAGGGACCTCAGGGAATCTATTCAAATTCCTAGCTGAATAGGAATACCTTTACAACATCCTTGACACATGATCCATTGCTTGAAGACTTCCAATGATTGGGACCCTAATATCTCCTGAAGCAATCCATTCAAACTTCTGTGGCAACTTCAATTGTTAGGAAGGGGTCCCTTTCCTTCCAGGTCCATTGTGAGGACTGAATGAGGTGATATATGTCTAACCTTCCCCTTACATTGAGCCTACCAAGCTTAGCCTTATTCCCCTAAGGTCCACCTATTGTCCCTGTTCTTGGTATCTGTGGCCAAACAGAACAAGTGTAGTTCTTTTTCCACAGGACAACCCTTCAAGTATTTATCAAAATAGTCTCCCCTAAGTTTTTTTTTTCCTTTCCAGTTTAAACTTCCTTGGTTCCTTCTGCTAATCCTCACTTTACATGGCATCCAGATTCTTCTCCAACCTGGTTTCTCTCCTTTGGACACATCCCAGTTTATCGAGGTCTTTCCTAAAATGTGATACCAGAACTGAATAAAACCCTCTTGATGTGCTATAACCAGGACAGAGCTGTCTTCTACAGGATTCACTATTTTCTTAGATCCACAGTGCTTAAAGACACATTTGCCTAAACAAGTCATCGAACTTGACTGTGCTTTAAGAAATAATGAATTGGGTGGGGGAATAAAGGGGAATAAAAGAAATTTACATGAAAGTTTATTATCTATTTAAAAGGAATAGCAAGTTATATGTAATAGATTTTCATGTACAATCACCTTTTTATTATACTATATTATAGAAATGCTTGCTTATTCCATAAATTAAAAATAAAATAATTTTTTTTGAAAAACAATGAATGTGAAGAATTCTGAGAAGTGTAAGAAGACTTAGATGAACGGATGCAGAGTGAAGTAAGCAGAAGGAGAAAGACAATATAGATGACTACAGAAATGTAAATACAAAGAACAAAAATACAAAACTGAGCACTGTGCAATTATAATGACCATCCCCTAAAGAAGAGATAGGAAAATGCACTTCCTTCCTTTCTTTGCAGAGGATAGGGATTCTAGATGCAGAACATTGCATATACTGTCAGACTCAGCTGATGTGTTATTTAGTTTTGCTGAACTGCTTTTTTCCTCTTATTTTTTTTAACATTTTGCTATAAGGGGCAATGCCCCACGTGGGAAAGCAGGAAGAATACATTCAGAAATGAAAAATATAAAAAATAGCAACAAAAATTAAAAATTTAAGCGTTAACTTTTTAAAAGGCACATTCTTCTACTAGAAGAGATAATGCCCACCTAGTTCTAAGTGAGTCCCAAATTGCCTTCCATTTTGTTACAACCTTCCTCAGCCATCCATTGTCCTATTTTAGTGAGGTCAATGTTTGTTAGGGGGATATATTTGCCAGCATCTGTCCCATTTTTGTGAGATCCAAACTTTTCCCAGGCAGATTCTCATCAGAATCCCCTCCCCAGACTTAGACTTGCTGAAAATCCAGCAAAGTGGTACCATAAAAAGAAAGACAAAGGACTCCTTTTGTACTTGCTCTAGGCCCAACCTTGTTTATGGGTATATGGGTTCATAGGCTTTTCCTAGATGCTTTGCTGAGCACTACCTCAGACTAATCCTAGCATTGTTAGAGGCCTGAGCTTCAGAGACTTGGGAGCACAGGCAACAGGCTAGAAGAAAATCAATTCTCAGGGCAAAATCCTCTGACTGTGTCTCCCCTTTCCAAGGAAAGCTTAACTTTAGTCCTTGCTCCAAGGCTTGTGCTCTTAGGATGGCCCACAAGGGGCTAATTGCATGTACAATTAAGCCCCCTAAAGTCTAAGGAGAGCACAAATGGCTAATTGCACCCACCAAGCCGCTACTTGTGGTTAGAAATGAATTGATCCTGTAGGCAAAGACTGAGCTCTGGAAATCCCAGGGAGACTGGGGGAGGGGACAGCTTCCTGGTGAAAAATGGAACCAATCATTTCGAGCCTTGCTTCAGGCACAAAGCATAGCCAGCCCTCCCCTAGAAACATGGGTTAATGGAGACCAGAGCAAGGGCCCCTCCCCAATCCAGTGTAAGCTTCCTCCCCTCTCTCACCCATTTCTGTGTTCTTGGTCTCCAAGCTAATAGCTTCTCTGTGCTGAGCACATTAATGAGGCCTGCAGAGAATGCTTGCACTCAGCCACCATCCATCTCCTTCTCTCCACAGGAAACTGGGGTGGGGTGTGCTGAAAGTTTCTCGTTCCACCCCATTAAGGGGAGAGAGCAGGAGTGTGGCCACCCCACCCTTCATTCCTTATACCTTTACAGTGAATGCCTGTAGCCTCTCCCCCACTCATACCTCATAGATTCTCTAGGGGGCACCTTGTGGTAAAGGACTGCCCCCTCTTAAGGAAGCAAGATTGTGGGCTATTATTAATGAGATATTGTGCAGATCAGATTCCATTATAGTGGTGGGATTTAGGGTGCAAAATTCCAGGTTGGGAGTCAGGAAACTCAGATTCCAGGCCTCCTTCTACCTCTCTTTTGTTGTGTAATTAAGCTCAGAATAACCTTTTTAGGCCCTAGCTTCCTTAACTATTGAACAAGGAGAAAGATGCCAATCCTAAATTTGCTCATAGAAGTTTTGGCAGGAACCAGTAAGAGGATAAAAGTGCTCTGAAAAGTGTGCAGGAAACTGATTTAACCACAAAGACAAATCTCAATAAATCGAAAAAGGAGGCCAGATTTCAGCTGATGTCTCATGGCAGTCAGGTTTCAGTTAAAAAGAAGGCTCAGAGAATGGGTTACTTCAATGAGAATAGTAATTAGCCTGGGAATTCCCTGACCTATTTTTATGAGTTTCCTTCCTCCAAGTCAGCTTGATGAAATTACAAGGTGCACTGGTAGACCTTGGGTCTGAAGAGCACTTCCTGTGGAAGCAACCCCACTCAGAACAATCAGTAAGGATACTCAAGGTTTAGCCGATCACCCCTGTCGATGAACCAAATTTCCTGGGTACTTAGAGTAAACTCAGAATCTGTTTTCCCCACATCCAACCTTTGATGTTAAAAAATATTTTTAAAATAGGACATCTTGCTTAATATGAGAAGAAACCTGATGTAGTAAAATTGATTTCAGGGAGACATGAATTCAAATATAGCCCTGTAATGTGCTATTAGTTAAGGGCAAGAACTTAACTTCTTCCAGACTCAGTAAAATGAGGATATTGTGGCATCTGCTTCACAAGGTGGTTGTGTTTGGGACTCACTATTGTAGGGAATCAGTATCATCATTCTAAACAGAAATTCTCCAGGTCCAGGAGAGAGAGGGACCCCATCTCAGACTCTCACTGCAATTGCTCTGTCCAGAGTTATTAATGACCTCTCAGACTGGCCACATCTGATGCTCTTTTATCAGACCTCATTCTTCTTTAATCTGGGCATTTGACATTGGCTATTCTCTCCCTCTGGATATGCTCTCTCCTCTGGGTTTCCATGACACTTCTCTCTCCTGGTTCTCCTCCAATTTGTCTGACTCCTTTTCAGTCTCCCTTGCTGGTTTATCATCCATATCATGCCCCCTAACTGTGGGTGACCCCTAAGGTTCTGTCCTAGGTCCTCATCTCCTTCTATACTCTCAGGAACCTCATCAAGTTTCCATGGGTTTAATTATCATCTCTAAGCGTGAGACTCCCAGACCTATATATTTAGCCCCAGCCTCTCTCTTGAGGGTCAGTCAGTCCCACATCATCGATTGTCTATTGAACATTCCAAACTAAATGTCCTGGAGATGTCTCAAACTCAACAATGAACTCATTATTTTTCCCTGGCCCCAACACTTCCCTCTTCTAAACTTTCCCCTTTCTGTTAAAGGCCTCCGTCCTTTCAATCCCTGAGATTCATAACCTCAGTATTATCCTATATTTCTCACTCTGTTTCACCCCACATATTCAATCAGTTGCCAAAACTTGCCTTTTCTACCTCTATAACATCTCTCTTCACATAACTACCACCTTGATTCAGGCCCTCATCACCTCTCCCCTAGATAATTGCAGCAGCCTTCTAATTGGCCTCCCTGCCTCATTTTCCCCACCTCAGTTCATCCTACTCACTGCTGCCACGGTGATTTTCCTTAAGCAATATCTAATGATGTTATTCCCCTTCTCAATCAAATCCATTGGCTCCCTATTGCCTCTAGGATCTAATAAAAACACCTCTGTTTAGCTTTTTAAAAATCCTTTCAAAACCTGGTTTCAATCTACTTTTCCAATATTATTATATACTATTCCACTTCGGCCAAATTGACCTTGTTTTTTCTCACATAGGGCAATCTGTTTCCCTTCTCCATACCTTTGTACATGGGGCAGCCAGGTGGATAAAGCTCTGGGTCTGGAGTCAGGAAGACCTGAGCTCAAACCTAGTCTCAGACACTCATTAGCTATGTTACCTTGGACGAGGTAATCTAGCCTTAAGCGATGAACAGGTGTTGCTTCAGTCAAATTGATACCTGTTAAAGTCCTTAGCTTAAAAAGACCAGGAAGGAGGCAGAGCCAAGATGGCGGAGTAGAAACCGCTCATCCAAGCCACTCTGCCCCCAGATTCCCCCCAAACTATGTAAAAGGGGACTCTGAACAACTTCTGGAGCCCCAGCACCCACAGAACGACACAGAGAAGCTAACCTCCCACTGAGGACAGCCCAGCAGCCCTGCAGGAAGGACCAGCGCAGCGGTCCTGGGAGCCGGCAGCATGCAGCACGAAGAGCACGAGGAGGAGAGCCGAGCCGAGCCGACCCCAGGTCCCCGTGAGCCGAGGTTTTAGCCCCAGGGCGGCAGGGCCAGCAGCCGGCTGGAGAGACCCCAGAACACCAACTGCTGTGGCTATTCCAGAATTATCAACATAGACATGCCTAGGACAAAGTAAGAGGTTAGTGTCCTATGGACTTTGGGACCTGTATTTGGGGAATGCGTCGGCTCCCTCCCCTGGGGGCTAGAAGCCGCTGAGGAGACACGCCATTTTGTAGTTTTCAGAGGCGGCTCCAGCTCCTGACCTGAGAATTGTAGGGAGATCCAGCAATCAGTCTTGGGGGGTAATCATTCTTGCTTTAACCTCCCTGGATCTGGATTGTGATCTGGGGTGGAGGTTGTGGGTGGGTTTACAGCTTGCCAGAAACGGAAGTTGCCCCCCACACGTTCGGGACAAAAATTCCTCTATCTGGCCTTAAAGCCATAGTGTGGCAACAAAACCAAAAGTCAAGTAATTAAGTGGCAACATGCCAAGGCAAAGGAAACAGAAAAATGCAACCCTAGACTCCTATTTGGGGGGCATAGAGCAGGAAAAGGACTGTGAAGTCAGAAGTCCTGCTCCAAAAGCCCCAGGGGAAAACATGAGCGGGTTGCAGGCCATAGAGGACCTTAAGAAGGACTTAAAAATCAAATAAGAGAAGTGGAGGAAAAATTGGAAAGAGAAATGAGAAGGATGCAGGAAAAGTATGAAATGAGGGTCAACAGCCTGACTGAGGAAAACAACACCTTAAAAAATAGACTAACTCAAATGGCAAAGGAGGCCCAAAAGGGCAATGAGGAGAAGAATGCCTTAAAAAGTCGAATTTGCCAGATGGAAAAAGAATCTCAAAAGTTCACTGAGGAGATTCATTCCTTCAGAGTTAGACTGGAGCAAATGGAAGCTAGTGACTTCATGAGAAATCAAGATGCTGTTAAGCAGATCCAAACAAACAAAAGATTAGAAGGCAATGTGAAATATCTCATGGGAAAAACCACTGACCTGGAAAATAGATCCAGGAGAGACAATTTAAAAATTATTGGACTACCTGAAAGCCGTGGTCAAAGAAAGAACCTAGAAATCACCCTTCAAGAAATTCTCAAGGAAAACTGCCCCGATGTTTTAGATCCAGAGGGCAAAATAGAGGTTGAAAGAATCCACCAATCACCTCCTGAAAAAGATCCCAAAAGAAAACTCCCAGGAATATTATAGCCAGGTTCCAGAATCCCCAGAACAAGGAGAAAATACTACAAGCAGCCAGGAAGACACAATTTCAATATTGTGGAAACACAATCAGAATAGCCCAGGACCTGGCAGCTTCTACACTGAGGGATCAAAGGGCATGGAATATGATATTCCAGAGGACAAAAGAACTGGGAATGAACCCAAGGGTCACCTACCCAGCAAAACTGAGTATTTTGTTTCAGGGGAAAATATGGTCATTCAGTGGAATAGAGGACTTTCAAGCATTCTTGAGGAAAAAACCAAAATTGAATAGAAAATTTGACATCCAGACACAAGAAGCAAGAGATGCCTGAGAAGGCAATCAGGGAAAAGAAATCAAAAGGAACTTATCAAAGTTGAACTATTTACATCCCTATATGGAAAAGCAATAACTGTGACTGATGATATCTTTCTCACTATGAAAATAATGGAAGAAGGGTGTGTGGTCATATGAATACATATATGAATGTGTGTATATGGTTACAGTTATATATGGATAGAGGGCATAGGTTGAATTTGTTGGGAAGGGAGAATACTCAAGGGATGAAATTATGAGGTGAGAGAGGAAAGTGGCAAGAGGAGATGGGGAGAGACAGGGTAGGTAAACTATCTCATGTAGAAGAAGCAAGGGGAAGTGGTTGCAAGGGAGGGGGAGAATAGGAAGGCAAAAAGGCAAAACCACATTCTCATTGAATTTGGTTCAGGGAGAGAATGACATACATACTAAATGGGATATCTCAACCTGCAGCAGAATAGGGGGAAGGGGGATGATAGGAGGGATGATGGATGGGAGGGCATCCTTGGGGGGAGGGGAGGTTGGAAGTACCCACTATAGAAGAGGGACAGGATCATGTAGGGAATGGACCAGGTGGGGGGTGGGATGAGTGGGAGGGAATTATAAGCAGCCCTGTACAATATATCTACTATGATAATGTTTTGCATAGCTAGACATGTACAACATATACTGAATTACTTATCTCCCCAGAGGGAATGGGTGACAAGGGAGGAAGGAAATGGATCTGAAATTTGAGGTCTTAAGATTAAATGTTTCAAATATATATAAATACTATTATTAATACTCTTTTGCTTATAATTGGGAGATAAGATGTGCAGGCATTGGGACACAAAGATTCACCTTCCTCTAATGGAAAAGTTGAAGGGGGTATGAGAGAAGGTATGGGAGAGAGCAGATTGGAGGAAGCGATATCTTGTGGGACTGCTATTCTGGGAGGTTGGGTAGGGGAATAATGGGGGGAAAATTGTAACTCAAAATCTGGTGGAAATGAATGATGCAAAACAGAAGTTAATAAAGAAACATAGTCTCAAAAATAAATAAAAAGACCAGGAATTGAGTTCATATATTATCTCAGATACTTAATAGCATCTATCTTCAAGGATTGTTGTGAGGATCACAACATAGTCACCAGACCTGGTCTCAGTTCTGTCTCCCCAATTCAGTTACAAGTTGTTTGAGGGCCAGGCTTATTCTAATTCTGCTCTAGCTATGTGACCTTGGCCAGGTCACTTCTAGGCCCAGGGACCTCTGAGCCTTAGTTTCTTCTTATCTATCATAAGGGAGTTGGATTAACTTTAATGTCTTTTCCATTTCTAACATCCAACGATTCTTTTTTTTTTAAAGCAATTGACATTAAGTAACTTGCCCGAGGTTACACAGCTAGTTATTTTTGTGTGGGTGTTAAGTATCTGAGGCTGGAACTGATCCCGGGTCCTCCCAACTCCAGGGCCAGCACTCTTACTCACTGTATCTCCTAGCTGTACCTCATCCAATGATTCTATGGTTTGTTATACAACAACTTAGAGCCTGGACTAAATGGCCCCTAAAGTTAGCTTTGGCTTTCACATTCTACTACTCTATGAAACTCTAGCCTTCAGGCCCAAGCTGTCTCCCTTGTTTGTGTCTTTTCCAGAATGTTTCATTCAATAAATATTTATTAAGTGCCTACTGAGTACAGAGCAATGTGACCCTAGGGAAGATACAAAGTTTAGGAAAGGCATAGTCCTTAACCTCACAGGGCTCATAGTATAGAATCTATCAATCACTCAACAGACATTTGTGAAAAGCTTGTTATTATTTGTCCTTTGTTCTGGAAGAAGACCATGACATCAGGGAGGTGATGCCATGACATTCAAGTGAATTGGATTTAAGTGAGGGAGGGCTGTGCAAAGTCACCAACCTCACTTTCTTCTCTTGAGCCATCTGGATCCAGTGGCAAAATATAGATCAGGACAACTGGAGATGGCCCTGGATTCAGTGGGACACCTTGGTCTTTTTAAGCTAAGGTCTTCAACACAGGTATGATTTGACTGAGGCAACAGCCATTCAATGCTTAAGGCTAGGTTAAAAAAAAAAAGAGGCAAAGAATGGCCTCTTTTACCTAGTTAAAAAAAATCGGTCTGTGTGGGGAAGACCCTCAAGGATTCTGACCAAAATAGGAAACAATTGCTATTTATATTCACTCTGAGCCAATCAGGGCCTGAACAGTTACCAAGTGGGGTTGGTCCGGGACCTGTGTTCAATCAATGAGAGCCAGAGTGATTTAAGTTTAAGGTATGATCCTTAGGAAAAAAAATATGTGTGCTAATAATAAAAAGAAATACACCAGAGTCCCTACCCTCAGAGAGCTTACATTCTATAAGAGGAAATAAAACCTATAACTATAACCATAGTTCCAAAGCCCATTGATATGGGGCTCTCTCTTCATTGGTGAAGATGAACACTTGGTGAGTGTGGTAGAACTTGTCAATTCTCTGATATCTTCTCAGAGTTTTTTCCTTCAGCAGCCTGAAGTGCTTGACCTCCTCCATCTTTCCTCTTGAAACTGGAAACCAGAAGTGCTCTAGGCAACTCAAAAAATGTCTGAAAAAAATCAAAGGAAGCTAGAACTCTCCCACTCTTGCCAACCCCAGCCTTTCCCTCATTCAGGGCTGGACATGCATTCCCACCAATGAGGAAAGAGTCTCATACCAAAAAGTGAATTAGAGCTGGGAAACAAAGAGCTATGTTAAGTGTAAGGTGAAAGGCTATATAACTTCCTCTCTCCCTCCAGAATAAGACAGGAAAATTAGAAGCAGACTGAGGGGGAAAGGAACAAGCACTTATTAAGCACCAACTATGTGTCAAACACTGTGCTAAGTACTTTACAAATATCATGGTGTTTTTTTTTTGTCTTTCTGGAGAGGGAAAGGCAGGGCAATTGGGGCTAAGTGACTTGCCCAAGGTCACACAGCTAGTATTAAGTGTCTGACACCAGATTTGAAGTCAGGTCCTCCTGACCATTAAGCCTTTCTTATATGGTTTCATCTTTTTTATCTGTAAAATAAGGGAGTTGGATTAGATGTCCCATAAGGTCTCATTTCAGTTCTAAACCCATGAACTTTGATCTTAGTTCAGTCAATCTCAAGAGGAATTTGATACAGTGGAATGAGTTCTGAACTAGATATCTGGAGACCCTCTGCCAATAACTAGATATACGACCTTGGGCAAATAATTTTCCCTCCCTGGGCCCCAGCTTCCTCCACTATAAAATGAGGCAGTTGGCCTAGATCATCTCTCAGGGCCCTTCCAGCTCTGATAATCAATGACTCAATGCTTAGTTTCAGGATTGAAATAACCACAATGAATCTATTTTGGCCAGCTCAAAGATGTGCTCCAGCTGGGGTGACTGGATGGCCCATACAGCCTCACTATAGAGGATGCTGTGTCTCATGTCCCTTTGACCCCCTTTTTCCTCTGATGCCTTCTGCCCATATCCATACAGATATCCCCAAAGACACAATAATGACACAGATTCTGAAAGCCTACTTAGCTCCTGAAAAATGCAAAAGTCCTGACCCCCTCTGCACACTCTTAGGGGAAAGAATGTAGCTGAAACTGAATAGTGGCTGTGTACCATGGGATGACTGAGATAAGACAGGGCGGGTGAGAAGGAATTAGAGGCTGTGGAACTGGACAGATGTTTGAGGGAAAGGAGATGGAGCAGTAGGAAAGAAAGAATATTGTAACAGAAAGGGCAACAGTTCAAAAGGAGCTCTTATACCAAATCACAGGATGATAGGGCTAGAAAATATAATGTCAGTTCTATTCAATTCAACAAACTTTTATTAAGTGCCTACTATCTCTCAAGCTGTGCCCAGCATGGCATACTCACATTAGAGAAGGTGCTGTGCTCTATGAGCAAAACAGAATTGAAATAGCTCAAAAGAAATGTGAGATGCACAAATTTAGAGAATCCACCCCAGATGTTCACATGGACTATTTGTGCCCAACCTATGATAGAGTATTTGGAGCTTGTGTTGGTCTGATCAACCATAGTCCAACACACTATAGCTTAACTCTAATAGTGATGCCATATTGGTCCTCTTCCAGAGCAAAGGACAATAACCATGGCCACCACTATGTATTAAGCACTGTGCTAAGCCCTAGGGATACAAAAAGAGGCAAAAGACAGTCCCTGCCCTCAAGGAGCTTACAATCTAATGGGGGGAGACAATAGGCAAACAAATATCAAGCAAGTGATGGACAAGATAAAAAGGAAATAATTTTGAAGAATAAAGCACCATAATTAAGAGGGTTGGGGAAAGCTTCCTGTAGGAGGTGGGATTTTAATGGGAACTTCAAGGAAGCCAGGGAGGTCAGTGGTCAGAGCAGAGGAGGGAGGACGTTCCAGGCATGGGGAACAGCCAGAGAGGATGCCCAGAGCTGAGACATGGAGCTGTTCATGAACAGCCACTGGATCAAAAGGGCCTTGTTGCCTTACCTATTGTTACAGGGTTATTGTGAGACTTGAATAAGATAATGAATATAAAGCACTATAGAAATTTGGAATGCTATTAACAGCAATTTATTAAGTACCTGCCATGCCAGGCATGGTGCTAGGCACAGGGGACATGAATCCAAAAGAGGAAACAACCCTTGCCTTTGAGGACTTTTAATTCAATAGCAGGGATATATCCGATACAATTAAGGTAATTTGAGGAGGGAGAGAATAATAACAATTAGGGAGATGAAGGAAAGCTTCACGGAGGAGGGGACACCAGAGCTGATCCTTGAAGAGGAATAAGTATTCTGTGAGGTAGAGATGAGGAAGGAAGGGGATAGTTTGTGTGATCTCACATAGAAGGGATACATTTCAAGATTGAGGATCATTTAAGAGGTTTTGTTATTGTTTTTTGCTAAAACATTGGAGTGTATGTATGAAAGAGAGTGATAGAACATAAGGCTGTATGCCATAGTGAATGGGGCATTGGACTTACAGTCAGGAAGATCTGGGTTCAGATCCCACCTTAGACACTTACTAACAGGGTGGCCTTGGGGAAGGCACTGAACCTTTCAATGCCTATTTCCTCATCTGTATAAATGACAGAGTTAGACTTGATGGCCTCTAAGATCCCTTGTAGCTCTAAATGTATGATCTCTCAAGTGCACAGGACAATGTTTGATTCTCAAAAAGAAAGATCATTACTGTCATCTAGGCTGGCTCTCCTTCATGGACAACCCAGCATTTGAATTAGTCTTTAAAGACTGCCTAGGAATTCAGTCAATTACCAAAACATTTAAACAGAGTTGGAGTGGTGGTGCTTCCAAACCTCAGGAACACTGTGGGCACAGTCAGTGAAGATAAGAAATGAAGTTCTTTTGTTTTGTTTTGTTCTGTTTTTCTGGGAACAGAAAACAATTCAGTTTGATTGGGAGCCCTAAATGTCAAGAGGTGATACAAGATGAGGTACAGGTACAGCTATGTCTGACTGTGGAAAGAAAAAAATCCATGATAGAACCTGAGGCACCTGGACAGTCTAGCCTTAGAGTCAAGATATTTAGGCAATGAGAGCTTCCTGGAAGAAGAAACCATGGACAAGGTCTGGGAAGGCTGTAAGAGCTGTCCAAATCACCAAACATTTATTAAGAGCCTGCTTTACGAAAGAAGTTCAGAGGACTACTGAGTATATTTATATCTTCTTTTAGCTGGCCTTTCCTCTTCCAAAATTTGTATTCTGGCCTTTATTACCCCTCTCCTGGACTAGGTTAAATGGGATCATAGATCTGGAGTGTAAAGAGACCTCAGAGGACATCAAACCAACTTTCTCTCTCTCTCTCTCTCTCTCTCTCTCTCTCTCTGTCTGTCTCTTTCTCTGTTTCTCTCTGTCTGTCTCTGTGTCTCTGTCTGTCTCTGCCTCTCTCTCTGTCTCTGTGTCTCTCTCTATCTCTCTCTGTCTCTGTCTCTGTCTGTCTCTCTCTCTCTGTCTCTGTCTCCCTCTCTGTCTCTCTGTCTGTCTCTCTGTCTCTGTCTCTCTCTGTCTCTCTGTCTGTCTCTTTCTCTGTCTCTCTGTCTCTGTCTCTCTCTATCTCTGTCTCTCTCTGTCTCTATCTCTGTCTGTCTGTGTCTCTCTGTCTGTCTCTGTCTCTGTCTCTCTGTCTCTGTCTGTCTCTCTGTCTCTGCCTCTCTGTCTCTGTCTCTGTGTCTCTCCCTGTCTCTGTCTCTCTGTCTTTGTCTGTCTCTCTGTCTCTGCCTCTGTCTCTCTCTGTCTCTGTCTCTCTGTGTGTCTCTGTGTCTCTGTCTCTCTCTGTCTGTCTCTGTCTCTGTCTGTCTCTCTGTCTCTGTCTCTGTGTCTCTCCCTGTCTCTGTCTCTCTGTCTTTGTCTCTCTGTCTCTGCCTCTGTCTCTGTCTCTGTCTCTCTGTGTGTCTCTGTGTCTGTCTCTATCTCTCCCTCTGTCTCTCTCTCTGTCTCTCTCTCTGTCTCTCTGTCTCTCTCTCTCTCTCTCTCTGTCTCTCTCTGTCTCTCTGTCTCTCTGTCTCTCTGTCTCTCTCTCTCTCTCTCTGTCTCTCTCTCTCTCTCTCTCTCTCTCTCTCTCTCTCTCTCTCTCTCTCTCTCTGTCTCTCTGTCTCTCTGTCTCTCTCTGTCTCTCTCTCTCTCTCATAGATAAGGAAACAAGTCCAGAAAGGGTAAGTAATTTATCCAAGGATACACAGTGGCAGAGCTGGGATTAGAAGCCAGGTCCCCTTACTGCAAGGGCAAGGCCCTCCACAGTCCAGCTTCCTTTTTCTCATGCTACTTCCTTTCATATAATGCACATTTCAGCCAAACTGAACCTCTCTCCATCCCCTCATTCTTGTTCCACCCACTCCCGCCTCAGTGCCATTGCTCACTCATTCCCAAAGCTAAAACAGGTTCCCCATGCCCCCACTTGTGTCTTTTGTAGTCCTTTCCTTTCTTCAAAGCCTTTAGATGCTACCTCCCCTACAAAGCCTTTCCTGCCCCACCCTAAGCCACAGCTGGAAATGATCTCTCCCTCCCCAGATGTTTTTTATACAGCTTTGTTTAGACTTTTCCTCTTGAGTTTCTCTCTTATACCAGTATTATTTTTGAGAATTTCTCATGCAGCACCCATTGGATCATAAGCCCTTCAAGAACAAGGACTATCATGGATTGTCATCTTTGCATACTAGCCCCAAACTCAGGATCTTGCATTTAGATAGTATTTTTTTCAATATTTGCTGAGATCTCCAATGCATCACCTCTCACAGAGTAATCCTGTCTCTGTCTCAATGGTCGCTGAGGCCAGGCCCTCACTGGAGTTGGGGCAGCTCCCCGAGGTGGTCAGAAGAGAGACTGAGTGCTTTGTCCGTCTGGTTCACATTCCCAGGGGGTGGGAGCAGCTGGGTGAGGGGGAGGCAGTTGGAATAACAAGCACAAAGCCCTGGGATTAGTCAGCGGATGGACTCGGCACTCCATAAACAAGCCGGTGCTGGGTGGAGTAGTGAGCACCCTGTGGCTGGACTGGGAAGGAGGCCCGAGAGCCTGCCAAGAGAAGGAAGCATTCAGAGGAGGGATAATGGGTTAGCTGTTTTGGCAACCTGGTTAACATGAGGGGCACAGCCCTCCTTTCTGAGAATTTACCAGTGCTGAGTACCAGCTTCCATAGGCTGGCTTCCTTCTTCCACAGCATAAGGCACCCTTCTGGGTATGACTCGATTCAATTGCAGTAGACAAGCATTTATTAAATACCCATTGTGTGCCTAGCACTAGAGATGCAAAGAAAAAAATAGTCCCTGCACCCCAAGGATTGTCCATTCTATAAATACATGACAGTAGGTTTTCTCACCACTCCCCAAAGAGCTGAAAGAATTACTTGTGAGACCTTGGGCAAGAGACTTAACCCCACTGGGCCTCAGTTTCCCTCTCTGTAAAGTGGGGGTTAGAGTATCCTTTGCAGCTCTAAATCTATTATCCTATGACAATGCCTCCTGCAAACTCCCCCTTTGCAGTCTAGGAGAGCACCCCTCCCAGGGGGTTTCTAGTGTTCTAGTTCATTCATTTATTCAACAGATATTTATTAAACTTCTAGTGTATGCAGTGGGAGAGATGCCCAACTGGACCTTGCCTTCATGGGGTTTATAGTGTAGTGATCTCACCCCCTTCTGAAAGAGAGTAGATCTCACCTGGGTAGAAAGAGAGTTGGCCTTGGAGTCAGAAGGACCTAGGTCCCTGTGTCGTCTTTCAATGTGACTGGTTGGTCAACTGACCCTAAGCAAATGTCTTAACCTCTCAGTATCCCTCAGTATCTAAGACTGTAATTTGCAGTGTAGATGCAAGGCTAGAGGGAGTTTCCTCACCAGGATTTCCTTCACCAATAAAATCACAGGATTCGTTCCATTCCATCCCTTTCCTACCCAACCAAACCAATCCCACTTATGGTGACTTCCGCTCAACTCTGGCTAAATTCAAAAGGTTCAGGAACAAGTGTTGAGATTAAAAAATCATAGTAATAAAACATAGATGGTGCATTGGACAGAGAGTGAGGAGACCCTAGTTAGGTAATTGCATGATACAGTGGAAAGACTTCACACTGGCTTTGGAGTCAGGGGACCTAAGTTCAAATTCTGTCTGTGACATTGGTCTGTCTCCTGCTTCCCTGAGAAGGCAAGTTGCTAAAACTCTCCAGTCTCAGTTTCCTCATTTATAAACATAAACAAGTTGTCCAGCGGCTTTCTCTGAGATCCCTTCTGGCTCTAAATTGATGTTATGGATCTTGGTTCTGCTGCTTACCGGTAGGGTGACCATGGCACCCTTGCTGAGACTGAATTTCTTCAAGCATAAAATGAGAATAAAAATATTTGCCCTATCTACCTGACAGGGTCATTGTGAGGCAAGCGCTTTATAAGCCTTTTCCTAAAAACTATTTAATTCTGAATTCGAGAAAATCCTGAACATTTCTATACATAAAATAGAACATTAAAAGCATTGTATGTGAGATAGTAAATCTCTATTTCATATAGGTTGCTTTTTAAACATATCTAAGTTCACCAAGTTACTTTCAAAACTTTCCTGCTTGTCAGTGCTCCTTTCTGAGCTGTCTGCTAGTCTCTTTCTGTGCATTTTTTACAAAGTTTCACTGGCCCTCTTTGTTTTCTTTCTTTCTTTTTTTGATAGTACTCTTTCTAGCCCCTTCTTCCAAAATTATTATCTACCAAGTTTCTCTGGATTCTTGTGTTTACATTTCAAAATTTTTCCTTAGGTCTAGTTTTTTCATCGGGAGTGCTCAAAAATCCTCTATTCCATTAAAGATCCGTTTTCCCCTGTAGAATAATAGTCAGCTTTGCAAGTTAAATTATTCTTAATTGTAAGACTTAGTGTTTCTTTTTGGAATGCTGTATACTAAAACCTCCTCTCATGGTTAGTAGGAGCTCCAGGCTGCTGCTGCTGTTTGGGGTGGGGGTGATCCTGACTCACTCCCTGGCATTTGAACTTCTTTATGCCCGCTTGCAGGATGTTTTAGAAGCTCTGAATCTTGCCTATGACATTACTGGGGACTTGACTTCCCCCACAAAACTGAAGCCGTTCAACAAATGCTATCAACTCTCTCTTCCTTATTTTACATCATCAGACATTTACCCCCAACTATCTCTTTCTTCATTCTCATCTTAAATGACTAGGCATCCCTTCTCCTTGCCAAGGCCAATGTCTGTCTGTGCACCCTTGATCCTATCCCCTGACCTTCTTCTCCAGTGGATTGTTTTGACTGTCATCCCTCTTGGCTCCTTCACTGTTGCCTAAAAATATACCCATCTTTCCTCCATTCTTTAAAAAAAAAACCCTTCACTGGACCCTACCAGCCTCTCTTGATATTGTTCTGCATCTCTTTTCTCCTTCATGTCCAATGTGTTTGAAAAAGCCATTCACATAAGGTGCTTCCACTTCCTCTATTGTCCCTTGATTCTCAGCTTCACAATCTGAATTCCAACCTCATCACTCAGTTGAAACCACTCTGTCCAATTACAATGATGTCTCAGTTGCCAAATGCATGGCCTGTTCTCAGTCCTCATGCTTCTTGATCTATCTATCCTTTTTGAAACTATTGCCCACCTTCTCCTCCTGGACCCATTCTCTAGGTTTTGGTGACTGTTCTTTTCTGATTCTTCTCCTATCTGTGTGATTGCTCCTTCCTAGTCTCTCTTGCTGGTTCTTCATCTGTCATGCCTGCTAACCACACATGTTCCCCAAAGCCCTGTCTTGGCCCTTTTTTATTTTTTCTCTGTTCTCTTTCACTTGGGAGATATCATCAGCTTTCATTGGTTTAATTATTATCTCTATACAGATGATTGCCAGATCTACATATTCAGCCAGTGTCTCCTGAACTACAGTCACATGTTATCAACTATTTTTTAGACTTCTCAAATTAGATATTCAATAGTTCTATCAAACTCAATATGACCAAAACAAAATTAATTTTCTTTTCCTCAAATCTTCCTCTCTTCTGAACTCCTCTCTTACTGTTGTGGGCATAACTATGCTCCCAATTATCCTGGTCCACAACCTTGGTGTCATCCTCAACCATCATTCACCTCATATAGTCAACCTGTTACCAAATCTTGTCATCTTTACCTTCACAATGTCTCTCATAGAATCCCCTTTTCTCCATTCACACAGCCACCACCCCAGTTTAGTCTAGTTCAAGCCTTCATCATCTCTTGCTTGCAACAACCTTTTCTCTAGTCTTACTTTTTTAAGTCTCTCCCCACTCCAATCCAGCCTCCACTCTGCTGTCAAGGTGATCTTTCTAAAGCTTTGGTATGATCACATCAACCTCTCCCTAAGCTACCCCAACCAATGGGCTCTAATGTCTCCCTCTTAGCTTTAGGATCAAATATAAAGTCCTTTGGTATTTAAAACTTTTCATAACTTGTCCCCTTCCTATCTTACCAGTCTTCTTATACTTTCCTCTCCTACTATGACAGCTACACTGGCCTTAAAGCAGTTTCTCAAACAACACACTCCATCTACAATCCCCATGTCTTCACATTAGTTGTCCCCCTGAAATTCTTTGCCCCCTCACCTACACCTCCTAGTTTCTTTTGAGACTCAGCTCATCTTCTTCAAGACTTCAAGTCTCATCTTCTTCAGTTCCCCCACTGCTAGAACCTTCGCCTCTGAGATTGCCTTTCATCCACAAAGGGTTTGGGTGTTACCGCTGTTGTCCTGGGTATATGTGCTGGGGCTTGTTTTTAGTGATAGTTACTCTTGGTAGCAATGTCTGCATAGGCCTGGTAGCCAGTTACAACCTTGGTGAGAGTTCCAGCCTTTCCTAGACACATTTAGGAGATACTAGGTATCTCACTCATACGTACTCAATGTCTTCCTTCCTCCAGCCCCAGCATTTTCTTCTCCTTTCTCCACATCCCAAGATTATATCTCACCTTAGGAATCTCTTGTCATTCCCAACCCCACTTTCACTTACCCAACGAATTTGATAATTGGTTAGTTCTCACCCTTACATCCAGATGGCATTTTGTCCCCCTTGACACACATGTTGAACACAGCCCCTTATGCCTCCACTTTGTTCTCCTTAAAGTCCTCTCTAATCAGTCAGAGAAGTATCTCCAACCAGTCACTGGAGATTGCTTTGACACTGCCCCTAAGCCAAGCTGACTGGACAGCAGCCTTAATGCTAGTTATCTTCCCCCATTGGCTCACAGGATTGTTATCAGGCTCAAATGAGTTAATATATATATATATATATATATCACTGTACACACCCTAAAGTGCTATATAAATGCTAGCTGTTGTTGTTATTTTCTTTGGTTACTCTACCTCACAGTTGACTTAACTGAGCTCAGGAGAAAACTTACTGGGAACATGATAAGTGTTTTCAAATATTTGAAGGGACAACACGTGGAACTAGTTTTGCTACAATTGGTCCCAGAGTGGAGAGTGGGGAACCAAGAGTAATGGGTAGAAGGTACAAAAAAGCAAATTTAGGCTTGATGTTGGGAAAAGCTTCTTAATCATTACAGCTGTCCAAAAGTATAATGAGCTACCTAGGAAAGTAGCTCGTGGAAGACTTCCTTCCTGGAGGTCTTCAGGTAGAAGTTGGAAAACCACTTATCAGGTATGTTATAGTAGGGATTCTTCTGGCATATGAGTTGGACTAGATGGCCACTGAGATCCCTTCCAATTCTTTTTTCTGGGATCCCAGAATAATAAATAAAGCATTTTTATGATTCTGTGTCTCTAAGATTATGAACTTGGATGACTAGAAAAATGGGGGTGACTCCAAGCAATAATTGGGAAGTTTAGAGGAAGAGGAAGTTTAGTGAGGAAGGTAATGAGTATTGCTGCATAGAACACCCAGAGGAAGTTATCCAACAGGCAATTAATGATGCGTAACAATAATAAAGGAGGATTAGTGCCAGATATGTGGAAATGGGATTCATATGTACAAAAATAATAATTGAATAATTAGTCTCCAATAATTAGGAATAAAATAATAATTAAATAATTGAATGGGGACAGATGAGATCAGAGAGAGAAGAAAGAGAAAGAGAACAGAGAGAGACAAAAGGAGAAAGATAGGAGAGAGAAAGATGTGATACAGTGGAAAAAGTACTCAACTTGGAGTCACAGGACCTGACTTTGAATTTTGATTTACTATTTACTACCTTGTAAACTTGGGCAAGTGACAACCTCTTTGGGAACCAGTTGCTTCATCTGCAAAAAAAACAGGGATAAACTAGGTGACATCTAAGATTCGTTTCAATTTAATATCTATGATCCTAGGAGTCTATTAAAAGAAAAGAGAGATAGAAGATGATCACTTGAGGGGACAGCAGGATCAAATGAAGGTTTTTAAGGATGAGGTAGTTAGACTTAAGAATGTTTATCAGCACCAGGGAAAGAGATAATAGATAAAGATTCAGGGACAAATGGCTAACTGGAAGTATAGTGGTACCCTCAGCAGAAATAGGAAAGTTTAGAACAGGGATAGGTTTGGGGGGCAAATATAAGGAGTTAAGTTTTAGACATGGTGAGTGTGAGATGCCAGTGGGATGTTCATGTAGGGATATCCAACTTCTTCTGGAGCTTGCCTCCATGATCATTACTTCTGTTTGCCCTTCTAGCTCTAAATCAAGCCTACACTTATAGGACAATCAAACCATCTAGTCCAAATCTTTATGTGGACTATTCGTGCCCGACTTGTGGTGCAGTCTTCTCATATTGGTCTCATCAGCTACAGCTGGATGCACTGTACCCCAACATAGTGATGTCATTTTGGTCCTCATCAAGAAGGAAGAACAACAACCAACCAACAGCTTTTGTTACTAGGTCCTCCTGGACATTTTCTCAGTCATTGGTTACTAGGATACCAATATTTTCTGGTTCTTTCTCAAGTCATCTGACTGTTGTTTCTCAAATTTCTTGATGAGTCATCACTGATCTCCTGCTCTCCTATTCTAAGGTGTTCCCCAGAGTTTTGTAGGGGGCCCTCTTCTCTCCTCTTCTCATTTCATCTCTTTTCTCTCTTTTGTCTCTCCTCTCTCTTCTCTTTCTCTGTCTCTCTTCTTTATTTCTCCTCTTTCTCTTATCTTTTTGTCTTCTCTTCCTCATGCCTCATATCTAACCAGCTGGCAAGCCTTGTCAATTCTGTTTCCAAAAACTCTCTTATTTCTGCCCCTTCTCCCCATTCATGTGATCATTACCTTGGTTCAGGTCCTCATCACATCTCCATTGGATTATTACAATCACCCTTGATTTGTCTACCTGATTCCAGGTTCTTCCCTGTCTCCAATCCGTCCTTCAACCCAGCAGCCATATTAACAATCCTAAAACACATTGCTGACTATATCACCACTTTAGTCAAAAGTCTTCCATGGATCACTGTTGCATCTAAAGTAGTAGAAAAACTTAACCTGGCATTTAAAACCATCCATATTCTGGTTCCCACCTATCCTTCCAAACATTCATATTATTTCCCTTACACTACATTCCAGCCAAACAGCCTACTAGCCATTCAATGATCTTAATATGCCATCTCTGATGCCCTTTCTCAGGCTATTTCCCTCTCATACTTCTCATGCATTTCCTCTACCTCTTGGAATTCTTGTTTTCCTTCAGGTTACAGCTCTAGAGTCACCTCCTTTGCAAACCCTTCCTGATCCACCCCCCTTCAACCCCACCACTGTCCCTGGTTCTCTCTTCCTCCCAAAATTACTTTGTATATATTATCTGAGTAGGTGTTACATGCATATGTGTATCCCCCAGCAGAATATAAGCCACAGGACTGATGGCTTCATTTTTGTCACTATATCACCAGCATCTAGCACAGCATCTTACACATAGTAAGTAATTAACAAAAGTTTGTTGAACTGAATTGAATTGAAAGGAATGAATGGCAGAATTCGGGTACTAGAAGTTGGTAACAAAGCAAACTAGAACCTGGATGGATAGGTTCTCCCTAGGTCCTTGAGTAGTATGATTGGAGAGATGATTCCTCTACACCCTGTTTACCATTATAGACAGGATGGGGAAAATTTTTAATACAGTCCCACCTTCAGGGAAAAGCTGGCAAGTCCAGCCTCCAGGAAAGGAATTGGTTCGTCCCTTTTCCTTAGGAATTCAACAAACATTTATTGAGCAACTGCTACAAACAAGGTCCTGTGTTTAGTACTTGGTGGGAAGCACAAAGATTAATCATCTATTGTCTATGCCTTCATAGAGCTTACAGAGGAGTTGGAAAAATGACGCTCACATGTGAAAGGGGTGTGAATAGTGTCTCTAGGATCACCCTTCTTATCACTCTGAGAACCTACAATGAGAAGGGTTATCACTCTGAGAACCTACAATGAGAAGGGTTCAAGATGCTCTACTTGGTTCAGCCTCTACCCCCTGGAAATTCCTCCTATTTAAAGAAAGTCCTTGAAAAATTCATAGAGTAGGAAGCAAACCTCTTGTTCAGGATGCGTAATAAGAGGGAAACCAGAATTAGGGAGATACGATCACCTCTGAAGGTCAAGGTTCCCCTCCACCTGAGTGGAATTTGGTCTCTTCCCCCACCCCCCATCTTGCCTCTGTGCTCATGGGAGCAGGCAGCAGAGAGTTCTTTCGGCTCCTCATGTTCTCCTCAGTCTCCCAATGCCTCTGTCACTCATCAGGAAGATGGAAGCATCTCTTGGGGTGTGCTGATTATGCTCCATTCTCAGAACATTGAGAGATCCTTAGCCACTCCATGTACTGACTCCTCATATTGTGTTGACTGATCTGCACCAATAAAGTGATAACAAAGTTCCCTCTGACTGAACTCAACTACGAGAGAGAGCTTAATGTCTACTCTAGCTCAGTCCCAGGGATGGGATGTCAGTTTGTATTCATGTTGTTATGCTTGTGTTTCACCCACATGGGACAGCCATGTTATTCCCTTCACCCTTCTTCATCTTCTTTGCTTTTCTCTTTCTTCCATCTTCTTCCAGTGTCCTTTTCATAAACTACTGCTTCTCTAGTCAAAGCTCAGGCTGCTTACTGGCTGCCTACATAGTCATGCAAAATAGAGTACAAAAAATGCATAAGGATAAGAAAAGTACCATGAGCATTCAAAGCAGGGGAACATTGCATTTGGTTGAAGGGATCAGGGAAAGCTTCAAAGAAAAGGTGACATTTCATAAGATCATAGATTATAGTTGGAATGGACCTTAGAGGGCATTGACTCTAACTTCCTCATTTCATAGATGAGGAAACCAAAGCTAAGTGAATTGACTGGGGATCACGTAGTTTATATCTGAGACAGAATTTGAACCCAGGTCTTCCTGACTTCAAGTCTTGTGCTCAGTCTACTACTTCATATTGTCTTTATCTGGATCTTGAAGAATGGATAGGATTTTTATTGGAAAAAAAATGGTAGAGGATGGACATTCTAGGCAGAGGAAAAGGAGCAAAGGCAGACAAGATGCATTCAGGGAATTCGATTCAACCCAATTTAATAAATATTTATTAAATACCTACCATGTGCCAGGCACTGTGCTAAGTACTAGAGATACAAAAAGGGGCAAAAATACAGTCCCTGCCCCCAAGGTGCTTACAGTCTGATGGTGGAGATAACAGGCAAACAAATGTATACAGGATAAATAAGAAATAATTAAAAGAAGAAAAGCATAGTCATCAAAAGGGGTCAGGGAAGACTTCCTGTAGAAGGTGGGATTTTGGCTGGGACTTAAAGGAAGCCGAGGAGGCGAATGATGAATCATACAGTTTGGCTGAAGGAGGAGTAATGGAAACTGGGGGGGCAAGGTAGGTTGGTTGGATTGTGGAGGGCTTTTGATGTGTTAAAGATTCAGCAATTCAATAGTCATTTAAAAATGTCTACTGTGTGCAAAGCTCACTATTAGGCTCTAGAAAAGACACAAAGCTTTGATAAGCCAATTGCCTGTCTTGAAGGAATTTCCAGTCTAGATACAAACAAATAACTATGATACACCGTATTAGGCACTGGGGAAGATAGCAAGCTTGAACCCATTACCTGTCCTCAAAGAACTTCCAGTCTAGAGATTCACAAGCAGGGGAATATTATTATTATACTCTGAAGTATAATAGGAAGTATCACATGATAAATTCACTAGAGAGATACAGTAAGGTTATTGCTAACAGGGGATCAGAGAAGACATCAAGGTGGAAGTAATCATCTGAGTTAGGCTTTCAAGAATAGGTAGAAACTCAATAGATGAAGGATGGAGGGGAGGCATCCCAGGCAGAGGGAATATCTGGAGCAAAGAGATAGAAACAAAAGGCTACAGGATGTTTGGGGCTTGGGGATTTCGGCCAGTTTACTCAGAGCATACAGTTCAAGAGGAGCATGACAAGGCAGAAAAGCAAGAGTACTGCCAGATTGTGAAGAACTTTGAATCCCAGGCTGCGGGGTTCGAACTTTCCTACCTAGGCAACGGAGAGAGAGATTTCTGGGAAGAGGAAAGTGAGATGAGCAGCATGAGATGTCCAGATCTCTACTTAAAGCAGATTGGGGTTGAGTGTAAAGGGGATTAGAAGAGAGGAAAGTGGGGTCGGGAAGCCCTAACAATAGATTAGACCCTGGACCCTTTTCCCCTTTCATCCAACTTGGTCCCTGAGAATCTCCCGCCCTCCCCTCGCCGAGCTTCCTGGGCTTTGGGATGGGGACTCCATAACTCTTGGGTTGTTTGCAAGAGTTTCGGAAAGGGAGTGTTCTGGCCAACTAGCTCGAGGCCTTTTCAGGGCTGGCAAAGGAAAGACAGCCATCCAGGGGCTCGGATCCGTGAGGTACGAAAGAAAGAAACTGCTCTTGGAAAAAGAATGGTTAGAAAAACAAAACTGTGTGGGTGTCTTGTGTTCCTCTTGGCACGCGCAGCCGGCGGCGGGCGGGCCGAAGACTAGCAGACGCACACTAGGGGAGGAGGAACGGCTGGGCTCTGCTGGGCTGGCCGGCGGGGCTGCCCCCTCCCCCAACCTGCTTCCCTTCTCCGAACTGTGCCCAGCCCCAGTCCTCATGGGGGAGGTCGGTGGGGGGCGGTGAAGGAGGGGTGGGAAGGGGAAAAACTGGGGGCAGGGAGGGGGTCTCACTAGGTTCTACAACAGAGGCTGCTGTTCCTGGACCTGGATAGACTTGGGACAGGAAGGCGGTTTTGTAATGAGAAAGACTCGGGCTCCGGCTGGAGCGAGACTGAGTTTTAAGACTTCGTTCCCAGACACCCTCCTCCCTTCTGCTTTTCCACTCCCCTCAGTCTCTCCTTAACAAGCCAGCTTTCTTCTTTCTCTGCCTGTGAGTGTACACCTCGGTCCTCTGCCTCTCCACATCTTGGGCTCTCTCCTCTCCTGCCTTTGTCCTTCTGTTCGTCTCTCTCTCTCTCTCTCTCTCTCTCTCTCTCTCTCTCTCTCTCTCTCTCTCTCTCTCTCTCTCGTCTCTCTCTCCTATTTCCCCCCTATTTCTTCTTCTTCTTCTTCTTCTTCTTCTTCTTCTTCTTCTTCTTCTTCTTCTTCTTCTTCTTCTTCTTCTTCTTCTTCTTCTTCTTCTTCTTCATCTCTCTTCCTCCTCCTCTCTGTCTCTCTCTCCCGCCCTCTTTCTCTCTCTTCTTTCTTTCCTCTCACCCTCTCCCTCTCACCCTTTGCCCTGTTTCTCAGAGATGAAGGAGGAGGGAGGAGAACTAGCTCCTGGCTCACAGGTTTCCTCTTCAACTCTGGCTGCCTTGGAAAGGACGTGGAACTGACTGATGGGGAGGGAGGGGACAGAGGTGAGGTCCTCACGGGACTGCCAATGTGGGCACCTCCTGCACCTGGATTTGGGGAAGACCTGCCCACCAGCCACCAGCTGCTCAAAGGGATTGGACAGAAACACAAGGAGGCGCCCCCTCGGGAGAGAATGGAAACGGGAATGTGCACTGACCCCCCAGCAGAATTGATGGAAAGGAAGCTGGCTGGCTCTTGGACTCTCTCTCCTTAGCCAGTCACTTTCCTACCTGCTTCCAGTGCCCATAAACAATATGGTAATACTTTTCCTCTTTGTTCTTAGGCCTCTTTCTCCTTCATTTCTCAGGTGTAGTGTGAATGAGTGACTTCAGAGATGGGACTTAGATCCTTGTGAGCAGGAAAGAAAGAGGGGAATAGGCTGGGGCCCAAAGCACAGGCTGGGGAGGGGGGTGCTACCTTTTAATATGACTTATTAATAAGGGACTATCCTCTGCAATTCATAAGTACCGATTTTGTGTCAAGTTGCCTATGTCATAGCAGAGGTTCACAGGAACTCAAGTCCAATGGACCAGTATTTTTCAAAAGCTCTGGAAAATATGAGGCTGTAGGATTTGGGGTTAGTATTTTGCACTTCCAGTTTGGGACCTGGATCTGGAACAGATAATAAAAGGAATTCTATTTCCCAGGGAGCTCTAGACCAAATCGACAGATTCAAGAAGTTTGGATGGCCTGGGGTAAACAGCTAGTCTCTGAATGAGAACTTTGGTGGTTTTGTTTTTTTTTAATTCCTGGTTCTTTGACTTCCATTTGGGAATTCTGTGCACACATGAGAGATGGAATGGTATAGTGTCTACAAGGCCATCAGCCTCACTCAAGAGACATGTGTTGAAATCGTGCTTCTGACACATACTAGCTGTGTGAACATGAGTAAATAACTTCACTTCTCAGGCAACTCTCTAAGACTATAAATTATATACAGGATGCCCAACTGCATCGTTCCACATTGGGAGTATATTTTACTCACTAAATTGTAGATGAGGCTGTCTTCCCCTCCCCACCAAGAATATGCACCTATACTAATGTATGTTATTATACACATGGAGAACCGTTCACACCAGGGAATGCTACTGTACAAACATTCGCTGTCAGTACACAAATGCCATCCACAACAGGCACACATTCATATTAGCACATATATTAAACATGTCTTCACAGAACATATACACACAACATCATAGTTCTGTGTAGAGAGTTAGTTTGGGAATCTGAAGACTTGGGTTTAAATCTTGGCCAAGATTTAAAGGAGCCTTTGAGACCTTGGACATTTAATCTCACCAGGCCTCTGTTTTCTTATTTATAAAATGAGTGGGTTGGGCTGGATGATGTCTGAGGTCCTTCCCATTCTAAATCAATGACTGTTAAAATGAACATGCAAAACATGAACTTACATGGACTTACTTGCATGTAAGCACACCCATGAGGGGCTGGAAGAGCCATTGATTTGGAGTTGGAAGACCTAGGTTTGAATATTTACCTTACCATTCACTGCTTTGGTGACCTTGAGAAGTCTCTCACCCTTTCTCTATGCCTTGGTCCCTGACTAAATGCTCTTAAGGTCCTTTCCAACTTTAAATGTAACAATCTGGTTATCCTCTCCAAGAGGCATTTGGACAACTTCTCCAGGCTCCAACCAGAACCTGGAGGAATTTGCCAAGCCTAGGGCAACTAGGTGGCACAATGGACAGTGCTGGACTTGGGGTCATGAAGACTTGAGTTCAAATGTGGCCTCACACACTTCCTAGCTGTGTGACCTGTATGACTCAAGACACATAATTTCCTCATATATAAATGGGGACAATAATAGCATCTACCTCTTGTAAGAAAAGAGATAACAAATGTAAGACATTTTACAAACCTCAAGAATTCTATAAATATAAATATAAATGCTAGCTATTATATGTTAACTATTTCATATGAATGGTAGCTATAATTATTTTAGAATTCCTAAACTTCTTTCAAACATCAGTCAGTTGCAAATCCCAGAAATATTTACAAACCTGAAACTGTCAGACCTTCCATACCTAACAAAGAATAAATTCTGAGCAATGAAGTTGGAGTCCCTGAGTTGAAATTCTAGCACTTCAACTTAGCACCCAGGTGATTTGGGGAAAGTACTTTCCTTTCTCTGAGTCTCAGCTTCCTCATCTGTAAAAGGTGGGGTTTGGACTAAGTTACCTCAAAGGCCGCTTCCAGCTCAAAATCCAGGAAAGACTTTGATTTAGGGACAAAAATTTCTCCTACCTCTCTTTTAAAAACCTAAAAATCATGTTAAAAGGAAACAAGTCTAAAGAGGTGTGAGAGTGGGGACAGAGTTAAAATATTCTTAATTGTGGGGCTTGGTGGAGAGTAGGCCAAGGAGTGTCTGAACTAGGTAGGAAATACCAAGAAACTGGCCAAATTCTCTGGCTGTTCTGGAATTTTGTGATGTCAAATACAGCTGAGAACAAGGGGACCCTTGGCAAAGGCTTGAGGATTTTCCTATACAAATGGAGCAGTATTTGTTGCAAACTATCTTCAAGTGTCACTTAGATTGTTAAATCCTTGACAACAGGGAATGTGTGGTGTTTTCTGTCTTTGTACTTCTCTCAGTGCCCAGTGGAAGGAGAAAGGGGAGACACAAAAGTGTGTTGATTAAAGGAAAGTATATGGCAAATAATTTGGGGCGTTTTTCTTTTTTTTTTTTTTAACAATTGGAGCATGTTTATGCTGTTTGCTCAAGAAGAAAAGGAAAAGGAAACTCAAGAAAAAGCCAAAACATCTTCTGCCCTCTAGGAGCTTCCATTCTAATGGGGGAGACAGTATGTATGTAACTAACTAGATCAGGGCTACATCCAGAGTAAGTGAAAGGCAGCCTTAGAGCAAAAGGCACTGGAGGCTGGGGAGTCGGGGCCAGGCCTACAGAAAGTGACATTTGAGCTAACTCTCAAAAGCCAGGGATGCCAATAGGCCGGGTAGGGAGAGGGATGCAGACAAGGTTGCAGGGATGCAGAGTCAGAGATGGAAAATCAAGCATCGTGTACCCCCTCGGGGAAGTTTCAACACAAAACTCAGGTTTTGTGTTGAAACTCAAAAAAGCCCTGATTTCATAAACACCTGGTAAGGGAGGGAAAGACAAACTAACAAGATGAATGATCTTGTCAACAACATATCAACAATTTTATTGATTAAGCATGTGCTGTATACAGACAGCATCGTGCCAGGCTAGGGGAGTTATGATACAGTCCCCAGTCTCGTAAGAACTCACTTTCTAATGGGGAGGAAAACAAACATGGATAACTTTTTAAAGCCTTTTGCAATATGGATCTTTGTAGAGCTGACTAATGTTTTTTGCATTTTTTTTCCTCAACTCTAATCATGATCTGAATCTCTTTCCACCCTGTCAGTTTCAACCCTCCGAACCGAAGCTCCCTGTTGGACAGTTCTGCCTGTGTGACAGTGGGCAAGTTTCTTTCTGTCTCTGTATCTCAGCTTTCTCCTAGTAAAATGAAAATGTTGGGCTAGATCTCTACTGTTCCTTCTGGCTCTAAGTCCTATGATCTGATGAGGCTGTGCAGATGCAAAGTTAATGTACAGCCAATCTCCTGACCCTGTAAAGGAATGGAAAAACGTCTATTAAGTTTCATTGAAACCATTTCCAGGGGTCTGTGCCTGGTTAATGTTGTATCAATTACGGAGCTCCCAGGGCCTTGCTATTCAACTAATTAATCATGGGCGTATACTCCCCATGGTTCCTTTAATATGTCCATTTCCCTATGAATTTTTTTTCATTATCAATAATAACTCACATGTCTATAGTACTTTCAGGTTCACAAAGCACTTTCTTTTCAACAGCCCTGTGAGATAGGTGATATAAAAACAATGAGCTCTGTTTTATAAATGAGGAAACAGGCTCAGAGAGAGCTGATTTCTTCAGGGTCAAACAGCTGGTAAATATCAGAGCTGAGACTGGGTCTCTTAACTTCAAGTGTAGTTCTCTTCTCTCTGACATTTACTTCCAATATATGAGCAGCTAAGTGGTGCAGTGAATAGAGCTTTGGACTTGGAACAAAAAGACTTATCTCCATGAGTTCAAATCTGGCCCCAGACACTTCTAATGTGCCAGTCTGGTTTCTCATCATTTATGTCTTGCTTGAATGACTGGAACCATTGACCATTAATAAAGTGTGGAATTTAGAGCAACTTTAATGTAGAAAACTCTACTGACTGTTTCTTAAGGCAAAGGTTGATTCTCAGAGCTGAGATAGTCTGTCGTAGTGTCATTAGGCATGTGAATTCAGTGGCTTTGGACTAGAACCCCCAGATGTCCCTTCCCACTTCAAATAACTGAGAAAAGATGGAGAGGAAAAGCTATTTGTGGTTTAGAAGGGAACATGGTAGAGGGGAATAGTTGTAACTCTGGAGGTAGAGGACTTGCATTCAAACCCTACTTCTGATGCTTACTTGTGTGACTTTGAACCAATCACTCTAATCTCCATGGACTTTAGTTTCCTCATTGATAAAATGAAGGGTATGGACTGGATGGTCTCTGAGGTTACTTTCAGTTCTAGATCTTGAATTCTATGCTCCCAGAAGCTTGTGTTCTAGAACAAGACCACCCATGATGAGCTGTGTTGGCCTGGGCAAGGGGCTGTGTTTGCCTTCAAAACCATGGCAAGCAGGAAGAGAGAACAGCATGGGCTGGAAGAGTCAGAGTATAGCTCCTGAACTTGGGACCTTGCAGGTTGAAAATAAGGGGTGAAGGTGGCATTGAATAGAGGGAGGGCACAGAAATGAAAAATCCATAGATTTTGTTAGATCTGGGAATGACCTTGGAATTCTAGCCCAACTCTCTCATTTTTAACTGTCTCAGTGCATCCTCTACACAGCTACCTAAAGCATAGAAATATTTCCTCAGCTATATCACTGCCTTACTTCAATGATACCCGTTTGCCTTTGGGATCAAACAGAGACTCCTATGTTTGGCATTTAAAGCCTTTCACAATCTGATTCCAGACTACCTTTGCAGGCTTATTACATGTTACTCTTTCATTAACTCTACGTTCTAATCAAACTGTCTTTCTGTTTTAGTTTTCTCCTGATTCCAGTGCTCCACGGAGTAGGCCTTTTGTGCCTGGAATACATTCCCTCTTCCCTGACACTCCTTCAAAAACTCATATACCCTACACACACACACACACACACACACACACACACACACACACACACACACACACACACACATATGCATACATACATCTACATATATACACATATAGTTTTCCCTCTGAACCAATTTCAATGAGAGTAAGGTTCAAGCATTACCTACTACTCACCCTCCAATTTCAACCTTTACTATAAAAGCTCTTCCTTGGGTACCTCTTTTATGTGAGAAAATGTTCCTTATTCAGTTTCCTCCTTCCCCCTTCTCCCAATGCATCCCTCTTTCTCATTTTTTTAGATTATCCCAACAAAATCAATTCATATGCATGCCTTGTCTATGTCGACTCTTCTAATTGCCTTAATAATGATAAAGTTCTTGGAGTTATATGTGTTATCTGACCTATAAGAATATAAACAGTATAACTTTATTGAGTCTCTTATTATTGTTCTTTCTTGATGATCTTTTTATGCTTCTCTTGAGTCTTGAGTTTGAATGTCAGATTTTCTACTCAGCTTTGGTCTTTTCATCAGGAATGCTTGAAGGTCCTCTGTATCATTAAATATCCATTTTCCTTCTGGAAAGATTATACTTGTTTTTGCTCTGTAGGTTTTTCTTGGTTGTAATCCTAGTTTCTCTGCTTCTGGAATATCAAATTCCAATCCCTCCACTCCTTCAACATGTTAGCCACTAAATCTTGCATGATCTTGATTGTAGTTCCATGATATTTGAATTGTTTCTTTCTGACTTGGGGGCTCTGGAATTTGGTTATAATATTTCTGGGAGTTTTCCTTGGCTCTCTTTCAAGTGGTGATCAGTGGGTTCTTTCAATTTCTATTTTACCCTCTGGATCTAAGATATAAGGGCAGCTTTCCTTGATAATTTCTTGAAGGGTGATGTATAGGCTCTTTTTTTGTAATAGCTTTCAGGTATTTAATAATTCTTAAATTATCTTTCCTCTATCTATTTCATAGGTCAGTTGTTTTCCTAATGATTTTTTTATTCTTTTTATTTTGTTTTATTTTTTTCTTGATGTCTCATGGAGTCATTAGCTTTTATATTTGCCCAATTCTAATTTTTAAGGAATTGTTTTCTTCAGTGAGCTTTTGTACCTATTTTTCCATTTGGCCAATTCTGATTTTTAAGGAGTTCATTTCTTCGGTATTTTTTTGTGCCTTTTTTACCAAGCTGCTAATTCTCTTTTCATAATTTTCTTACATTACTCTCATTTCTTCTTCCAATTTTTCTTCTACCACTCGTATCTCCTCCTTGAACTCTTCCAGTAATTCTTTTTACATTTGGGTGAAATTAGCGTTTTTCTTTGTTGCTTTGCTTGTAGCTCTTTTCACATTATCTTCTTCTGAATTTGTGTCTCTCTTCCCTGCCACCATAGAAGCTTTTCTGGTCAAATTCTTTTATAAAAAAAAATTGTTCATTTTCCTAGACTATTTCTTCACTTTGAACTTTATGTTAAAGTTGAGTTTTGTTTGAGTGGCAAAAAAGCACTGTCCCAAACTTCAGGCTTTTCCATATTGCTGTTTTCAGAACTAGATCTGCAAGTTTTTGGTGCTTTCAAGATATTATGATCTGGAGAGAGGTGTAGTCACTACTCTCCTAGTCTGTGTTCTGGTTTTTATCTAGGAAGGGACCTTGCTCCCCTTCAGCTACAAGAGCTAACACCTCTCTTGGCCTTAGAGCTGTGATCAGGTCCCCTACTCTCCTGCAGATTCAAGCACTAGTACATCTCTCTGTACTGTGGAACTGTGACCATGGCCCCTGATCCCTTGTTACTGACCACAAGTATTCCTCTTTGCCCTGGAACTATGACCCAGAACTTTGTATGGGCAATAGAGCTGCTGATCCATGCCAGCTGCACCCAGTGCCAGCAAAGAGTCCCCTGTAATCTCTTTCTGACCATTTGTCCAACCCTCTTACCATCTCTGAGCTGAAAGCTCCCACTGCTACTACTGCTGCCTCTACAGCTGACATCTGGTGCTCCTCTAGCATGCAATCTGGACCAGTCCCAAACCCAGTGTTACAGACCTCTCCTTTCCACCTCCCAAGTTGTATTAGGGTAGAAAAATTTCTCACTCTCACCTTTTGCTGGCTCTGCCACTCCAAAATTTGGTTTACACAGTTACTTTAAAGTTTTTGGAGGGGATATTGGGAGAGGTCAGCTGGGTTGCTGCCTGTGCTCTGCCATCTTGGCTCCCTCAATTAATATCACACTGCCTTATTAGGTTCCCAGAATACTAACTGCATCTCCCCCTTAGGAGTCTAGGTTAAAAACTTCTGCTTTATATTATCTTGCTTGGTGATTTCGTCAGCTCCCATGGATTCAATTATCATCTCCATGCAGATCATTCTCAGATCTATTTATACAGCCCTTAACCTCTCTTCTAATCTCCAGTTTCACATCACCAACTGCCTTTTGGATACTTCTAATTGGATATTCCCATAAGCATCTCAAACTCCACATGTCCAAAATAGACTCATTATTTCCCCCCAAAACCCTCCCTTCTTCTGATGTTCCCTATTACTTACTGTAAAGGGTACCGCCATTTTTCCAATCACTCAGCCTCAAAATAGCAGTGTTATACTCAGCTTCTCACTCTCTCACTCCATCTATCTAATCTCTCGACACATCTTGTTTCTCCCACCACAGCTCTCCTATATGCCCCCTTCTTTCCACCCAAACAGTCAACACCTTGGTGCAACCCTTCCTAACCCCACAGTTGGACTGTTTCAATAGCCTGCTGGACTATTTCAGCCCTATGTGGGGTCATGACCCACAGTTTAAGAAGTGTTGAAGGGGTTACAAGTGGAAAAAGTTTAAGAAGCCCTAGCTACATGATCTTGCTTTTTAAAAATAAAGACAGTTTTGACTTTGTTACTTCCCTACTCAAACTCCAGTGGCTTCCTATCAAACCCAGGATCAAATATAAAATCCTCTGTTTTCTTTTAAACCCTGCCACAATCTGGACCCTTCCTACCTTTCCAGTCTTCTTACATTTTACTATCCTCAAAATACTCTATAATCCAGTGACACTGGCCTTTTTACTCTTCCTCACAAACAACATTGCAGCTCCAGGCATTTTCACTGACTATTCCCCATTTCTGAAATGCCTTCCCTGCTCACCTCCATCTTCTGATTTCCCTGGCTTCCTTTAAGACCCAATTCAAATCTTACCTTCTACAAGAGACTTCCCCCAGCCCTCACCTTCCCTCTGAGATTACATCTACTGGATGTATCTTATACATACATAGCTTTTTGTATCTTGTCTTACCCCATTAGACTATGAACTCCTTGAAGGCAGGGATCACATTTTGGTCTTTCTTTGTATGTCATCACTTAGCACAGTGACTGGCATATAGTATGTGTTTAAGAAATGCTGGTTGTTATTTTTGTTGATGAAGAAGAAAGGAAGGAAGAGATGGAGGGAGGGAGGAAAGAAGGAAGGAAAGGAGGAAGGGAGGGAGGAATGAAAAGGAAAGGAAGGGAAGGAGAGAAGAAGGGAGGAGATGGAAGGAGGGAAAGAGTTCCCAGAGTCAAATTTGAAATTAAATTAAATTTGTTCCTGTTTCACAGATAACACACAGGAGGCACTGGAAGTTTGGGACTCCAGGCTCTAACAAGTTCACTTTTGATCTGGTCAGACAGGCAGACACCTTCAGAGGGGTTAATAATCAATTTTATTCTAGTCTAGTCTTCTTAAAGGAAGTTGCTGATATTAGGAGCATCAACTCCTATAGCATTCCCTAACAACCCTTCTCGAAGGAGCCAGCTATGGGGTCAACTGAGACAGGCATAGCTTGTGCACTCCCCTAAATCCCCTCAAGCCTTGATGGGGGCCAATCAAGATACATACAGATTCCCCTATGGGTTCCCCTTGGTTTCCCCACTCACTGACCAGTGCCCACTTGCTTTATAGGGCAATAGACAAAGAGGGCATATTGCCAACACTAAACTCACAAGTTAATTTTAATAATATCGTCACTCTGAGCAAACATAGTAAATATCATTTATGTCACCACTGTATCTCACAGTGCAGCCTCAGTAGGACTGTCTATCACTATGATTCTAGGAATTACTATCTAAAATCCTCGAGGCTATTCTGGGAGTTATTATCTAACACCAGGAAACAAGACATTGCCATGGTCATGGATCCTGAGTAACTAAAGTCTAAAAAGGATAACAAAATCCTCCTTACATAAAGCTTCTTACTATTAGTGTCACCTTGGGCAAATCACTTCCCCTTTCTGGGCCTCAGTTTCCTCATTTGCAAAATGAGGGGGTTGGGCTAAATGATCTTTAAAGTCCTTTCAATTCATCAGTCTACTATTTTATGATCCCTTCAAGCTTTAAATCTTATGATGTTAGGAAATTTAATTCAATTTAATGCACATTTATTAAACACCTACCAATACTAGATACTATGTTGGGTCCCTGAAACTTATCACAAATCATGTTCTGAGACCAGCACCTGAAAACAGGGTAACAACAAAAGTGCAGCAAATACAGGCAATAATAGCTGACATTCACACAGTGCTTTAAACTTTGCAAAGTGCTTTTACACATTATATCATTTGAGTCTTCCAACAGCCCTGGATTTTCTGGCTTTCTTCAAATTCCAGCTAAAATCCAACCTTTCACAGGAAGCCTTTCCCAGTCCCTCCTAATTCCAGTGCCTTCCCTCTGTTGAGTATCTCCAATTTATTCTGGATCCATCCTTTTTGGCAGCTGAGTGGCACAGTGGATAGAGTACCAGCCATTTCAAATCCAGCCTCAGATACTTACTAGCTGTGTGACCCTGAGCAAGTCACTTAACCCTGTTTGCCTCAGTTTCCTCATCTATAAAATGAGCTGGAGAAGGAAATGGCAAACCATTCCAGTATTTTGCCAAGAAAACCCCATGTGGGGTCATGGAGAGATAGACATGACTGAAATGATTCAACAACAACAAATATCCATTTTTGCATAATTGTTTGTCTGTTATTTGAGTGAAATGACTGAATGATGATTGCTTGGTACCTCCCCCATTAAGTTGTGAGAACTCCTTGAGAGCAGGAACTTTCTTCCGCCTTTCTTTGTATCCCCAACACTTAACACAGTGCCTGTCACCAAGTAAGTGTTTCATAAATGCTTATTGCTTATTAACTAACTACAGGTATCGCCATCCTTATCTTACAAAGAGCAAACAGGGTCAAAGAAGTTGTGTTACTTGCCCAAAATCACTCAGTGTTTTGAAAATGGGTGTTCTGACTCTCAGCCCATTACTCTTTACATTCAGCTAGAGTGATTCTCTGCCTCTGAGGCAGGTCATGGAAAGGGTGAGGGATGGATGGTCACAAGAGCTTGAGAATCTCCCATTGCATCAGTTGGGAACTGCAGCGTATAATTTACTATTTCCCTTTCCTCCCCCTCCCCCCATGATATATCTCATTTTTTTCCCTCTCTCCCCATCCCAGGATTCCCAATCACTGGACACAGCAATTCAGAGTACCCTTGCAGCCCTCTACCCTCCCTTTGAAGCCACAGCTCCAACCATCCTTGGCCAAGTGTTCCGCCTCCTGGACATTCACTACCAGGGAGATGGGCTCTGCTGCCTCCTGGATTTTTTGATACCTGCCAAACGCCTTTTTGAACAAGTCCGGGAAGCAGCCTGTGTAAGTCAAGGAAGGGGGAGGGATGAGGATGGTTGATCAACCAGCCTTGGATCTCCTGAGCTTATGAGACACCTGGGAGTCTGAGTGGAGCTCTTGTGGAATGCAATTAGGAATTCTTCCCATTCTACTCCCTAAGAATAGTACTTAAATGAAAGAAATAAGGAAGAAGGATGATTTGGGTCTTACTATAGGAGAAATGAGGAAATTAGATTTTATATACTATGTCTCTGGGAGAAATATGCCAGTGAGATGAATGTGTCTTCTGTAAGTGGAAGCAATTAGAAAATGGAGGTGATTGCGCCCTATGTTGATAGAAGAAAGATATCATATTGGAAAGGGCACTGCTTTTGGAGTCACAGGACATAGATTCATGACCTTGGACAAGCGATTTTCTTTCTCTGGATTTCATCTGTAAAATGTGGGGATAGGACTAGATAAGGGACAAGTTGAGAAACTGGATTTCCCTGACATGTCTGCCTTCCAAAATCTGTTCTGTTTTCTACCCTTCCCCTCTCTTCCTCTTCCTTCCCTTCCCTTCCCTCCCTTCCCTTCCCTTCCCTTTCCCTTCCCTTCCCTTCCCTTCCCTTCCCTTCCCTTCCCCTCCCTTCCCTTCCCTTCCTTTCCTTCCCTTCCCCTTCCCCTCCCTTCCCTTCCCTTCCTTTCCCTTCCCTTCCCTTCCCTACCTCCCTTCCCTTCCCCTCCCTTCCCTTCCCTTCCCTTCCCTTCCCTTCTCTTCCCCTCCCTTCCCTTCCCCTCCCTTCCCCTCCCTTCCCTTCCCTTCCCTTCCCTTCCCTTCCCTTCCCTTCCCTTCCCTTCCCTTCCCTTCCCTTTCCTTCCCTTCCCTTCCCTCCCCTCTCTCTCTCTGAAAAACACTGCAGCCATCTGTGTCCTTTCTCAGAGCAGGAAAAAGAAATGCCATTCCTCTCCCAAGCTCTCATACCAACTCCAGCCCTGATTCAGGCTTGTAGAGGTTTAGTCATCTTTCTTTCCACCAAGGAGGAGTGTCTTATGCAAAGGTTTCAGGTCTGAACCTGGGTTACACAAGAAATGAGGAAACAAGAAAGTTGTGTCTTTTGTCGGTGGAAAAAGTGACACTGTGTGCTCTGAGTCAGTGGAAGAAATAAGTGAGATGGTTGTTTGTTTTGTAAATAGGAGGCTTAAGGAAGTGGGATAATATGCCTCAATTCCATCACAGAAACAAGGAAATGGGATGGTTTAGCATTGGCCATATTACTTTCAGGCAGGTCTCGTGAATGATGATGATTCTAATTTTGAGTTGCCCTGGCAACTTCATCTTGTCCTGACTCTCCCCACACCAATTATTTTGTACTTTGATTTTTTTTGGGGGGGGGGGAGTGGAGGGATTGGGGAGGAGGAGAACAGGGTGGGAGGGAGGAGGGAGGAGGAAAAAGGAGGAGGAGAGGGAGAAAAAATGGCACAGTTCCCTAGGTCCCTGGAAACCCTGAGGCATGGCCTCTTATTATGGGAATTTGCCTTTCTGCTCTGGGAAGGTCATCCCACCCAGATGGAAATACTAGAGAGAGCATCTCAGAGCATCTCAAAGTGTTCCTAGTCCCAGCGGCCAGCATAGCTGACTCATCCCTCCCAAGTTAGCTTTCAATCCAGAGCCTTACCAGGCTCCCTGGCTGCGGCAAGAGTCAAAGAGGAACCAGCTATATACTCTGTGTGTCTGCCAACTGTTCTGTGTTGTTTTTTAATATTTATTAAGCACTAGAAGAGAAAAAAAAATTCTGAGGCCCAGCCTGATGAGTCCCACCCACAGTGCTCCAGTAATAATAAATGGCGGTTGTGGCCATCACAAAGGAATTTTTGGAGCCAGCAACTTTTCCTCCATTATTTGCCATGCACTAAATGCATGCAGAACAGACATGCCCAGCTGGGAAGCCTTAAGGGGAGCCGTTGTTTGATGGTAAATTGGAGGTTTGAAGAGCAAAGCACCTGTCCCAAATCTAAAACAGGCTCTGGCTGGGCTGAATTAGTTTTGAGATCTATCCTTTGAATTCCTAACATGCTCCTTTTCTCTTCACCCTTTCCTCACCCAGTCCAATCTACCTCTAGCCTTTGCCATAGTCTTCTATTTCCTCATCTTGTTCTTCCCCAGCTTTTCCTGTGGGTCTGTGTTTAATAATAATAATAATAACAGCTAACACTTATATAAAAGTTACTATGTGCCAGGCACTGTGCTAAGGTCTTTACAGAGATATTCTCTCATTCTATCCTCACAACAGGCCCCACAGGTGCTGGGCATGGAATGGTTCAATGTTGGAAGTTGGGTGGCTAGCAGGAATGGATTTTGGTGCGGAAGTCTGTACCTTGACTAGAGCTCACAGGAAGACCAGGGCTATAAAGGTGATGGTTTGCTCACCTGAGAAGGTTACCCTCTAGCTCCATTACAAAGGCTTATCTAACAATGTGATTGGGGCTTTTATCTCTAGAGCATCATCTTTAGGGGGACAACCTACAAAAGTGCATTTGTAAGTTAAGGTTAGAAGCTTTATCTCCAAAAGCCTTTGCTATGGTAATTGTTTGTAAATGGGAATATATTCTGAAATGTGCTGCTAGAAAAGGAGCGTAACGAAAAATAGTTTTAAGGGCATTCAGAGCAGAGGGAGTTAGGGCCAATGCTCACATTAGGCAATAATCTGAGCAGCAGAAGGACAAAGTGCTTGGTGAGAGGGCTGGTTTTTTGTTTTGGTTTTTTACGTCTGATGCAAGCTGCCCAACTGTCTTGGACTGCCAAGTGGGAGAGAAAGTTTTGCCCCTCTAAATGTGAGCACCTCAGGCAAAACTCTACTTGACTCACCTCAGTTTTGGTTCCAGATAATACTGTGTCACCAGGTCAGCACTGGCTTTGTTTTAAGAACACTTTCTGTGTTCTAGCTCTTGAAATAGATTTATTATAAGGTAGTAACTATCAACAAGAGGCAATATGGCAAACATTACAGTGATAAAATCCAGAAAAATATACAAAAGCAAAAAAAAGGTCAGAAGGGACCATATAAACAAATGGAACAATTGTGTTCCCATCTTTGTCACATTGATATAAATATTGCCTTTAAACAAACTGTAAATTGAAGAAGTTTGAGGTTTCATAAATAATTTTATTCTAGTTCTTTTTTTTGCACGTTTGAATTTGTGTTGATAGCTACTTTTTCTCTCTGTGAAGGCCTGGGGTTGCATCACCACGGGGCACTGCTCTCTGCAATAGAAGATTAACAAATATTCCACCACCTGGAGTCTTCCAGCAGGGCTCCTCGCCTTTCCTGTGGCATGGACTCCACTGCCAATCTGAGAAAGCCTTTGAGCCCCTTCTCACAATAATGTTTCTAAATTTCTTATCTAATTTCTAAAAATCTTATCTAAAAAATATAAAATACATTGGAAGGAAGCAAGAATTTATTAAGGACACACTTTGTACCAGGTACAATGCTAAAACACTTTACAAATATTATCTGAGTTGATCTATCTCACAACAACCCTGTGAGGTAGTTATTATTTCCCCCATTTTATGAAGCAAACTAAAGTTAAGTGACTTGCCCAGGATCACACAGCTAGTAGTTATCTGAGGCAGGATTTGAAATCAGGTCTCCCTGACTCTAGGCCCCATGCTCTATCCATTGTACCACCTAGCCACTTCAATAAGATTGTGTAATATGGTATTAGGGCAGTGAGGTGCCACAGTAGACTGAGCACTGACCTGGAATTGGGAAGATCTAAGTTCAAATCTGGCTCAGACACTTCCTAGCTGTGTGACCTGGGCAAATCACTAAACCCTGATTGCCTCAGTCTCCTCATCTGTAAAAAATAAACTGAAGAGGGGAAGCTAGGTGGCACCCTGAGTTCAAATACAGACTCAGACACTTAACACACACACACACACACACACACACACACACACACACACACACACACACACACTAGCCTGTGAACTTGGGCAAGTCACTTAACACCAATTGCCCTCCCCTCCCCTCTCCAAAAAGCAAAATAAACAAATAAATAAACTGAAGAAGGAAAGGATAAATTACCCTAGCATTTTAGTCAAGAACACCCCAAATGGGGTCACAAAGAGTCTGAAATGACTGCAAAACAAATGAACAACAATAATATAGGATTACAAAGGAACTAATTATATTGAAATGCATTTATTAAGAATGTAGGTTATGTGTTATGTGTGTTGTGTGTGTATGTGTATGTTTTTAAACAAGTTTATAAATTAAGAGTCTCTAGGTTAAGAACTTTTTTTGTCTTAGAGAGTTTCCTGGGGAATGGAGAGGGTAAGTGACTTGACCGTGGTCATGATGGGTCAGAGGTAGGATCTGAACCCAATCCTAGGTTCAAACCCCCACATTGTCTGTAGCTTACTAGATACTAGAGAGGACTGTGGGGGAGAAGGGGAATGAGCCATTCAAATGGACAAACAAGGACAAAAAAGATTATATTAAAACCTTATACTTCCACCATTTACATTTTACTTAAAATAAAAATGTATGTTAATTTGAACACAGTAGGAAAGCCATTGTTCTGTTCCTCCCCTTGGTCCCCTTCTGGACTTTTTAAAAACTTCTCTAAAACCATCTACAACAGGCTCCTCCACTTCCTCTCCTCTCACTCTCCCCTGAAAACTGTTCTCTCCAAAATCACCAGTAAACTCCCAAGTGATAAATTTCATGGCCTTTTCTCAAGCCTTATCCTCCTCGATGACTTTGCAGCATTTGTTACTGTTGCTCAGCCTCTTCTCCTTGATACCCTCTTCTCTCCAGGTTGCTATTACACTGTTCTATCCTGGTTCTTCTCCTATTGGTCTGAGTGCCCCTTCTCAGTCTCATTTGCTGGATCTTTATTCAGACTGCTGTGAACAGGCCCACAGGATTCTGGCCCATGAATAGTGAAAGCTGTTCCTTCTCCTGCTGTGATGCCAGTGGTCTTACATGGGCTGGGTAGGCATCTGTAAGAATCATAGGGGGTAGCTGGTTGGCTCATGGTGCAGAAAGAATGCCACATTCAGGTACCTGTGGTAGTCTCAACAATATCCCTATCCTCAGAATGTTGCTGCCCATCAGCTCTCCACCTGTGGTCCAGAAGCAAAGGGAGTAGACACTGGCTGACCTTCAAGGCCCAATCACAGATTAGGCGGCCTATATTTGGAGCAGAAGCCAGGAGGGAAGGAAACGGAAGAGAGGGGAGATCCAGATCAAGTGATTCCTCTGATGGAAGAGGGGAACCCCTTGTTGAAGAGTTATTAACAATTGAAAGCAAGGTACCTGGCTGTTTGGGGTCACTCCCTTTCCAAACAGCCAGTCAATAAATATGTATTAAGTTTCTACTATGTTCCAAGCACTATGGTAAGCACTGAGGATTCATAGAAAGGCAAAAAAATAGTCCCTGCCCTCAAAGAACTTACAGTCTAATGGGGGAGAAAATATGCAAATGACTACATACAAACAAGCGATATGCAAGACAAATTTTAAATAAGCAGTAGAGGGAAGGCACTAGAATTATGGGGGATAGGGAAAGGCTTCCTATAGAAGGTGGGATTTTAGCCAGGAGGTAGAGATGTGGGAAGGAGAGCATTCTAAATTTGGAGAACAGTCAGAGAAAATACCCAGAATTGGAAGATTCAGATCTTTGGGAAGGAATATCGAGGCGCTCTAGTGTCACTAGATCTTAGATTTCATGGGGTAGGGGTGGGGTGGGCAGGGGGAGGTGGTATGGTATAGACAAGTGTGGGTGAGGTTATGAAGGGCTTTGAACCACAAAGGACTTTATATTTCATCCTGGAGGTGACAGGGAGACACTGGAGTCCATTGGGTGGGGCAAGGGAGGGGTGACACTGGTCAGACCTGTGCTTTTGGAAGATCATTTTGGCAGCTAAGTTGAAGATGAGCTATAGCAGAGGCAGGAAAACCAATCAGAAGTTGTTACAACAGTCCAGGTATGAGGTGATGAGGGTAGGCACCAGAGTAATACCAGTAACAGAGGAGAGGAGGGGGGCCTATTCACGAGAGGTATCAAAGATAAAATCAAGAAGCTTCAGCAATTAATTGGATGAAGAAGGTGAGAGTGAGTGAGGAGTTGAGAATGTTATTTCAGTTGTCCTGTGGATTGGGAAGATCGTGTTACCTTCACCAGTAATAGGGAAGTTAGAAAGACAAAAAAGTTTGCAGAAAAAGAAAATAAGTTCTTCTTTGGGCATGTTAAGTTTAAGATGTCTATAGGATATTCAGTTTGGAATGTCTAATAGATAACTGGAGATGTGACTCTGAAGATCAGCAAGGACATTGTTGAGTTATTTCAATCACATCCAACTCTTCATGACCCATTTGGGGTTTTCTTGGCAAAGATACCTTAGTGGTTTGCCATTTCCTTCTCCAGCTCATTTTACAGATGAGGAAACGGAGGCAAACAGGGTTAAGGGATTTGAACAGGGTCACACAGCTAGTGAGTTTCTGGGGCTGGATTTGAACTCACAAAGATGAGTCTTCCTGACTTGAGGCCAGCTCTCTATCCACTGTACCACCTAGCTGCCCAGCAGAGACATTAGGGCTGAAGTAAATTTGAGAACCATCAGCACAGAGGTGATAATTGAATCTATTGGGAGCTGATAATATGACCAAATGAAATAGTACAGAAAAGAATGCCCCCAGACAGAACCCTGTGGAACATTCACAGTTAGGAAGCATATTGAAGATTCACCAAAGGAGGCTGAGAAGGAACAGTTGGATAAGCAGGAGGAGAACCAGAAGAAAACAATGTCACAAAAACAGAGAGAGTAATCAAGAAAAAGATGGTAATCAGTAGTGTTAAAAGCTAAAGTGACATCAAGAGGGCTGAAGATTGAGAAAAGCCCTTTAGATTTGTCAATGAAGAGATTCTTAGTAACTTTGGAAAGGGAAAAATGGATTAATTGATGAGGTTGGAAGGCAGGCTGTAGAGATTTAAGAAGAGAGGGAGAGGAAAGGAAATGGAGGCCTCTGTTTTATTTGGCATTCTCCAGGAGTTTAAGCACATAAAGCAAATTTCTGAGCCATTCTTTTTGAGTGGCCTTCATATTTCAAAGCTGCTCTGCTGTCAGGAAGGAGAACAAGAAAACCATATACCCAGGAGAGATATGGCCCAATAGCTAGTGGGGAAAGATGGATCATGGGAGTGTTTTTTTGAGGATGGGGAAGACCTAGGCAGATCTGAATAGGGATATAGCGAGTATTCATGGAAAGATTAAAGATAAGTGAGGGGGGGATGACAGCAGGGGCAATCTGCTGGAAAAGGTGAGATGCAATGGTATCACTTGTGTGTGTCCAGAGGTTGGCCTTAGCAAGGAGAAATGCAGCCTCATCATGTGAGAAAGGGGTGAAGGAAGACGTGGTGGCAAAAAGAATCAGGGTGATGTGAGGTGAGGAGGGGAGAAAAAGAAGTAACTCTTGGCCAGTGGTCTCAGTTATTTAAGTAAAATATGAAACAAGGTTGTCAGCTGAGAGTGTAGGAGTGGGGAGAGCCATGACAGGTTTGAGGAGAGATGGAAAGGTTTGAAAGAGCCACTATGTTGAGTGGGATAGTGAGTTAATTAGGCAAGTGTAAAAATATGCCTTGCAGTAATGAAAGCCCCATTGAAGTTATGTGACATCTACTTGTAGTGGGTGCGGCCATCACAGTTACATGATTTCCACTATCTCCTGCTCCTGGCTTCACTCAATAGCACGTGTGTGTGTAGCAGTGAAGGCAGGGGATAGCAGGAGTGATTCAAGACTGAGGCTTGGCAGGACAAGTTCGACAGTATGGTAAAGGAGTAAGGTGCTTAAGAGAACAGGACCATGTAGAGTTGAAATGATTTGGCTAGTCCAGGAGTGGCAGCTTGGGAAAGAACTGAGGGATTGAGGTCACAGTGTAGATGAAGACCAGGGTTTGGGATTACAAGACAGAAGAAGAAGTGGAATAATAATAAATGTGAACATATACATGCTGGGAGTGTGGTCAACTGGTCAATCAACAAGTATTTATTAAGAACATTACTATGAATAGGAACCATTCTGTGTTGGGAATTCTGCCAAGAATTATTTTATGAGGTGGCACAGTGAGTAGAGCGCTGGCCCTGGGGTCAGGAGGACCTGAGTTCAAATTTGGCCTCTGACACTTAACACTTAGCTGTGTGACCTTGGGCAAATCACTTAACCCCAATTGCCCTACCTTCCCTCCTCCAAAAGAAAAAAATACAAAAAATAAGAATTATCTTGAGTTGGGATGAGTTCTGACTCTGAAGTGATCTCAGTAATGCAGATTATAACTCATGGATGCCTTCCCATTTTATGCAATGCTTGTCCATATCCTAATGTGGGTACACTGAGATGTACAGGGCAGGTTTCGAGTTTTATGGGCTAGCCAACTTGATTGATTGACACATGGCCAACCAACAATAGGCAATGATAAAGACTCTAATTACCATATGGCACAGTAACAAATAGAAGAAGGATGGCTGTGCCCTGGCTGGTGGGAGCCAGTTCCTACCCCCGTTCTCTTTCTGTCCCCAACACCCTCTAGATTCCTGTAAGAAGGCCAAATTACAGTCACCCTTTCTGGGAAGGTAAGGCAGGGAGGAATGCTGTTATCCCAATCATGAAGATAGAATAAGGAATCTTTGGAGCATTAAGGCAGCAGCTCTTTCCAAAATAACCCTATAAGGATCTCTCCCCTTCTGAGGTTGCCTGTAGGCAGATTACATAAAGCAGATTTCTGAGTCATTATTTTTGAGTGGCCTTCATATTTCAAAGCTGCTCTGCTGTCAGAAGGAGAACAAGAAAACCATGTAACCAGGAGAGAGCTCTGTAGGGGTGGAGGAACACCACTCTGAGAAAGTCTGGTAACACGAATGGCTTTTTCTAAGTACCTGTCTGTGTTCCTGTGTGTGTGTATGTGTATATGTGTGTGTGTGTGTGTGTGTGTGTGTGTGTGTGTGTGTCCCTTGTGCAGTGCTTTCACTACCACAAGCTGCATCCATAAAAATACCTCCCAATGCCAGAGGTCATGGGACTTTGCACTCAGAAGTAGCAGAACCCTGATGAGGAAGCCATGGATAAAGTGCCAGGTCTGGAGTCAGAATGACACTAGTTCAAACACAGCTTCAGACACTTACTGGCTGCATGACCCTGAGCAGGTAATTTATCCTCTCCATTTACTCAACTGGAAAAGGAGGATAATAGCACCTGATCAAGTGACATATTTGTAAAGTTTTTTGCACACCTTAAAGTGCTATGTAAATACTAGCTATTTGTTATTATTATTATAATATCATAATGATCATTTGTTGTTCATTCGTATTTAACTCTTTGTGGCCCCATTTGGGATTTTCTTGGCAACAATACTGAAGTGTTTGCCATTTTATTCTACAGCTCGTTTGATAGATGAGGAACTAAGGCAAATAGGATTAAGTGACTTGCCCAGGGTCACACAGCCAGAAAGTGTCTGAGGCCCGATTTGAACTCAGTAAGATGAGTCTTCCTGACTCCAAGGCCAGCACTCCACTTTACTACCTAGCTACCCTCTTGGAGAGAATAGAGGACATTTTCAGTTAAGGTCAGAAGCCGGGTTGCAGAAGACAAAAGTAAAGAGATTGTGAGGAAGGAAATAGAGGTATCTAGTGTAAATGATTTCTCAAAAAAATTATATATGAATGGGAAAAGGTAGAATCAAGTGAGAGTTTTTAAGGATGTGGGAGACATGAGCATGTTTTTAGGAATCAGGGAAAGAACTGGGACAGAGGAAGAGATCAAAAATATGAGAGAACGGGGAAAATAATGAGGACAATTCACTTAAGAAGTCAAGAGGGTCTGCAATCAAAGACACATTTGAGGGGTTTGCCTTGAGAAGGAGAAGCACCACCTCTTTATCAGAGACTGGAATGAAAGAGGATGTAAGAAGAGGGAAGCTGCTGTAAATGATCTTTTGATTATGTAGGAGGTAAAGCCTTCATCTGAGAGGCTGGGGGAGGGGCTGCCTTGGGAAGCTTGAGGAGAAATGAGAATTTTTGGAATATCCATTGTGGAGAGTGGGATAGTGAATGGATTTGGTCCTATAACAATGGAAGCAATGAATCATTCAATCAACAAGAATTTATTAAGTGTCTGCTATGAGTCAAGCCCTGTGATAGACACCAGAGATGGACAGACAAAATTTAAATGGCCTTGCCCTCAAGAAGCTTACATTCTACTATCAAGAAGTTGAGGTGGTTATACCCTATGTCACTAGAAGAGAGCAAGAGATATGGTAATATCCTATATCACTGATGGAAGTGAAGATGGGATATAATTATGTCCTATATCAATAGAAACAGGGATTCTACAAGAAAATATTGATGTTATTAACATTTTGGTCTAAAATATTAAACATGAAATTATGTACAAAATAAAATATTTACTACATATTGCTATTGGGAGATAAAAAAATTAGCATTCTTTATTTTGGCCCTAAATTTCTCTAAATCATTTTTATCATAGGAGATTCCCTGGACTGCATTCCCAGCACTAGACCAAAAGTTATGGGTTCCATTAAGACATTTCAGGTGTCCTCTGGTGATGCTGTCACCTCTCTAGTGGGCATCTAAACTATCATTTCCCTCTGCTTCCACTAACCGATCTTCATCAGTTGATGCCGCTTCTTTAGCTTATAGCCCTAAGGGCTATCTTTAGTTCTTTTATGATACGGACCTCAGCCACCCATACTGAGTGGCTTACTAGAGAATCTCAAGTTTATCTTGGGAATTCCTTAGCATCTTTCTTAAGTGACACTATGGTTTGACTTAAAGCAATTAAATTTCTTTTCATACTTTTCCCCTCCCATGATGCCAGTTGTGTCCTGTGAAATCACCACTCTGGGAACTTTGTTAAGTAAGACTGGAGGTATAGCATGACTTCATTCTGCATTCCTGCCAGCAACAGAATTGCTTCTCTGCCTCAATAGGATTTATAACTAGAAAGGATCTCAGACATATTTACTTTCATCATTTTATAGAGAAGGAAACTGAGGCCTGGAGAGATTAAGTGATCTGTCTTTAGTCACATAGCTCATAAATGTTAGAGTAGAAATTCAAGCCCAGATCTCCTGATTACTAGTCCAGTGCTCTATAACACACAACTTCTACAAATACTATAAAAATATAAGCAGTCAGTGAGGGCTGAAGTAGCTTGGAAAGGCCTCTTGAAGGCATTAGGATTTGAGTTTAGCCTTGGTGGATAGGCTTAAAGCAGATGCCAGGCAGGGAGAATAACATGGAAGAAGTATAAGTACCACTTCTCTAACCTGCCCCTTCTCTTCCCTGGGTAAGTAGACTGGGATTTGCCAACAGATGTTTGGAAGCCTTCTTCTATATATGAATAGTGGAAGGAATGGACTCCAGCTCAGGGTTTCCTACTTCCTGCTTCACTGACTCTCATTCTATTTTTTCTTCAGGCTCCGTATTCACATTGCCTGTTCCTCCACACGGGTTGGCCCCTCTGCCTTGGGGAAGAGGTAGTGGTTCACCTCGCACCACTGAACCCCCTCTTATTACGTCAGGGAGACTTCTACCTGCAGGCAGAGCCCCATGAAGAACAGACTGTCTGCATCATGGTTAAATGCCTTTCCAAGGACTTGAGAAATGTGGAAGAAAGACCAATTCCTGAGTCATCATACCCAATTCTATTCACCAAGGAATGGCTAGAGGGTCTCAACCAAGATCTTGAGAGAAGGCCCCTACATAGCTGCTTGGTGGCAACAGAAAAAGGGGTTTCTCCTGTGCCTTGGATAAAAATAACTGCCCCCAAATTTGTCAATAAACCGCAAACAGCGATTGATCCTTCCCTCTCTCAAGTGTCTCTCCAGTTGGATGCACTAGATTTGAGCACCCCCAGAGGGATGCTCCAGACAATGTCCAGTAGCAACCCAAAGCCCCCAAGCACAGCTAGCTCTCAGCCAGTACTCAATAATAACAATACAGGATCCTGGAGGCCAAACAGGAACAAGTATCCAGGACTCATCAAAGTGGAACAAACAGGGTCTTGGAAGAAGTCTTGCATATTGACTGCCCCTAGCATGGACGAGATGATCAGCCAGAACCTTGAAGGGGATTATGTGGATCTCCTCAAGATTTCCAAAGAGAGGAGAGGGTGTTCTCTACATAAGTCAACAGTGAATCCCAATGAGTCCATTTCTTCAGACACCAAAGAATCATTGAAGAATCAGATAGTATCTCCTCCCCAGAAGATACCATCTCCATCAGTGGTCAATGGGGTTTCTTCTTTTGTATCAGGACCTGAAAAATGGACTTGTGGGAAACCAGAGAGCTCTGAGGATGGGCCCTGTACACCATGCTTGAGGAGAAAGCTCAATGGATCTTCTCAGTTCCAGAATTCAAGATGCCGTTACCGTGAGTCTTACTTGGCTGCTCTTCAGAACCCAGTAAGCTTCGGTTCTGGTCCAATGACTGTCATTAAAGAAGAATCAGATAGTTCAAAGAATGAACAGACTTTGGAACCTGCAGCTGGAAAGCATTTGAATAACTCACAGCTCAGAAGCAGCCCCAGCCAGGCTTCCTCTCCCAAACTTTCTGTAGCCCGTGCTAACAAAATGGTACACCAGGAAAGCAGAACGGAAGAGACAGGCCTACAAGGCTACCTAAAACTTCTTAAGTCTCCAGCTGGTTCTGGTAGGATTCTCTCTAGGTCAGGATCCCCCACAACCAACCAGAAATTCTCATTCTTGAAAGGGCAGAGACAATCCCCTTCTTCACAGGATCCTACTCCCCCAGAGAAAATCACACACCTGCATAATGGACCCTGGAAAATCATGTCTTCTATTTACTCCCCCAAAATGAGCAGAGCAAAATCCTCGGGGAAAGGTAATACTACTCAGAAGTAACTCCATGGGACCCTATGGAAGGAAGGGAGGGGATTTTACTATAGCCTTTCTTGAAAGAAACACACTCCCATTCCTAGTGTACAGATTATTTAGTACTGAAAGGAGCCTGAAGGGGCCTCTGCTCCCAATCCCTCTTTACAGATGAGAAAAATGGAGCTCAGAGTTGGAAATGTTACTTGGTCAGGCTTACACAAATGATAACTGATATTTATATAGCATTTAAGCTATGTATGCATTATTTCATTTGAACCTCACAAGAGTTCAGGCACCTGTGTTCAAATCTCAGCTTTTCCACTTACTACCTGTATGACCTTGGCCAAGTCCCATTACCTCACTCAGCCTTCGTTCATCTGTGTGAGGAAGGGAAAGTGCCTACTATGTGACAAGCACTATGCTAAGTGCTTTACAAATATTAATCCTCACAATAACATTGGGAGATCAATGCTATTATTATTCCCATTTTTAGTTGAGGAAACTGAAGCAGAGAGAGGTTAAGTAACTTGCCCAGGATCACATAGTTAGAAAGTGTCTGAGGCTGGATTTGAACTCAGGTCTTCCTGACTCCAGGCTCAGTGCTTAATCTGCCTTCTGTAAGAAGAAAGGGTTGGAGTGTCTGACTCTGAAGTTACTTCCATCTGCAAACCTATGATCCTACTGTGAGTTCTGTTTTACAGAGGAGAAAGAGGAGGCTCAAAGAGGTTCCAGTGACTTGCTTATAGCCCCCAGCTAGCAAGTGTCAGAGACAAGCTTAGAATTCAGGTCTTTCTGACTCCAAGTTCTTCATTCTATCTGCTGGGCCACACTGCCTCACTACAAAGTGACAGTAGGTGGACTGGAACCCAGAGCATTGGGCTCCAGATCTAACACACTACAGCACACTGGCTATGATTTAGTGATGAATACTTCAGTACTTTGTGAAGTCCAAAGCTCTGACTAGAGGTCAGATGGGATAAAATTAGCCACTCAAAAAGCTGCATTTATCAAACCATGCTGCCCTCCAGAGGCACAGGGCACCCATGCAATTGTTTTCTTCTCCAGATGCAGGCACCAAAAGACCAAAAAGCCCAGAGACTAATGCCTACTTCTTTAAGCAGTTTCCTGATGTTCCTTTAAAATTCATGCCCACCCGTTTGTTATGAAAGAGAGAAACTTCCCCCTTGAAGCAGCCACCTACTCTGACACACTCATTAGAAAACTTCATGGTTTTTTTTTCCTTTTCTTTCTCATAGCTGGCTCCAGTCAGACCAAAACATCTGTCCAGGAAGCCTCCTCCACCCAGGGTTTCGGTGCAAAAGCCAGTTCAAGTATGGACCTCCCAGAAAGAGACTGTGCACTTTTAGAGACCCTCTCTGAACAGCCACTCCATGCCTGGGATCTGAAGGCTGAGATCTTCCTCTCAGGGATAGCTTGCTTGCCAGGTACTGCTCCAATCACTGGGGATCACTGGGGTAGGCAAGGGAGGTGGGGGGTAGGAGTGGGAACACAGGATGAAGACAATTCATTGACCTCATGCTGTCCTCTCCATGCCTCCATGAAGCCTTTCCATGCCTAAAACACATTCCCTCTCCACCTCTATTATAATTCTTTCCCTCCTCAAGGCCCACCCCAGATACCATCTCTCATAGGATCTGGGATCTGGGGACTTCAGAGGCCAGCTAGTCCCACCCACCCCCCTTTTCACATATGAAGAGACTGAGGCCCAGGCACGCTCAATGATTTTATTTTACAAATGAGGAATCTTAAGCGATTTTTCCTTGGAGCCTTCGCTGGTGCTTCTTCGTTGAAAATTGCCTCCTCAAATATTCCGGAACACTTTATATAGATTTTTTCATTCCCCTATTCACATTTTACTCTCTGTTATATTTATAGGGACTGTGGGCCTTTCATTTTAGACCCTTGGCACCTACCACAAGGTCTGCACATAGTAGCAGATGCTTATATTGCTAGAATTGAGTTGAATTGAGTTGCTAGGTTAAGATCCATCATTTCTAAGATTCACAGAATCTTATGCCGGAGTGAGGTCTCTGACTACTCTTTGGATCATGAGTTTTCAAAATATGGTTCTTAGACCCCAGAAGTACTCAGAACTCTTTCAGGTTGTCTGGAAGGATGAAACTATTTTTGTAATAATACTAAGATGTTATTTGTCTATTAAAATACTCTTCCTTTTTTCCATCTATATATCTGTATGAAGTTGGATTGTCTTCATGTACTTCCTGCACAATAACCTCTCACAACAGAGTGGATGCAAAAGCAGATGTGAGAATCCAGCTGTCTCCTATTAAGCCAAACATTAGATTTGCAAAAAATATGTAAAACAATGCCACTTGTCAACTAACATTTTTATTTTGGAAAATAGAGTTATTTTTTCATTTAAAATATGTTCTTTCCATAAGCATGTCATGAATCAAACTATTATTTTCAAATGAAATAATAAATATATTAAAATTTTATCAGTTTTAATTTCTAATATTGGAAATACTAAGAGATATAACCTATATAAACAAAAGCTCTTTGGAGGTCTCAGTAATTTTTAAGAATGTTAAGAGATCTTGAGACTGAGAAGTTTCAGAACTGCTTTTCTAGACCTTCCCCCTTTTTCCACAGACTGAATTGGCTACTCTATTCCTGGACACTTTCACTGAAGGACATGGTATCTTTTCTTTCTTTAATCAAGTTACCAAGGGGGCATAGTGGTCCGAGCCCTGGGCTTGGTGCTAGGAAGTTTAAAATCCCATCCGCAAAACTACATCTTCAATCATCACAGTCTACCTGCTTTGTAGAACTTTGTCTTTTGAAATGTTCAAAATGTTCATAATTGGAATGTGAGCTCTGTGAAAGGAGGGGCCATGCTTTTGCCTTTCTATCCCCAGCATAGTAGGTGCTTAATAACCTCTTGTTGGTTTGTTGATTGACCAAAAAACTCCAGCCATGCCGAATGGCTGTAAGTCATAGAACACCCAGGTCTAAGAAGAATTACAAAATCAGAAGATCCTAGATTTAGTCTGGAAGAGACCTTTGAGATCATTCTAGTCCAGCCCCTTCATTTTACAGATGAAGACTCTGAGGCCTAGGCAGTTTAAGTGATTTACCCAAGGTCATATAGGTAACGTGAGAGGCAGGATTTGAACCCGAGTAATCTGATTCCATATTCATCAACTTTTTTTCTACTGTGCCCTTCCCCAAAACCAAAGTGAAGTGACAAATAGTAATAATAGCTGGCATTTATATAATGCTTTTAAAATTTTCAAAGTGCTTTAGACATGTTATCCCATTTCATCCTCACTGTAATACTGTGAAGGACAGCTAGATGGCATAGGGCAGTTGGGTGGTGCAGTAAATAGAGTGCTGGGCATTAAGCCAGGAGATCTGAGTTCAAATCTGACCTCAGACACTTAGTAGCTTGGTGACCCTGGGCAAGTCACTCAACCCTATTTGCCTCAGTTTCCTCATCTGGAAAAATGAGCTAGAGAAGGAAATATCAAATCACTCCAGTAGCTTTACCAAGAAGGCCCCAAATGGGCCCACAAAGAGTCAGACACAACTGAAAAATAACTAAACACTAATAATAATAATACTATGAAGTTGAGGGCTATTATTATTATTCCCAAGTTTACAGATGAAGAAACTAAGGCACAGAAAAAATTATATGACTTGCCCAGAGTGACCTAGCTAGTAAGTATCTGAGGCAGGATTTGATTCTAGGTATAAGTCTAACACTTTTCTCACTATATCATGCTGACTTATACATGAATAACCTAAAGGGCTGGTGGCTACAGCATGTTATAGATATGATGTAAGGGGAGGAAAGAAGGAAGGAAGAAAGGAAGGAAGGAAGGAAGGAAGGAAGGAAGGAAGGAAGGAAGGAAGGAAGGAAGGTAGGAAGGAAGGAGGGAGGGAGGGAAGGAAGGAAGGAAGGAAGGAAGGAAGGAAGGAAGGAAGGAAGGAAGGAGGAAGAGGGAAGGAAGGAGGAAAGGAAGGAGAGAAGGAAGGAGGGAAGAAAGGAAGGAAGGAAAGAGAAAGGGAAGGAAGAAAGGAGGGAAGGAAGGAAAGAGGGAGGGAGGGAAAGAAGGAAGGAGGGAAGGAAGGAAGGAGGGAAGGAAAGAAGGAAGGAGGGAAGGAAGGAAGGAAAGAAGGAACGAAGCAAGGAAGGAGGGAGGGAGAGAAGGAAGAGGAAAAAGAGAGAAGGAAAGAGAGGCTTCAAAGAGAGAAAGACTTGTTCATAGTGGAACAAGTGTTGACCTTAGAGACAAGGAATCACTAGCTGGGTGCCCATGGCAAGTCTCCCCTAATCTGTAGGAGTAAGACATTGGCCTAAATGGCCCTTCCATCCTCTTCTGGCTAGCCCATTCTCTATTCTAAGGTGAGATATGTTGTAGAGACAAGATCCCTGGACTTGAGTTCAGGAGGCATGGGCCAGGGCCCTAATTCTGCTGCTTACTCCACATGTGGCCTTGTACAACCATCAACAAACATTTACTAAATTGCTACAGGCCTAGCATTGTGCTGCATGAGTCACTTACCTCATATGAGCCCCATTTTCCTCATCTGCAAAATGGAATCCTTCCCTAGACACTGATTAGCTGTGTGACCCTGGATGCTTGACCTCTCCAAACTCAGTTCCCTTCCCTGTAGAATGGGGATAATAATAGCACCTACCTCACAGGACTTTTATGAAGATCAAATGAGGTAATATTTGTAAGGCCCTTTGCAAACCTCCAAGCACTTTAGAGATGCTGACAATTATTATTGTTCTAAGGTTCTTTCTAGCTCTGACATTCTATGATTCAAAAGTTTGGTTATTTTTTAAGGGGAGGAGGGTGGAGAGATAGAGTTCCAGAGCGAGGGTCAGGAAACCCTGCCATGGCCCCTATTGAAGAGGGCTAACAGAATGGAGGGGAGCTGGGCCAAGAAGGCCAAGGGCAGCTTACAAAGGTCAGGGCCTGACAGCAGTTTAGCTGGCTGAACAGATGGGGTGTTGATGGCTTCCAAGCTGAACACCTCATGACAGGGAGGATAATGGGAACAGACGCTGCAGTCTTCCCGGGAACAGGAAATTACATGACATGAATCTCATGACTGAAAATCTGCAAGTATAAATATAGAAAGCAGGGCCTGTAAATTGCTCCTTCTCCCTCCCCAATGTCCCCCCACACCACACCTCCCCTGATCCTTCCCAGGCCACCTCAGGGCTGCAGACAGGGCTGGTTTTTATTGTCTGCCTGCCTTGAATACAAACTCCCCAGAGGAGAAGATGTCAGGCTTTTTTAGCCTAGACATTGATAGCCATCTCCAAAGAATATGATACCCCAATTCAGCCCTAAGGAGGCCTTCCTTCAGTTTAATTCAGCAAAGTTTATTAAATGCTGAACATTTATTAAATTTATTAAACTCCTGTATGCAGAGCACTGTGATCAGTGCTAGGGGACAGAAAACATTTAGATAAGACACAGATCCTACCTTCACAGAGCTCACATTTATGCTTGTGCCATAAACATAAATAATCACAATATACAATATTATTATACATATTAATTAATACAGTAAATATATTAAATGAGGAGCAAAGTACAATACAGGACAGCTAGGTGGCACAATGGATAGAGTGCTAGGCTTGGAGTCAGGAAGACTCATCTTCCTGAGTTCAAATCTGACCTCAGACACTTACTAGCTCTGTGACCCTGGCCAAGTCACTTAATCCTGTTTGCCTCAGTTTCCTCATTTGTAAAATGATCTGGAGAAAGAAATGGCAAACCACTCTAGTATCTTTGTTTAAAAAAAACACAAATGGGGTCATGAAGAGTTAGACATGACTGGAAAACAACTCAACAATAACAACAAAGTTCAATGTAAGGTCCAAAGATGAAGATCATTGGAGTAAATGAACAAATGATTTTTTTAATTTATTTAAGTTCTTACTTTGTGCAAAGCACTGTGAAAAGCACTGGGAATAAAAATGGAAACATGAGACAGTCCCTGTCCTCAAGGTGCCCCCATTCTAATGGAGGAGAGAACACACATGGATGGTTTTAGCTGCCAGTTAGATAGAAAGGTCCCATGAACAATGGCAAATCATATGATAATATCTCTTCTTTAAAGTGATTTCCACTGATAAAACCATAACGGTTTCTGATGTTGAACCATTTCAGAATGTCAAATGCTGGTGGCAAAAGCTTTCCTTTCTAGGTCGTCACAGCTCTAGCCCCTGCAGGAGCAGATTTTCACAGGGCTTTCTTTCCAGCATGATGACTGGGATCATTGGGCTGGAAGCATCGCTATCCCCAAGGCCCTTGGGTTCAAGATCCTGGGCTTCCTCCTTTGATGTCTAAGGGGAAGTGATGGCCAAGGTGGTGGTGGTGGTGGTTTGACTTGCCTGGCAAATGCTGCCTCTTGCCTCTCTCTCAGGGTAAACTGCTGCTCTAATCAAGCCAGCTTGCCTGCCCTATGGGTGGCAGTTGGTTGATAACTGGTGGGGATGGCTTGTCCCTTCTCCCTGACCACTACCTCCCCTCAGACTTTGATAGAAATAGCCTAAGATTTTGAAAATAAGAACCTTGGGAACAGCAAGGTTTCCAAGCCCACTGACCCTAGCCATCACTCCAAGCCTTGTGCAGTCACTGCCCCAGATGATGCTCTGAGGCCAAAACTAGAAGCAGAATAGTGGTCTGGGTTATGCTGAGGAGGAAGAAGAGAGATCAGGGAGAGTTTCATGGAAAAGGTGGCATTTGAGTTAGTTAAGAAGACTAAGAAGGAATTCAACAAGCTAAGGGCAAGAATGGAGGATATTCATAATTATAAGATAAGACCTGGAAGAAATCTGAGGCCATCTAGCCTAACTCCTCACTTTACAGATAAGGAAACTGAGGCCCAGGGAGATTGAATAACCTGTCTGATGCCATACAAGTAGTGTCAGGGGTGGAATCTGATTCAGGTGCTTTGAATCTTGGGCTAATGCTCTTCCCACTATACCACACTCTCTCCCTTCCTCAGAAACTAGCAGGGAAAGCACAAGCTATGCTTTGGAGACAGAAAGGAGTCCATTCTGGCTGGAGTGTAGAGTGAAGGGAGTGGGATGACATGAGAAAAGGCTGGAAACATAAGGCAGTGGGAGATTTAGTATGACCTTAAACTCTCAAGGTAAAGGTGTTTGGAATTCACTCAATAGACAATAGGGAGACACTGGAGCTTTAGAGCAAGAGTGGGCAGAGCAATGTTTAGGGAAGGTGATTCTGTAAATTCTTGTAAAGCATGCACTAGAGTAGGAAAAGAGCAAAAGTAGGAAGACCTATAAGGAGCCAAGAAATGAAACCAACAGGATTTGGTGATGATTCCATTCAATTTTACAAGCATTTATTAAGTAGCCATTATGTGTAGAGCTCTGAGCTAGGCACTGGAGATAGAGGCCAAAGTGGATACCTATCCTTGAGGTGCTCATATTCCATTGATTGGATCTCGATGGTCAGTCGAACAATTCTCTGTTCAACCACTCAACAAGTATTTCCCAAACATTTACAGAGTGTTCAATTTTGGTACATGGGATACAAGATTCTCCCATGACCTAGTAGGAGATCCAAGGATGCCATGGTCTAGTAAGGGACTGACACCGGGACACAGATCTTTACAATACAAGGTGAAGGATGATGAGGCTTATGTGAGATACAAATTGCTGTGGTATTTCAGACAGCAGATGGAGAGATCACATCTGTTTGCTGGATCAGGAAATGCTTGGTCATATTTTTTGGGACTGATTTCATCAGCGGTGATAAACTTACACTGATTCATTCATATTCTCAGTCTGTAACTATGGACCAGAGTGAAACTAACTCCCCTTTTTAGTAATTAGCCCCCTATCCCAGGGTTCAAAATAATTTGGTGTCCTGGAACAATATGAAACTAAGTATGTTTCCAGTCAGAAATCAATACATCCCTGAGGTTTCATTCCATATCTGCCACATACTACTTGGGTGACATTGGACAAATCACTCAACTTCTCTGGGTCTATTTCCTCATTTGTAAAATGGGGAGAGGGGAATTGGATTAAATGCTGTCTAGGATTCCTTCTAGTCCTAAATCTAGGATCCTGTGATCCTAAGACTTTGGTCTCCTTAGAAAAGTTCCCCAACCAGGTAAGCTCAAAACTAACTCTATTTTAACTTCTTCTGGCCCAGGTAGCCAAGACAAGACAGGAAGACATCTGCTCCAGGTGACTACAAGTGGCTCGGCCTGGGATGCTCCATGGTGCTCCGCCAGAGAAGTTACCAAACTCCTCATCTACTTGTGCTCCATCCCCAGGTATGACAATGGGTGGTATGTCTAAGTCAGGCAGCAAGCACAAGCTGAACGAGGCCAGATTGTCACCCAACAATTCAGTAGCAGAGTTAGAACTAGAAGCTAGCTGGGCCTTTTGGTTTCTTTCCACTTCCCCCTATTCACATTTGAAATGACAAAAATCAGTAGGTATTGGCTGTATGGTATTAGGGAAAGAGCCCTGGCTCTGAATCAGAAGCCCTAGGTTCAATTTCTTCCTAAACTACTTATTTCATGAATAAGTACCTTCTCTGGGATTCAGTTTTATCATCTGTAGTGAAAGGGTTAGACTAGATGGTTTATGAAACCCTGAATGAGGGAAAGGGAGAAGTCAAAAGTGACTTAGTTTTAAGCCTAAGTAAATTATGGGTCCCCTGCCCCTCCAACTCCATCCCCACAAGAGATAAGGAAGTCTAAAGGAGGAAGAGGCCCTGGGGAAAGATAAAACCCTCAGCTTGTATCCTACTGGGACTGAAGTGTTAGAATATTCAACTGAAAATGTGGCATTGGAACTCAAGCGAGGTGAGAGAGCTACTAAGAATTCCTCTTTTAATATGTAGGAAGAAAGAAAAACTATGGAAGGAAACAGCAGACAGATTCCTTAGAGTTCCAGGAAGGCTTCATAGAGGTGATGATTTGAGCTGAGTCTTGAAGGAAAGTAGAGTTTAACTAGAGTTTAAGTAGAGAGGAGGAAGGGAAAGGCATTCCAGGTAAAAGGAAGAGCATGGCCAAAGGTGTGGAAGCAGGGAAACTAAGGGATAGGATGGGCCTGTAAGGGAGAGAGAGTGAAGGGGGGGGGAGGAGGAGGAGGAGGAGGAGGAGGAGGAGAGAGAGAGAGAGAGAGAGAGAGAGAGAGAGAGAGAGAGAGAGAGAGAGAGAAAGAGAGAGAGAGAGAGATCACTTCCCCAATGAAGCTGCCTTGCTTACTATATTATGTGCTCCATGTTTCCCTGTACAGAATTTTGGCATCCTGAATCTTCCAAACATCTAAATTAAGGTCACCTATCTTCTCCCTTCCCCTCCCCCGAAGCCTCAGCTCAGATTCCTTAAGGGATACTTTATTGGTGTGTTCCTAAGACTCTCCTTCTAGTTCTCTCTATCTTATCCCCAATGTCTGTCCCCAGACGTGGCAGCCAGGCTTAAACAGAGCACTTCTGCTGTGGCCTGACCAGGATACATCACAGCAAGTATAGCATGGCCTCCCACTCCTGGATGCTACCCTACCAGTACAGCAGCAACATGCATGCCAGTGCCCATAATGTCTACAAAATAGAAGAGATTATAGTCATGATGGTAGAGAGGATGGGGCCTGATTGAAGAGGTCCTCAAAAGCCAGGGATAGGTTTTTGACCTTGATATCATAGGCCAATCAATAGCTTCCATGACAGAAGTTGCTTTGGGGTGGGGGGTTTGGGGTGGGAGGAACCAAGGAGGAATAGGAAAAAGGGACTTTAGAATGTAGAAGTCATTTCATCTAATCTCCTTACTTGACATAAGGGGAAACTGAGGCCCAGAGAGGGGAAATAGCTTGTCCAAGGTCACATAATGAATTGGACTGAGCCATGTTGTCCCAGGCTTCAGTCACAAGACCCATTGCCTCTAGCTAGGCTTTCTTTTGCTGGGAGACTCAGAGCAGGAGCTGACAGGTTCCAAGAGGACATGGAAACACTCCAGGCTAATAAGCTTTGCATCTGCAATCAGCTATTTGGAGCAGAGAATGGACAGAAAGAGGAGGGGGATAGTATAATCCATGGGCCAGTCTGGACCTTGTCCAGAAAGAGGCTGCTGCCATCTGCTGGACTTTGAAATCACTTCATCCAACTTGGCAATGAAAGCGGGAATTTTTACCCCAACCTAAGGCTGTGGTGGGATAGGGGCAAAAGCAGGTGTTACCAGGGCTAAAGCCCTTGCTGCTCCTTTCCCAACTCCTGTCTGCAAAGCTGAATGTTCAGCATCCCCAGCCACCCCAACCCATAGGGTAAATGCTCCTTTTAGGCATTCTGGATTTTTGACCCATCTCAGATCTCCTTGGCACAGGCCAAGATGAACATCAGAGTGTTCCCAGGTCCCCATTCCTACCTAGTCAAACATCGCTGACCTGCATCCATCAGCCTGTGTACTATGTACATCAAGTAATGAATGGGTGCCACTTGGGTTAATGTCTTCCCCTATCTGTGTGACATATTTGTATGTTAACTGGACTTTTCCATTCCTTAACCCAACAAAGTGATTCTCATGATGAATTTTAAGCAGGGCAGGTTGGTGGGAGAGGGATTTCTGGGCAGGGATCTTTTCAGTGCCTCTCACATCATATTATATAGACATTAGTAGAGTTATAAGAACTCCTCCAAGTGAACCTTCACTCAAGAAGTGAGCTCAGGAATGAAGGGGATGTGGTGTGAGATCCTCCAGTTAGAATTTAGGAAACTGATGTTTCAGTCTTGACTTTGTTGTTAAATCACTGGGTGACTTTAGACTAGTCACTTCCTTCTCTGTGTCTCAGTTTCCTCCTCCATAAAATAAGGAGGTTGGAATATCTAATTTTCTAGATGTGGTGGTCTATGATCTATTAAAGATGCAGCCAAACCCTTTCCCAACTTTTACAGCTGGTAGCATGGACACAGGACAGTAGGCTTTACCCACAAAAGAGGGAATGGGGGAGGACTGAGCAGCAGCCTACTAGGCCATAGGTTCCCAAAGTGGGTGATAGTGCCTCCTAGGGGACACTGGACCAATGGGGGGGGCTGTGGTAGTAGCCTTGGGTATAATTGGTGATCATTGAATAAAACAGGGGGCAATGGAAGCATAAGGGAAGAAGAGAAGCTCATGTCTCATCTGTTGTGTAACACAGTTAAAGTCACAGTGATTATGTTATTATCCAAATAAACACACAAAATGCAAGTTATAACACATCAGTGGTCAAATATGCCGACAGGTCTTAACAAGCAAGTGTTGGCAGGCAAGTCTGTCATACATTGTTGGAAAATCCAGCATGCATCAACAGGAATGTGTGCATAAAATGACGTGCTTACAATACAATACTATACAGTTACATGACATAATATTGCATCATCAAAATTTCAATACAGAAAAAACCCACAAATTTATAATAAATTATTACATTTAAGATCCATTATTTTAAAAATTATATATTTTTTAAATGACACAAATGTTCCCCCTCCAAAGAAAACAGGAGGCCAAATAAATTTGGGAACCTTTGTTGGACACAGAACCAGTTCCCAGCTCACGGATGGATATTTGTCTCCACCCTCCCCACCCTGCCCCCCGATGATTCAAACCTCTCTAGATCAGCAGTTGGACCCAGAATGCTTGATAAGTTTGAGAACTTTGCAAATGGAAATAATTTGTCCAGGCCACATGTGCCTGTATGTCATATATCTGTGTATGTGTATATACGTGTGCATTGGTTCCTGTCAGTGGTTGAGTTTGCTTTTGTGTTTGTCTGTATATCTCTGCAGGTACCTGTCAGTATGGGTCTGTATATATGAGCGTACAGCTGTCTTGCTCACTGCATGTGTCTCTGGGCATAAATTCCTTGAAAGCAAGATCTCTGTTATGTCTGCCTTTGGCTCCCCAGTGGCTTAATAAAATGAGTATCGAATTGAATTGGACTTGTTCATACAAGTCTGTTCATACTTGTTATCTATCTGCTCAGGTCTGTATGTCAGTGGGCACAAGCAAGTGCACTCTTATGTATATGTCACTAAAGGTTTAGCTTTGTGTGTATGTGTGTGCACACACATTTCTGGGTCAACATATGTGCTTGTGTGTGTCCGTGTTTCTGTGTAAACATGTGGTAGTGAGATTTTCTCTTCAAGAAAGAATTCCCAGGGTAAACTGGCATCTGGTTCTATTTACCAAGGTATAAGATGGTCTATTTTTCTTTTTGGGCCTCATTAAAAGTGATTTTAGAGAACCTGAGTCACTTGTCCAGACACCAACTCAGGCCAAGTTGCAGAACAGGTTTCCTCCCAGGAGAAGAGAGTAACCAATTATTTCACAGGCCTTTCTCCAAAGGCAATACTGGCCAATGCGCCAGCTCCAAAAGCAACAGCTATTGGCTACCTCCCCCATCAGCCTAAAGACCTCATAGAAGATCTAGGGGAGGGTGAGGATGCCTCCCTAGAACCTTCTAGGATCAGATGGAGGAGGCTAAGTCACTGGGAAGAAGCACCCAGGGGCTACCCCACCACCATTTCTTCTGCCACCCAGCTGACAGATGCCCAAAGGGCACATTTCAGGAATGGTTGAGGGGTATTCACTCCCCAAGTAGTCTATTGATTGTGTCAGGGAGACTTTTGCAAAATGAGTGAGTTACAATGTCAAAACTGAAAGAGACTTTAGAACATACAACATAGAACTCCATAGCTAGAATAGACCTTAGAATATAGAATGTAGAATATAACATGTCAGACCTTAGCAAAGGGGTTCTTAACCTTGTTTGTGTCATGGATCCCTTTGACAATCTGGCAAACCTTACTGATCTCTTCTCAGAATAATTTTTTAAATACATAAAATACATAAGGTTACAAAGGAAACTAATTATATTGAAATTAAGTTGTTATTTTTTAAAAAGTTCATAGACCAGGGACAGCTAGGTGGCACAGTGAGTAGAGCATCAGCCCTGGAGTCAGAAGGACCTGAGTTCGGATCTGGCCTCAGACACCTAATGCACATACAAACAAAAACCTAGCCGTGTGACCTTGGGCAAGTTACTTAGCCCCAATTGCCCTCCAAAAACAAAACAAAAAAAAACAAAAAAAAAAGTTCATAGAGCTCAAATTAAGAACTCCTGCCTTAGATTATAGAACATAGAATATTGAAGCTAAAAGATACCATAGAGACCAGTGAAGGATCATATAGAGACCAGAACCCACATCTCCCAACTCTCAGCCTATTTTATTTTTCACTACACCACACTTTGGAAGGAAGGAAGGAAGGAAGGAAGGAAGGAAGGAAGGAAGGAAGGAAGGAAGGAAGATAAGGATTTCTGATAGTTTTATTCTGAGGCCCAAAATATTACATTGGACTCTCATTCCCCTATGACACCAGACCAATGAACTTCTAGAATGGTCTTCTAGAACCATCCCATCCTACTGTGGACCAAGATCCAGAAATTTGACTTCCCTCATCCACCAGAAGAAGTAGCTAGGACAAAAAAACTTATTTTTTTTTACTGTTGGTGAAAGAGAGTGTCCCTCACCATCCTCATGTTTCTCTCTTCCTGCCCCCTCCCTATGTTATCCAAATGTGATTCACAATTTTACTTCTGACCCACAGACAAGAAGCTAAGACCACAGGACTGACTGTTGTGATTGATGCCAGGGAACAACCCCCCACTCCCAGTCTGGTCAATGCCCTGAGAACAACCCAGGTAAGTGGACCAAATGCTAAACTCTATTTAACAATATGAAATTTAATTGGTATAATGTAAAATCCTACACTTGGGTTCAAAAAATCAACTGAAAGTACAGGAAGGGGAAGGCGGAGCTAAACAATAGTTATCATGAAAAAGATCTGGGGGTTTTAGTGGACTATAAGAACAATGTGAATCAACAGTGTGATAGAACAACCAAAAAGTTCATTGGCTCTTACAGGGCATTAAGAAAGGAACAGTGTATGGAATGGGGGAATTGATAGACCCAATGTCCTCTTCCTCAAACTCATGTCATATTGAGGAACATTTAAAGGAAGTGGGAATGTTTAGACCTCAGTAAGAGAAATTTTAAAGGGAACATGATCATTGTCTCCAAGTATTTGGAGGTTTGTTATGAGAAAGAGGGAATAGACGTTCTGCTTGACACCAGAAGATAGGACTAGGAACAAAGGAACAAGTTACAAAGGGGCAAATTTTAGCTCAGTGGTAAGAATGAGCTTCCTAATTAGAGGGGACCAAAAGTGGAATAGACTCTCCTGAAAATTCCCCATTGTTGGATATCTTCCAACCCAATAGAGGGTAATTTATCAGGAATGTTGTAGAAGGGGTTCATGCTTCAGGCAGCAATTGGACAAGGTGCTTTCTGAGGTCCTTTCCACCTCTAAGATGCCCTATGAGACATACAATAGGAGTACACTTAAACAGTATTCCTATACCTTGGCTGCCATCTTGTCCTTTCTCTGTCAACCTTTCCTAGTCTCATTCTATCAATTAGCAAATATGTATGAAGCATCTTCTAGATGTAAACAGAGAATCAAAGAGCTGAGGGCATCTTGGACCACCTACTCCAACCCCCTCATTTTAATAGAGGAAGAAACTGAGGCTCAGAGAGGAGAAGGAACCTACCCAAGATCAGACACAAAGCCAGCACTAGAATATATCTTCACATTCCCTGCTACATGGTGCTATGTTCAGTTCCCATAATGAAAAGAAATTGCTTGTGTTACATTGGTTTCAATTTTTATTAATAAAATTTAATACTTCAATATTTTACAGATATTATCTCTAGCAGCTTGGTAGCACAGTGAATGGAAAAAAACAGACCTGGAGTCAAGAAGACCTTAGTTCAAATGCTATCTCAGTTATTTCCTAGCTGTATAACCCTGGGAAGCCACTTAACTTCTCAGCCTCAGTTTCCTCAGCTGTAAAATAGGCCATGAGGATGCAGGTTACCACCTGCATCCTCATGGCCTTGAATTTAGTCAAAGGGCCATACTTGAACATAGAGGGCCACAAATGGCCTCAAAGACACAGGTTCCCCACCTCTGGATAATAACTCTCAGGATTATTGTGAGAATAAAAAGAGCTCATATTTGCAAATCTTCAAGTGCTATATTAATGCTAACTATTATTACTGCCTCATCATTGTGTGGATCACAGACCAGCCATGCCTTTTTACACTGTGTCTCCTTTTTTCTGCCATTTGGTCACCATCACTGCAGAGGTGGAAGGAAGCCACATAGTTCTGAGGGCTACTTAGCATTTTATCTCTATCACGACCACTATGGCCCAAGAGTTGATGACCTGATGGCCCATCTGCTGCTGCTGCTGAGTCTCTTCCCTCCCCCAGCCCCTCTAGTTCTCAAGGCAGCAGGCACAACCTGGCCTATCACAGAGCCATAGAATCTGAGAATCATAGTGGCCCCCATAGCCAAAGGAAGTCCACAATAATATACCTGGCCAGTGGTCTCCTGGACTCTGCTTAGAGACCTCCAGGAAGGAAAGCCCATGCTTCACTGGGAAACTCAGCTTGTTAGGAAGTTTTCCTGGCCTCAGGCCTGACCTTTCCTCTTTGAAATGTCCATTATTGCTCTTGGTTCTGCCCTTGGGACAAACAGAGCAAGTTGAAGCTTTGTTCCATGTGCCAGCTCTTCAGATACTTAAACAAAGCTATCGTGTCCCCAGAGATTCTTATCTTGTCCAAACTAAATGTCACCAGCTTCTTCAAAAAGTCCTAATATAGTATGGACTTAAGAGCCTCTCACTATCCTGGACTTATCCAGTTAATCAGTGTCCTTCCTAAAATGATACCCAGGCCTGAGCATAGCATATGAAAAGGGGAAACTATATAGTCAGAACTAGTATAAATAAAAGTACAGAACTCTATAATGGTCAGGCCTGGAGTCAGGAAGACTCCTTTTCATGAGTTCGAATCTAGCATCAGACACTTACTAGCTATGTGACCCTGGCCAGTCACTTAGCCCTGTTTGCCTCAGTTTCCTCATCTGTAAAATGAGCTGGAGAAGGAAATGGCTAACCACTCCAGTATCTTTGCCAGGAAAACCCCAAATGCAGTCATGAAGAGTCAAATACGACTGAAAAATGACTCAACAAAAACTATATAATGACTTTTGCCTTACTAAGTGTAAAATGTGGGTGTGGATGAGGATGAATTGGTAAGAACCTTAAGCAAGAGGCAGAGAATTCCTCCATCAATGGTCTAGATGTGCAAAGGCTTGGGAAATACTTATCTGGATTGGATTCCCATGAAATTTCAATAGAGCAAATTATAAGGGTCCTTTCCCAGCTCAACTTAATCATGTAATGGTTACTTTTTTGTCCTTAGCAAATAGGGGACAGATCAGTCATGATCTGTCCTCCACACAGTGGCTTCAATCTCTGAGGAGCCTTTTTTCCCTCGTGTCCTACCTATAGCATCTGTGAGAGGAGGTGTGTGTAGGCCAGGGTGGGCAGAGTTGAAAGGGTAAATCTGAAACTACTGTCTCCTACAGGCCCTGGCCCCAGCCTCCATTCATAGTTTGCTATTCCTGGGGGAGAAGGAAGCTGCTACCCAGCTGGAGAAGGTACCAGGCATCCAGGTAAGAGCAAGACGCATGTGGATTGGCTGAGGCCAAGGTAGAGGGGGGATGGGTTGGAACCTAGCTCTCTCTGTGCTTGGTCCAGAGAAGAGAAAGCATTTTGGTGTGGTCAGTGCTCTTTTCTTGTAGCCACAGTATGGAAGAGCATAGGAATGAACAGTCAGGCATAGTTGCTTCTGTGTTTATTCTTTAACACTCTGGCTGCAGAGAGGAAGGTTACTGGAAAAGCATGCAGTGTGCCTATATTTCCCTGGATGACTGTAGATGTCTGTCTGCCTGTGGGTCTGTGGTTATATTCTGTGCTGCTGCTGCAGGGCTGGGACTCAGAGTATGTTAGAGAGTAGGTCTAGTCGAATTGATATTCCCTACCTGGACTCCATTTTCCGGTCCCTACAAAGGTGCATAGCAGCAAGCAAGAAAATGTGATGGTAGGGCTAAGGGGATAAAAGGGAGGGACTGAAATCACTCCATTTCCCCTGCTTTCCATGTTCTCTCTGCCTTCCCCCAAGTTGACCTGTCCAGTCGCTCTAGAGTGACTGAAAAGAGAAACAGTAGGGAGTGAAACAGGAGGATTTCGGGTTGGGATGGGGTGAGAAATCCCAGAATAGCTATCCTTCATTTTAAAAAGAGGTAAAATTAAATCTATTTCAAGAAAAAATTTGTTTATTAAATAACACCTGTGTGCTTAGCCCTGGAGTCAGCTATGCTGGAATGGTAGAGGGAGGGGAAAAAGAGGGAGGCAGGTGAGAATACAGAAAAAGATATGGTCATCATCCTAAGAGTGGTCACAGTCTAATGGATTAGACAAAACTGATGCACATAAGACAAATAGATGAAAATATGGGATGGTGCCAGGAGGATTGGTATAATACTTCACATGACTACAGCACTAAAGGGCTTACAAAGAGATTTCTATGTTACTCTGTAAGACAGAGTAATCAGTCAACCAATAATCATTTATTAAGTGCTTACTATGTGTCAGGAACTGTGCTAAGTAAGCCCTGGGAATACAGAAAGAAGCAAAAGATAGTCCCTGCCTTCAGGGAGCTAACCTTCTAATGGAGAAGACAACACATAAAGGGAAGATGAAGAGGAGTGACTGGGCAATGGGGAAGGTATTCAGCTGCAATCATGATGGAGTCCAGAGGAGTGCAACATGAAGACATTTGATCAAGGCTTTGGGAGCCTTTCTTAAATGGAGGTTCTGGAAGAGCCGTCTACCATCCAATCAGAGGGAGGGGCTCCAAGGACAGAGTACCTCTGAGTTGTGAGTTAGACCTCCCCAAAGTGATGTCCGGCCTGAGGGCCTTTCAGGCTTAGGGGAGGATAGAAGAGCAGAGTAACAACAGCCCCTGCCAGGGTAAAGCTAATCCTAGAACTCATCTCTTAGTACTACTCTCCTGGACCACTTGACCTCATCCCAACCTGAACTGACCTTCCTAGACTTCACAAAATTCAAACTTGTCATTATCCACCTAATCCAACCTGTCCCCAAACAGGGCACAAAATCCCTTCTGCTACATCCCTGACAATTGATCATCCTTCCTCTCCTTAAACATCTTGGGTGGGGATGCGGAGCTTACAACTTCCCAATTACTTCTGCACTGTTCCCATTGTTAGCTCTACTGAGCCAAAATCTACCTCACAAATGCTCCTAATTCTGCCCTCTGGGGCAAAACAGACCAAATCAGATCCAACTCCCCTGGGACAGCCCTTCAACTAGGTACCCTCCAAGCCTTCTCATCTCCAAGCCTTGGCTCTCTTGTCTTGATATGGCATGGCCTCTGGCCTGTTCAGTATGCTCATTACCCTCCTCTGTCCACCTTCAAGTTTGTCAATGGCCCTCTTGTAGCTCTCCAGACTGAGCACAATACTCCAGTTTGAACAGCAGAGGACAGCAGAACTCTTCTCATTTCCCTTGTTTGGCCACTGGTACCACTGTGATATTGGAAAAGGAAATGGCAAATCATTCCAGTATCTGTGCCAAGAAGACCCCATGGACCAATGTCCATGGGGTCATGAAGAGTCTGGATCACAGAACTCAAGGCAGAATGGACCTCAAAGGCCATCTCCTCCAACTCCTTCATTTAGGAAACTGAGGCCTAATCCCATTGCCCCCACCCCATTTCTCCAAGATAACAGCTACAGGCTAGGGTGCTCTCTCATACATTCTGTGAGGCATGGTGTATAGAATGCCAGACTTGGAGTCAGGAAAACCTACTACGGATACACCAGCCCTGGGCAAGTCACTTATCCTCTAGACCTCAGTTTCCTCATCTGTCAAATAGGTATAATAATAGCATCTATTTTACAGGGTTGTTGTGAAGATCACATGAGATGATGTTTGCAAAATGCTTTGCAAACCTTAAAGAGTTATATCATTTTAGCTATTGAGTAAACTTCCTGAATCCCTGTTGTGCAAGATCATTCTTTGTGCTATATCACAACGAGGGAGTCAGGGATGAATAAGACAGAATCCCTGTATTCATAGAGCTATGATATGGAAGGGAAGATGTGGCAATGAGCCCCGTTCTTCCTGAAGTGAAGGAGAATGAAACAAATCCTGGTTCCACTACCTTTCATCTATATAAATTTCAATAAATCCTTTAACCTTTGTCAGGTCAGTTCCTCATCTGTAAAATGAGGGGTTTGAGCTAGATCAACTTTAAGGTCTCATCCAAATCTAAATCTATGGTCCTGGATGAGGATGGTCCTCTCAGCCTCAAGCTGCCTTTACTGGGCAGTGGATCGTGGATGTACTTTGCTTTCTCAAGTCTTCAGTTAATGTACTAGAGTCACCAGGGGTAACTCAATGTTTCGAAAAGAACAAGTACCTTGTACTTATTTCACTCCCCATGTACATTATGCCAGCCATTCAGAGCCAGGCTGTGCTCGGTGTTCTTTTAATGTGGCTCCCTTTAATTACCATCATATACCACCGTAATGAGTGCGCAAGCTCATGTTTCTGCTCTGCTCAGGAAAATGATTTAAAATGTCGCCATCTTTCTCAGGGGTTAGTAAACGTGCTGCAGCAGGCAAATTGTTACTTAGGGACAGGCACATAAAAACACAGCAATGGCTCCCTTCCTGGCCTCTGTCTGCTATTGTTCTAGGCACCCACCTCAAATCAAAACAGCTAATGGATTTATTTTGCCTATAAGCCTGCAATACTCATCACTTGGTCCCCAGGAACAAAAGCTTCTTCCCATCAGATATGTCTTAGTGCGTATCCCTTTTCCTATAGCAAGATGATAGAAGGGGGCAGCAACCCCACAAGTAGGCTAATTACAAAGAGACCATTACTTTCTCATAAATTTAGAGATTATGTTCATTTCAGATTTCAAAGCTGAAAGGCTCCTTAGAACACAGAATGTCAGAGCTGAACAGGATTTTATAATGTGGAACACAGAATGTGGGAAGTAAAAGGGATTTTGGAGTATAGAATAAATAAATACATGGATGAATGAATGAATAAATTATATATACACATATATGCATGAGGATATATATGTGTGTGTGTATATATATATATGTATACATATATATGTCTGTGTGTGTATGTGTATAAATGCTGAAAGGGACCTTAGAGCTCATTTAATCCAACCTACCAATTTAACAGGTATGAAAACTGAGGCTCACAGAAGGGTATGTGATTTGCTTAAGATTATATGACAAAAAAAAGTTACGGAGTTAGGTTCTCTGACTCCAGAATTCATAGATAAGGCGCTGGAAGGGGTCTTAGAGGCCATAGAGTCCAGCTCTTAATGTTACAGATGAGAAAGCTGCTGCCCAGAGAGTTTAAGTGATTTCTCAGGGGTCCCACAGATAATAAGCATCAAAAATAGAACCCAGTTGCTCTGACTTCCAAGCCAGTCTTATTTACACTATGCTATGCTGCCTCCCAAGTGCAAAGTGCCTGGCACATAGTAGGCATCACATAAAAGTTCATTAAAAGCTGAGAGTTGGACCTCATTCAGTAACACAGCATCCCTATCAATGGTTGGTCAGCACCCTTCTCTACATTCCTTATAAAGCAGGAGTTCTTAATCTAGGGTTCATTCATTTTTTAAAGTATATTTTGATACCTGTATTTCAGCGTAATTGGTTTCTTTTGTCAAACTAAGTATTTGATTTTATGCATTAAAAGCAATATTCTAGGGGCGGCTAGGTGGCGCAGTGAATAGAGCGCCGGCTCTGGAGTCAGAAGGACCTGAGTTCGGAGCCGGCCTCCGACACTTAATCCGCACAAACAAAAACCTAGCCATGTAACCTTGGGCAAGTTACTTAACCCCAATTGCCCTAAAGGGGCGGCTAGGTGGCACAGTGAGTAAGAGCGCCGGCCTCGGAGTTGGGATGACCCGAGATCAGATCCGGCCTCAGAAAATGAGCACCCACGCATAAATAATGACTAGCCATGTAACCTTGAGCAAGTTACTTAACCCCAATTGCTTTAAAAAATAATAATAATAAATAAATAAATAAATAAATAAAAGCAATATTCTACCAAAAGGGTTTATGACATATAAAAGATTAAGAACCTCCCCTCCCCCCCATCAAATATCATTGGCTTAGAGTTGTAAGGGACCTTAGAGGTCATTTAGTGAAGTCCATCACCACCCCCTCATTTTACTTTTGAAGAAATTGAAGTCTAGAAGGTTCCTTGACACATAAAAGATTACAAAGGGAGGAAATACCTGAAGTTCGATTCGAATCCAAATCCTATGAGTGCTCTTTCCATTGTATCACCCTGAATCAAGAGTCAACACATGGTTGTTATTATCATTGGTAAGAATCTCCCTCTCCAGAATCCACTATAGATCTAAAGGAAAAGAGTTGGGACTTTGGCTTTACCTCTTCTTTTTTTGTCTTTTTTTTGTTTTGTTTTTTAAAGCAACTTGCTCAAGGTTACACCGCCAGTCATGATTTATGTGTGGGTGCTCATTTTCTGAGGCGGGATTCAGTCCCGGGTCATTCCAACTCCGAGGCCAGTGCTCTTACTCACTGCGCCACCTAGACGCCCCTGGCTTTGTCTCTTTTTAAAGACTGCCACCTTCTCTTCAAATAAACACATAGGTCTATAAATGTGCTTCTTCATAACTGGTGAAGGGAAAGGATAAAAAAAAAACCCAGAGCCATCCCAAAATAGAATCAGCCACCATAGAAAGTAACAAGTTTCCTATTAGTTAATCAATAAACACAAAGCATTTAGCAAAACCATATGTCAAGTTGTTGGAGATGAATGTTATGGACAAGACTCATGCTTCAGGTGGAGATTGGACCAGATGTCCTCTGAAATCCCTTCCAAACCTAAGATTCTGTAAATCTATGGTTCTGTAAAACTAGAGTCATTTGAAATAAGAGTACTAAGTCTAGATTTAAAAAAAAAAAGGCTAAGGCCAAGGCAGTGTGGTGCAATGGAATGAGAACTGGATCTGCTGTCATAGGCCCTGGTTTTGAATTCTGGCTCTGATGCTTGTTACCTGTGTGTAGCAGCAACCACAATGGCATGCCCAGGGATGGCTGCTAGCACAGGTTCTTAGATTTGCTCTACTAGGAAAGATAGCTGTTTAAGGGATCAAAGATGTTTTTTAATTACATTTACTAGTTCAAGGGAAAATTCAGTACCTGAACTTCAGAGAAAATACAAGCAGAAGAATAAAGACCAACAGACAGGGCTCTAACTGCCTGTATCAACTATACACTCTACATACATCCCTGGATTAAGAGACCCTTTACATCTGAACAGACGGGGAGCTCTGAACATACTTAGAATCTCGAGCAGGGAAACACAAGATCCTTCTCATAAGCAAACTCCCAAAGCAAAATACCAACTCAGAGTATATATATATACTTCTCAGAGCCAGAAGGCATCACAACCCTCATGACTCAGTGCCTAATTAGAAATTATCAAAAGGTGTGAAAGCCTTCCTACAAGCAAGCCTCCCCTAAGCAAGCTTCCCTTAATGGGCTCCACCTGAAGCCTATTAGTGGTGGGGGGGAGAGGGGGAGATCTTTTATCACATTAACATTACACTGCATTGTTGTTGTTGTGACCTCAGACAGTTAATTTCAACAGGCATTTAGAGAAGCCACTTTCTCTCCCTCAGCCTTCACTTTGTTTTTTTATAAAATGAGTGAAGTTAGACAAGATGGGCTTTGAGGTCCCTTCCAGGTTTAAATCCAATGATTTAATACCAGGCAGAGAAAGAAGACTAGGTGGGAGTGGGGTTGTATGGGTGGGGAATAGGGAAGGAAGGCAGATTTGGAGAATTAAACCCTTCAGTCAAAGTGGAAGACTAGGTTAGACCAGCAACCTAGAGAGGAAGAGAGCAATATTAAGGCATTCCAGTGCCTGACAAACACTCCAGGACTCATGCTCATCTGTGTTCTTTATGTCTAATATCTCATTTTATTTTTCCCTCACCCAGGTGGAGGTGCTGACATCCCTGAAGGCCCTAAGCCGCCATGTGGACCAGAGCCAGCTGACCCCAGACCTGGAAGGTTGCTTCCCATATTGCCACAATCAGTGGGTTCAGTTCTTCCAGGTGTTTACAATCATGGCCTTCAGTCTTCTCCCTTTTGCCTTCTTGCTTAAAAGAGCAGATTTTTTCTACCCAAAGGGTAGACCACTCTAGAAATCTCACTCTTACTTTTTGTTTCTGTCCCTGTGTGGAGTACTAAAAAGGGAACACACTAATGACAAAGACACAATCCCTGCCTTCAATTCAATTTAATATTTACCAAGCATTTACCATGAATAAGGTTCCTATGTCAGGATACAAAAATTTTAAAATTACACAGTCCCTGCCCTCAAGCAACTTAGCGTTGTAACCCACTGCACATTCTAATAGAGGAATATGGCAAGAACACAGAAAGTATAATACAAAGCCAAGAGCAACAGGATCCAAAGAGAAATCCAGAAAAAATAACTCAAGAAAAAATGTGATGAGAAAGAAAACATTTTCAGTTGAGGGGTGGGGAGAAACAGGGAAGGCTGCATGGAAGAGGGGGTACCTGACCAGGCCTGGAAGGAAGAGAGAGATTTAACCAGGTGACAGTGAGGAGTCTGTATCTCAGACCTGGGAGATGTCCCAGGCAAATGAGCAGAGGTGGGATAAGACTAGTCATCCAGTACAGTGAGAAGCTGGAGTATGTTAAGAGGGTTAAGGCTGGAAAGATAGGTCAAAATATAATTGTGGGAGGCTAAAGTGGTAAGGGTAAGGAATTTGCATTTTATCTTAGAAGCAATAGGGAGTCACTGAGATTTTTGGAGCAGATATGACATCATCAAATCTATACTTTATGAGGATTCTTTTGGAAGTTTGAAGTCTAGGGAATCAAAGATATGTCCATGAATAACTATGATACAAAGTAGCGTGTTAAAAACACAGAACTGTGAGGAAGCGGAAGGGAAGGAATTGTGTTTAGCTGAGTAGGTCTCCTGGAGGTCTGGAAGAGCCAGCAAAAAATGATCAGGTGGAGCTGGATCAGTATGAGAGACAATGTGCATTCCAGTGGGAAAAAAAGTGGTAAGACCAAAGGCATGGGAGCAGAAAAGTGGAAGGGTTCAAGGAACACTGAGTATTTCTGTTTGGCTCTAACATAGTCTGTGGAAAGAGGAACCATGGAAAAGAAGGCCATGTAGCCAGGGGCTCTCTGGGGTGTGATAATAACAGGAACTTGGAGCACTGCTGCTGTCCTAGATAGCAGAGGAAGAGGGTACTGCTTGGCCTCCTGGGGACTGGCCCAGCCCACTATGGGCAAGTCATTCCATCCTGCTTCGTGCTTTCCAGGGAAACAGCTTGACCATTAGAGCAAGATGTACTCTTGCTTAGAAATCTAATGATTTGCTATTTCCAGTCATAAGGGGAAGGTACTGACCCCAAGGATCATAGATTTAGGACCACAATGTACTCTATAGGTCATCAGGTCCAACCCTCTGATTTTATGGGTAAGGGAACTGAGGCACAGAGAGGCACTTATATAAGTGACTTTCCCAGAGTTACACAACTAGGAAATAATCTGAGATAGAATTTGAATCAATTTCTGTCACACTCTGAGTCTAGCCCTATTGATATTACCTCTCAGAGCACCCCCTCAGAGCTTTAGAACCCACTGAATTATAGGATTTAGAGCTGGAAGGGTCTCTAGAAATCATTTCTTTCAACCTCCTTCACTTGACAGATGAGGCCCAGAGACAATAAATAATTTGCCCGATCACCTAAGCAGTAGATAGCAGAGCCAGAACTTAAACTCAAATCCTGACTCCAAATTCAGTGCTGTTTCTAATAGGCCATATTGCTGCCCTTGCCAGGCATGCAACACAATGTCACCCCTCATAGAGTCATAATCTTATAGGGACAGATGAAGCATCTGCATCTAATTTGAGCAGCATCAGGGAAGCCAGCAAGGAGGAGGGAAAGTAGGATAGAACCAAGGCCTACCAAGGGTTAATCAGGAGATGATTTCTCGCATCCACCCAACCCCTCAGTGGGTCTGCGTCTTTGTCTTTAGCAGCTTGTTTTGTCAGAGTATCCCAGTGCTCACTCTGAGAGGTACTATACTATATGGTATAACTACCAGAGGTTAGATGACCACTTGCTGGGGATATTCCATTATACCTGTTCAGGTTGTACAGGTTGGCCTAGATGGCCTCTGAGGTCCCTTCCAACTCAGAGGAGGGGTCTGTGATAATGAGTAGTGGTAAGTCCACTACAGTTTCCTGGGAGTCAGGAGACCTAGGTCCTAGTGGGTCTGTCACTAACTCTGCAAATTGGTCTTCCAAGTTTCCTTCTCCCTCTGGGCCTCAGTTTCCTTATCTATGAAATTGGGGTAATAATACCTGCACTGGGGACCTCACAGTGGTGTCTTTGTGGACCAAGTGAGATAAGGGATGGGAAAGTGCTTCATAAACTGTAAAGCACCATAGAATGGTAAACTATTATTAACCGGATATTGCATAGATAACTATTGGTTATATTACAATGTGCAATAATATAATTTGAGAGGTAATGTGATACAGTAGAAAGGGCCCTGGATCTGGAATCAGATGACCTAGATGTGAATCTCTGCTACCTTCAGCAAATTGCTTAAGCTCCCTAGGCCTGATGTTCTTCATGTGCAGAATGAGGGGGTTGAACTAGATGATGCCTGACATCGCTTCCAGCTCTAAATCTATTTCATACACACATACACACACATACACACACACATGCACACACATACACACACATACACACACATACACATACACACATATACACACACATACACACATACATAAACACACACATGCACATACAGAGCAAAGTAGCAATATACTTAAACACATGTATGTATATGTGTGTGTACATGTACACATATACATCTATATATATACTTTATATAGACATAGATTTATCTACATATATACATATATGTGTGTACATTTAGTAAGATGGCACAGTAGATACAATGCTGGGCCTAAAGTAAGGAAAACTTACCTTCCCGAGTTCAAATCTGACCTCAGACACTTACTAGCCGTATAACCCTGGGCAAATCACTTAACTTTGTTTGCCTCAATTCCTTTTATATAAAATGAACTGGAAAAAGAAATGGCAAACCACTTCAGCATCTTTACCCAGAAAACCCCAAATGGGGTCATGAAGAGTTGGACATGATTGAAACAACTAAACAACATATATGTATGTGTGTATATGTATGTATCTATACACACACACACACACACACACACACACACACATATATATATATATATAATATCTGTATATCCATCATACCCAATGGGGGTACACTAGAACCTTTCCCAATAAATACATGAGTCAAACTAACAAAAATAAATAAATAAAGCTATAATTCTATGATCCAGTTAATCTTAATGTTATACTCTACCAGTAATGACCTACCCTCCAGAAGCAGCAGAAAAATCTATCAAGATATGAGAATCATACATCAAGATTAAAGGATAATAAATAGAAAAATCATATCTCAGTGTCCACAAGACACCCCAAAATTGGGAGACCAGTTTATTGGGTGCATCCCCTATGGAGAATGTGATGAAGATTTGGTTATTAGATTATAAATTCCTTGAAGGTGGATACTGTGTTGTTTTTTCCATCTTCTCTCAAGGGGCTTGCAAACAGTTGATACTTAAATCTTTGTTGAGTTAACATGAATGAGAATTACAGGATTCAAAGGGTTGAGATCTCCTGGTTGAGTGGGATACTCCCATTGATGACATTCCAGCTCCATGGAAACATTGTACGTTATCACAACCGAGATTGGAATAGCAGGAGGCTTTCCAAAGGTTTATTGTATCCACTATCTCTTTTTATCCTCAGGACCACAGTGTGACAGAGAAGTGAGGCAGGAATTGGGATCATATCCATCTTATGAGTCAATAAAGGCATAGGAAAAAGCAACTTGGAAAACTGACCCCTAGAACACAGATTCCCAGGCTCTCAAAGCAGGGCTCCCTCAACGTTAGCACTAAAATCACTCTCAGGCAGCCTGAGAGAATTCATGTAACATCACTGAGGACCAAGAGATTTTAGAAGCCTATACCTGCTTATAGACTGTTTTAATCTCTGCCTTCTCCAATCAATAAAAAATTATCAAGAGCTTCTTGACAATGTGTGAGGCTTTATGCCAAGGTCCTGCGGTTACAAAGAAAGGCAAAAACTAACCTGGACTTCAAGGAGCTTACATTTTAACATAATTCCCCCGTCAGTTCTATGCCTTCCCTCCTCCCTTCAAGCTAAGAATTAACTGCCATCCCCTTGGGACCTCTTTCTTCCAGAGAGTGGACCCCTTCCTGACTGAACTCCACAAAGTTTCCACACTTCTTCAGGATGCTATTCAGGAGTTTGAGAAGGGCAAGCCTCCCAAAGGAGTACAGGTGAGCACAGAAAACCAAACTAGGGATGCAAGGAACAAGTCCCAGCTAAAGTCTCACAGTCAGATTTTGCAATACCTATTTATTTACTTGGGAGATAGGACAGGAATTGCTGTCCCTATTTTACAGAGGAGGAAACTGAGTCCCAAAGAAGCAATTAAATATGGCTTATCAAGGGATACACAACAAGTCACTGATAGATCTCGGTCTCCAGTCTCCTATCCCCAGAGAAGGCAGCTAGCCAGTGAATCCTCCCTTCTGACCTGACAGTCTGAGCATCCCCAGATGT